>MU551540.1:716562-815285 GCA_024362625.1 Silurus asotus | reverse complement strand
CCCCCCTTGTTCTCCTCCATACCTGAGAATCAGCTTGCAGTGTCCAGCTATAAGCGCTCCCCTTATCTCCTTTGTTCCTCTTTTCAGTTTCTCACTATTTACGCAGAAGTATTTTTTGCTTTGTGACCACCTCCCACCCGCACCTCCCCCCCATGTCTCAAGACGCCATTCATCAAGTGTTCTCGAGCACGACGATGATCTGTGACGTGACGTGCAGTGTACAGCAGGAGAAACGCCTTTCAGGCACTGGGCAAGCATTTCAGTTTGGTGGAGAAAGGGGTGTGTGTGTGTGTGTGTGTGTATGTGTGTATTGTTTTTTTTATATATATATATATATATATAATATATATATTTATTTTGTTCTTTTTTTATGAGGATGTAGGTGTACAAGGAGTTCGTCTAGACGTTTCGATACGCAACACGACGTACTTTTGATCACAGCGCGCAGATACGAGCATGAAGTGCCAATCAAAACCGTGTGTGTGTGTGTGTGTGTGTGTGTGTGTGTGTGTGTGTGTGATTTATTGTTAAAGGAGCTATAAAATAAATAAGGATAATAAGTATGAAAATCCTTCTCTGCTGATTGGTTCTGTACGGACAAACTGCTTTCATAACGATCCTTTCACTTTTTCATTATTTTGTTTCCTGCTTTAGAAAAGGTGAAACATTAGGAATGTTTTGTAATAAGATGCGTGCGCGTGTGTGTGTGTGTGTGCGCGCGTGTGTGTGCGTGTGTGTGTGAGGGGCGAACGAGACGTTTATATTGCTACGCTGTTCAGATGTAGTCCGAGCTTTTTTTTTCCCTCTGTAGGTTAAAATAAATGCGACCTATTGAGCACAGACTTGCAGTTTACTTCTACGAGATATAAATATATTTAGACAGATATATATCCTTTTCTTTTTTTTGTTTTTTTTTTAAACAGAAAATGTTTCCAGCCCGTCAGATCACGAGGCACACGGACACACAGGATGAACACGGTCCCATCTGCGTTCCCAATATTAGTATATTTAGCGTTTTTGGTAATGAACAGGAGGGAAGGTTCACGTGGAGATTTTTGGGTCTCACGAAACGACGTGGTTTTAACGTTTCCGCCGCTGTGAAGTCGCGACCGGGTTTTTGTTTCTATATCAGAACGGATGGACTGTTAGCGTTTCGTCCCACCACGTGAAACCTCAGGGCTGACGTTCGCTTTTGAAAGGAGGAGAAACCCGGGCTATGTTTCGATCTACACACTTGCATACTGGATAGGTGAAGGATGGGTGTTGTGATGTCTTTACCAGGGTCTCTGATCTCTCAAATCACAGACAAAACAGTGGAATTATACCTCAGAAGTACCAATCGAGAATCAAGTGTGTATTAGACACATGCATTGATCCGCTTTTGTGTAGGAAACGGTGGAAACTATTCAGGGATAAGAAAGAGAGCAGATCCTCAGAAAACATGTGGTTACACTGAAGTCGTGACATCGGTGTCACTAACCAGAACCTTGGAGTTCGCTACTGCTCAACAGATCAATACTGTACCTGCATCTGGTTTCCATGGCATTAGAGGGCGTGGCTTAAGTCACTACACAAGTATCATTAAGTCTTGGTAGCCTGAGAACCTGGACGACGTCACGTGCAGCAGGCGTTTATTTCTCCAGTTATGAAATTCGAAAAGTGCTTGTTTTTTTTAACCGCTTTCATCGACCTTATTAATAACTCCGATAGACAACGTGACCATTTTGAGTTATTCGAGTTGATTTGAGTTAGGAGGTTTCTGCAGAGCACTAGCAGTCGGCTTTTACGTTAGCGCTTTTTTTTTTTTACAACAGTGATGACAGCCTGAGTCACCTTCTGAATGACCACCAGGATGCGCTCTCGCTCTCCTTCGCACTCTGTCACGACTACTGTAATTTTATTTAATTTTTTCTAAACTACGCTCTGCACGACTTGCGTTTTTCCCCAACAATATATAAAAGCCTTTAACGGCCTGGTGATGTGCTTTGCATGAAACGGGCGGGTGTCTTTCTTTTCTCTGTGCATGTGGGTCCGACTTTTGGGGGCAAAAAAAAACAAAAAACACAATCCTCTTGTTTACATAATGTACGAATTGATCTATGAATGACACTTGCATATAAATACATGGATGTTGCCAAACTTTTTTTGGTAAATGTTTTAAATATGGAGAGAGAAAAAAAAAACATCTCGTACCCATACTTCTTTATAACGACGAGATGAATCCAATAATCTGAAACAAACTCATTACACAAAGCTTCACTCGGGACCCAGTGGAAACAGGGGCTCGTTTTTTTAGGATTTTATTTAATTTTTTAATCCCCAGTTCCTGATGTTTTGTACAGACTTTTGTTATCGACATGTGTTAGTGCTTTTTTTTTTTTTTTTTGCTTTCGATTCAGTGCTTTCTATAACTTTGTTGGTCAGTTTGTTACCTCGTATGATATCAGTGTGATGGTGGTGGGGGTTTTGGGGGAGGAGTTGTGGTAGAGGGGGGTTTCTAATATTTCAGTTTTAGGATTTAATTTTATTTTTTTGTTGAAATTATTATTATTTTGTTTGTTTGTTTGTTTGTTTGGGCCTCTTCATCTCTGCATGCTGCGTCATATGCTGTGGGAACCATTAAAATGCCACTCGTGACAATAAATAAAACATTTGAAGCTCGTAAGGAAAAAAAAAAAAAGCCTGCTGTTCTTTATTTTGGAGGGATGAATAATAAAATAAAATATTTGGAGAAATTGTGAGCTATTTTTTTCTTTCTTGTTTCCTCATGATCTTGACATCAAAGTTTTCTTCTCGTTATCACGGCTTTAACACGGTTAATCGTGAATCTTATCAATAAGCCTGCCTTTCCTTCTCTCTCTCTCTCTCTCTCTCTCTAAATTCAGAGATAAAGTCTATATTTGCTGCTGCAGGAAATTAGTAAACAGAAACATACACAAGGCACAACTAATTCGTAATCACGAGAAAACAAGAAAGAAAGGGGGGAGAAAATGACACATTGCCTCTGAGGATTTCTATAGTGAGCTAAAACATTCATGTCTTTATTTTCCAGAATGTGGGTTTATTATACCATATAGACGATTGGTGCAGTTACCAAACTCCACCACCAGGTGGCAGAACGTAAGTTTCTGCGACACTTTTTTTTTCTTTTCAATTTAAGACGGGAAAAGGGGTGATTTTTGGAAGATAAATGGAGAGATGTGAGGTGAGATGTTCCTCTAGTGGAGAAATCAGCCACCACAGACTCAATGACCCACTGACTGATGAACTTTAGCTTTTCATCTGTATGGATTTTGTCTCTGACGTGTATCTAAAGTAGGGCTCACCGCTTTTCTGGAGCACAGCTACAGGTGCTTTAACTGGATAACGGCTGTGTTTTGATCACATGACCCAGAATCATATGATGGAAAACAAGGAACATTCCAAGAACTTGCACTAGTTGAATGAACACCACAAGATCTACAAGAGTAAGGTGGAGTTCTTACAGGTGCAGTAGGTAACTAATCATTTTCTTTCTTCAAGATCACGTCTCTAAACATCTGGCTTTGACATTTGACAGATGCACATCAATGATTGTAAAGCTCCACCCACTGGAAATCTGTTCTCAACATCTGCATTAGGATACCAGTCGTGTAGATCTTCTCTTACACTGTCTGCTAAAAGTTGGAGAGAGACATTGTATAGGACGTCTTTGGATTTAATTGCAATAAAGTTTTCCTTCACTTGAACTAGGAGGTACATGATAGTACATGATAAGGTACATAAAAATGCACAACGCTCCATGATCATCTCCTTTCCATAGTTTGGTGTGGAAGATCTGATGCTATAGAGCTCCAACCCCTTTGAAGACCTTTTAAATGATTTTTTCATGCTGACTGTGTAAAATCTACACAATTCATTCCAAAATTTAGTGGAACATCTTCCCAGAAGAGTGAAGGATATTATAAAACATCACACTTTTTCGCTGCACTACAAAATAAAGATCTGCTTCATTCATCCAGGATTTTTAATACTATTACATACGTTTGGTGCGGTAAAAAAAAAAAAAAAAAAAAAAAAAAATCTCACCGCTAGGTGGCGACAAAGTGTAATTTATAGCTCCGGTGTCTTTTCCTGACCATGATTGTTTTTTTAGTACAATTTTGTCTTTCAGTACGGCCTGTGAAGCTACACGAGTGTTAATGTAGCAATTTGGGGACGCAAATGCAAACTGTGAAAAAGCTGGTGAACTGATTAAAGACACACACACACACACACACACACACAAAGAGTAAAATCCGCTTTTGCACCAGATGTGTTACAGATGTCATCAGAAACATTAAAGTGTTACCTTATACCACAATGCAAGTATAAACTGAGAGTGTGGAGTTTCCCCGTGCCTCTCTCTCTCTTTTACACACAGACACACACACACACACACACACACACACACACACACACACACACACAACTAAACCCTCCAACATTACCCACATCATTAGTCAATGTTTCCTGAATTCTCCTAATTGTGCTCATGGAGAGCACGTCGCCTTCTGGAAATGCCAGCCAGCATTAAACATCTCATCCATTTCTGCTCCAGCGGCTTCGCATCTATTCTCCTGGCTTCTCTCTGCCCACAACCCACTCCTCTTCACCCGAAATGTAATCTCTATAAAGTTTTTCCAGTGTGCTTCCTTCACCATAGCGCCTTTTCACAAAGGTCTCATCTGTTCAAGAAGGAAATCTTTCCCTTGGCATATATTTCTATATGAACATTAAAGATTATTGCTTCCATAGAACCAGCTTCAACAGGCACCTACACATGGTGAAGTGGTTTTGTGTGTGTATGTGAAGTCACATTTATTTAAAGTGTTAGAAAAGTTAACAAAATAAAAAAGGGCAAGTGCTACACAATATGAACAAAAGTTTGGGACACCTGCCTGACACACACCTACCTGACACACAATTGTACAGGATGCGAAATCTCTGGGTGAAATTTTCCATTCATTTGAACTTGGATACTCAAACCAGTTCCAGCATGACAATGCCCCTGTGCACAAAGCCAGCTCCATGAAGATATGCTTTACATGGGTGGGAGATCACCTGCTCTAGAGCTCCAAACTTATTAAACAATTTTACCGATAAATCTGCACCTGTAGTTGATTGCTGGAACTACCGATAGTTTTTCCGGGTTGCGTTAAAGTGTCTTTTTTTTTCATTTATTTTGGATGTGACTGTTTTTATTTATTTGTACTTATATTTATGTGTTATTTTTTGTGTGTTTTGTTTGAATGCATGACTTATTTCCTCAATATATATTTATTTATTTATTTTTAATTAAAATTTAGTACTAATTTACACGGTTATTTTTATTTATTTATTCATTTTTATCCAGTATCCATTTAAAAAAACTATCATTTGATTAATCGGGTATCAGCAAATACGATCCAGCCTAGTTATCGGTATCGGTCAATCTCTACTCACCTCACCCACATCAGTCCCTGACTTCACTGACACCCTTGTGGCTGAATGAAATCTCACACAAAACCGACATCCGTACATCTTTCCAGGAGGATGAAGTTTATAATAACAGGAAATGAAGACGAAATGTGGAATAAAATGTTCAAAAAGAACCACCTACCAATCTTATGGTTAGGTGTCCACAAACATTTGTCCATGTAGTGTATTAGTTGCATATAACGTTAATGAGAACTTTGGCAGGTAAAATGTAAGAGTAATGAAACACCTTTTTGGGATGTGGATTGAAAAATAATGATCTTTGAGGTAACAGGTGCTGAATGCACTGATAGCAAACCATCGGTGATTTTATATATATATATATATACACACATAAAACTTGTGTAAGATTCGTTTTTTTTTTTTAAATCTTATGCCGATGAAAGAAAAGCAGGTGCTTGTAGAATTTCCATTGCTTTTGCATTCACATCTGTCTCTTGATCTTTTCAAACAAACGTGCTGATTTGCTTCAGATTTCCTTTCCAAAACACATTTTTTGCATACACACTCCCACACACACACACAAATACACACTCCAACTCAACCTTAACTCAAACCCACGACGATGAACTCGGCCCTCAGGTTATCGGCGCCAAGGCACGTGTAGTCGGTAGAGAGGTAAATGTAATCCAGAGGCTACAATATCACACACAGGGAAACACAGTTTCCAACACGGTGTTTGTTTTTCAGAGACCTGAGCGGAAACTGGACCGGACTCAAGTCGGTTGGATCGCTGATCTGGGGTCAGTCTTGTCATCTTTCATATCCTGATGAGGCCAGTCACAGGGACTGGTCCTGGATCAGCGCTGGGAGACACGATACCTGCAGCTATCAGTCATCGTCAGGTGAGGGACAACAGACAAATTAGAAGCTCTATCAGTTACAGCCACAACCCCCCCCCCCCCCCCCCCCCCCCCCCCCCCCCCCCCCCCCCCCCCAACACACACACACACTTATCTGTGTCTCACATCGCATGCTTATGTACATTTCTATTTTTGAGAATTCACTACAGAAATTGGAGCAAAATGTGAACATTAACAGATTGTCAAGTTGGCAAGTTTGTGGTTGGGGGTGGAGTCAGGGGTTTGTACTGTTTTTACATCTGTATATTTAATCGAAATAATAAAACTTTTAAAAAAACTCAAACTTATACCTTTTGTAGTCATTTGTGTCGTGTTTCCAACAAAAAAGTTTAGACCAAAGGTTCACCTCTGTTATTGAGTTCAACGTGGAACTTTTAACAGTTTCCCAGGAGGGACAGATTTTGTGGAATCGGAATTAGGGGGAAAAAAACAAACAAAACAAAAGACGCCACACTTTGAACTGTGATGATCTTGCATATTTTTTCGCTTTCCAAATCTAGTCTTATTCCTCAGCAATTTTCCAATGGGTCCAAATTTCAAAGTATTTATAAACAATACCAAATTTTCGATCTGTTTATAGTTTTTATGCTGTGGAATACCTGTGAGGTAGATTAGCACCTGTGCTTATTAGAGCAGCTGTAAATGCCAGTCAATTATAAAGACAAACAAAAAGAAACAGCTCGTCATGTAACTGCGGAAAAACAAAATCTGTTACTATTGGAAACTGCTTACACTGGAGACTCCTTCCATAAAACAAATACACATCCCTGAACAACAGCAGCGTCATCAACAATGACATGGCCCAAGTAAAAATACACTTATTTTTACGAAACATACATGTTCCCCGAGTTACAATAGTTCCGAGTTGATCTTTGATCTTACGATGACGTTACTATCGGTACCTTCAACGTTTGTAACCGACGTTATCGGAAAACTAATTGACGCCTTGGCGTCTGAGCGACGAGATTTAAAGCGACTCGTCGTCTAGCTTGATTTGTGTGAATCGAGACGCAAAACATGGAGGCCCAGAATCAATAATCCATGGCTGTGTCCCAAATCACAAACCTTGCCTCTGTGGATTTGGATGCAGCCGCTGCACCTGTAGGTGGCCTTCATCAGGTTACTCTAGCCTGCAGTACTTTTGTCTATTGTTTGGAACGAAGCCGAAAGCAGACCTCCTGCAGACTTACAAAGAAAATCCAGGCTGTGACCTTTGTGTACAAGGATTCTCTCGAGTGGGGGCATCACTGTAGGAGGACAGCAGTGAAACAGACTAAACATCCCCCCCTATCCCCCAAGGAAAGTGAAAAGGCCTGGATGAAAAGGTTCAGAGAAGGTAAGGAGACCCGGAGTCGGTGGATGTGCTCAGGTATTTATTCGGTGCCGCTCTGCTTCCCCCGGCGGCTCGGTGTCGCTGTAGATACAGAGCCAGCGTAGATTTCCGTATCGGTGTCCCTCCCGGCCGGTTACAGGGGAATAATTGATGAAAGGCAGAAGCTCTGTGTAAAGCGGAGAGGACAGGAGAGCGGGGTCACGCCGAGTTCAGCGGCGCTCTCGGGTGACTTCAGCCCCATGTGGGTCGCTGATAACAACGTGTTTATCAGTGCAGGGGGGAGAAAAGGACACGACGAAGACGGAAAAAAAAGAAGCGGGCTATTTTTAAGCCTCTTTAACATTCTCTTTCGTCTCGTTTGAAGGGAAACGAACTCTGGCGGCTCGCTTTTTTCATCTTTAAAGATTCACTGGATAATTGACATTCATATATACCTGTTCTAATCGGGAAACTCAGATTTTCTGTTGTGTAGGCTGTGATCGACCTGATCTCGAAGGCAAACTTTTGCATAGAAATATACAGTAACTTCTCCCATTAGGGGGCGCCACAGCTGATCATCCGTCTCCATACCCCCCTGTCCTCTACAGCTGCCTCTTTAAACCCAACTACCTGCATGTTCTCCTTCACCACATTCATAAACCTCCTCCTTGGTCTTCCTCTTTTCCTCCTTCCTGGTGGCTCCATTCGTTGTAATCGATTTAATCCTACGCAACGTTCCTTCACCAGCCTCTGGTTTTCTTTTTTTTATAAACTTAATAAATCTACTCACACATACATTTGTCCAGACTCCCTTTTTTGTTTTTGGAGACATGTTAATAAGACAAAAGAACCCCTTTTTCCTAAAGACTTGGTTACAAATTGTGAGTGTGAGGATATAAACCTGTGATGGGAATTATCCTTGGTCTTCCTCTTTTCCTCCTTCCTGGTGGCTCCATTCGTTGTAATCGATTTAATCCTACGCAACGTTCCTTCACCAGCCTCTGGTTTTCTTTTTTTTATAAACTTAATAAATCTACTCACACATACATTTGTCCAGACTCCCTTTTTTGTTTTTGGAGACATGTTAATAAGACAAAAGAACCCCTTTTTCCTAAAGACTTGGTTACAAATTGCTGGAACTGGACACCTTCCCAAAAAGCAAAAAAGAACATCCAAGTGAACGATCCTTCGCTATAGAACGTAGAATATTAGACGAACGAGTGTGAGGATATAAACCTGTGATGGGAATTAACTTCTGACCAGTCAGATCTGAGGTCAAAATGGTTCTTCAGCTAGATAGAAGATACACCATGTGGAAAAATGAATGGGACACCAGACTTTTCCAGTCATATGTGATTCTTCCCCAAACTCTTACCACAATCTTGGAGTATCACAATTGTATAGGCCGTCTTCCGAAATAAAATTTTCCAATCACTGAGAGACGAAGAGACCCAAACCTGTTCCAGCATGACAACGCACAAAACCAGCTCTGTGAAGATCTGCTTTCCATGAGTTGGAGTAGAAGATCCTGCTATAGACCTCCAACCCTATTGAACACCTCTGGTATAAATGTGAACACTGACGGCACCCCAGGCCTCCTCACCTCACCTACATCACCTACACCTGACTTTACTAACATCCTTGTAACTGAATGAGTCTCACACAAATCTCCACAAAATCTAGTGGAACATCTTCCCAGAAGAGTGGCGCTTATTATAACAGCCAAAAAACCCACAATCTTAGGTTTAGGTGTCCAAAAACCCTTATCATGAAAAATCTATACGTTTTAAACTAGCTTGAGGGTCATGTGGTTATGGTCTATGGTAGCTACCTAAGGTGGTCTGACCTTTGATGACCCCATAACCCCTAAGAATGACCTCAGGAACACTTAGGTATCATATTGAGGGAATACACAGCTGAGTGAATATATATCACTGTGGGAACTTAACACCGATTCTCTCTGACCCTCCACAGTGATGTAGTGACGGGTATTTGAACATATACATATACTTTGTGAGAGAATTCTGGAAAAATAATAACCTTTGAGATCATGTCATTAACACAAATGTATTTGATTTGTCTACATTTCTCGTTTGTCTTTACAGTGTTTACAGACGTTTATTTCTTCTAAAAGGGTCAATTGGGGAGAAATCAAAAACTAGCGTTATATATTACGGCCTTGAATTAGCAAATCGTGGCTTAATATTGCTGTATTTGTTCAAGATTTGCATAAAATTACAAACGTTGTCCCGAGGTGAGTTACGGTGGCGGTTGTTGTGGTCTCGACGGTTTCTGTACCTGTCATTGCCGGGCAAAGCGAATCATTCCATTCTTAAACCTCACACACAGGTGGCTCTTGAGTATCAGTGATGTACTTTTGAGTGTATAATTCCATTACAGCTTCAGGAACAAGGTATAGAGGCTTTGTTACAAGCTTTATGTAAACACACACTCCGCAAAGGCACAATGCCATTCAGACAGATGAAATAATGACATGCCATGGCCACAGGGTTTTTTTTTTTAAACACAGTGCTTTCTACAGTTACCTCCCTGAAGCCTGATAACAGCAGGAGTCATCTTTCAGGTGTGCTGCAGTCACACAGGTGTCAGTGAGCTCACTAGCGAGACCGGCGCAGTATCTCACCTGAATCTACCTCTGCTGTGGTCGCGTCACTCCAGACCTATAAACGGCTGCAACGTTACAGTCTGTGCATGTTAGATTACTAAACACTAAATATTACACTTCTATCGGTGTGGCCTCTGTGACCATCGCAGTGAAGGAGGCATGGCATAGAGGAGGTGTGGCCTACATAGGCATGGGGCCTATCATGTAAACATAAAGGAGGCGTGGCCTATATAGGCATGGGGCCTATCGGGCAAACATAGAGGAGGCGTGGCCTATATAGGCATGGGGCCTATCGGGTAAACATGGAGGAGGCGTGGCCTATAAAGGCATGTGGCCTATCAGGCAAATATAGAGGAGGCTTGGCCTCTATAGGCATGGGGCCTATCAGGTAAAGATAGAGGAGGCGTGGCCTATATAAGCATGGGGCCTATTGGATAAACATAGGAGGTGTGGCCTATATAGGCATGTGGCCTATTGGGCAAACATAAAGGAGGCTTGGCCTATATAGGCATGGGGCCTATCAGGTAAAAAGAGAGTCATGGCCTATATAGGCATGTGGCCTATTAGGTAAACATAGAGGAGGCGTGGCCTCTATAGGCATGTGGCCTATGAGGTAAACATAGAGAAGGCCTGGCCTCTATATGTAGGGGGCCGATCCGGTAAAGAAAGAGGAGGCGTGGCCTATATAGGAATGAGGCCTATCAGGTAAAAAGAGAGTCATGGCCTCTATAGCCATGGGGCCTATCCGGTAAACATAGAGGAGGCATGGCCTATATAGGCATGGGGCCTATCAGGCAAACAGAGGAGGCGTGGCCTCAGTGGCCATCTCAGTGAAGGAGGCCTGGCCTCTGTAATCCTCTGTGTGAAGGAGGTATGACCATTGTGTAAACCTTACTGAAGGTGTGGCTTCTGTGCCAGACTATCCTCATGGCCTTCAGTGAGCCTGTCAGGCATAATGAAGGAGGTAAAACCTGGTTGTTGGTCTGTCAGTCTCAGTGAATGAGATCATCTCTACTAGACAGTGTAGCTGCAGTTTAGATGTTTAAGAAGTGCTGTAGCTGGGAGATGGTTTTGACGAATAATTTTAATAGAATGGAAATAAAACATAAGTATTAAAATATTATCCACTAGTAGTGATCGTATAGTTATGGTTTTCTTTTTCATCTGTACAAGAAAAAAATATATACACATTTAGAAAGCATTAGGAACATTTAGAACCAGTTCCATCACAAGAAAAGCTGAAAGACATCTAACACTACAACCGTCTAAAAGTGCCAGCGTGACAGATGTGCTGCAGAATTTCCGAACCTCCCCGAAATTCCTGGATTTGAGATGTCCCGGAGCAGGACACGCTCATCTGACGAGCCCCTGCTGAGGCTCAGCTGTTCGAGATTCTGTTCAAAACGACTGACCGTGAGAAGATCCAGTCTGTTATCCCCAAACAGGGCAATTTAATGCTGGGAGCGTTAAACGATTTGGACCTGCCATCTTCGCCGGGTCATTTTCGCGATTACGCGGCGTCATACCGGAGCTCGGAGGTTCTGATTGGCCAGCAATCGGAGTCTCCGCCTCTCCATGGCCTGCTGCTTCTTCTTCTCGATCTCAGAGTCGCTGCATCTCGTCACCGCCGCTTTGCTCGCATCTGTATAATCACAACTCATCATCACTTAATGTTGAAAATAATATTTTTTTGGTCATTTTACACAGAAAGAGTGAACACCAGCAGTAAATTTTTTATCAGAAAATAAAAAAAAATCTGCCATCATTCAATAATAAACATGCATAAAGAATTAAAACAATAATTCATTCGGAAACAAAAATAGAAAAACACACTCGGATTGGAGTGTGAATAACAACGTTCTGTGGACAGAGGAGTCCAAATTGGACATTTCTGGTGGTGACCCCAAAGATTGAAGTTCCACTTTCCATGATCTGTGAGGGACACAGGAGCATTTAGCCGATTTAATTTGCCAACATGCAAAATGCACATTCTGTCTCCAAATGAGAACCTGCAAATTTTCAAAGCTGCGAGTTCCAAACCCTGAATTATCGAGGGTTGACCGTATTGCTTTCTTTTTTCGTGCAATATCAATTATTAGCATTTAAAATGCCAATTATTAATGCCATAAATCTTACACACACAAACGCCTTTATTTAGAGTAAACCTGAAAAGGTGCCAATATTTATAGTTATACGTTATACATAATGCAATTATCTTACCTTTAGAAACAGCTGCTCCAACGTTTAAGGTGCTATTAGGCTTTGGGAACTGATGGTCATCTTGAATTCTTTGATATAATTGGACGGTTTTTGCTGTGGCGCTCTTACAAACCTCGCTAGCTGCAGTGCAGGTGGGACTTTCTGTTCTCGTAGTGCTTTTAACATGGCTGAATTTATACCTGCTCTCTGATGACTTCATCATTCTGCTGTCTGGTGCTGAAGTGTTATTGAAACGTGCTCCAGGAAGAACTGCCGTACTCGATGGCGCTCGACGGCGGTCATAAACCTGAGCGTTGGACGAAGAGGGCTGAAAAACCACGTTCTCATGTTTATCAGTGGTGCACTGACTGCTCTGCGGTGTTGGTTTTAATATGGGCGCTTCTCGAGGAGGTTCCTGTTCAGTCATATCATCTTCCACTTTCTCGCAGGCTTCCGAGAACAAAGCATCATCATCTTCTGCCCCGTCTTCCCAGATGTCGTCCGATGCAAAGATGGAATCCAGGTCCTCGGATGCGAAGTCAGTGAGGACATCATCCTCTGGGGTTACGTGGTTTTTCTTCTCCTCACTAACTGCATTGATCTTCAGCGTAGGAACGGTGAGCTTGGTGGCCGAGTGACCAGATCCAGGAGAGTCCAATCTGGAAAAGGAAGGAATTGGAACTGTGGATTGAACCTTCCATGGTTGGATTTCCATTGGTTTCTTGAGCTGAGAAGTAGTTGTAGATACACCATGGGAACTAGGAACTATTGATGGAACTTTACAGGGAAGAAGAACCTTCGACATACCAGTTCCTGAACTGTTTGGCGCATGAAATTCAACTTTCCTTGCACTTTGTGTAGCCTTGTTCCAACATTGGCCATTCTGAAAGCTCTCAAGTCTTTGGGAGAACCTTTGCACTTCTCCAGAGTTCGTTTCTTTATAACCGTTCTGAGGAGGAACAATGTTTGATGAGCTGTCATTTTTGTTCGTCTGCTTCTGTGTCGAGCTGTGCTGAGGCACAGAGAACAGTTCCGGGTTTTGAGTCATCGCCATCACCAGCGAGTCTTCCAGCAAATCGTCATTGTTCCAATCGTCATCAAAATCGTCAGCTACTTGCATGACTTTGCTTAAATCAGAAGCTCCAACCACTCGAGTGACACCAGGCGTCTTTACCGAGTCTGTATTCGCGCGATTCACACCAAACTGTAGAGCGCATTTATCCACGTCATGAGAACATGTGCTGAAACCCTGGCTCAGGTTGCTGACCGTCTGTGTCGACCCCTCGAAGAGCAAATCCAGATCATCGTCCAGAGGATCACCAATGACCGTTTGGTCCTCCAAATCCGGTGGTGGCTTCTCCGCTTCAGATTGAGTCTGTGGTGAAGCTGGGAGGTCGATCTCATCAGAAAACAGATCCTGGTCTTCATGCATTTTCATAGAGTTCTGAGGGTTTGGTTGGAGATCAGCTTCCTCCTGTTGGATCATGTTGAAGTCAAACTGTTTTGCTAACTTCAGCAAGTCATCCACAGGGTTTTGTCTGTGTAGGAACAAGATATTATTTAGTCTGGCATTAGGATGAAGGACATTTTAAGTGCTTTGGATAATTCCTACTATGGATTTAAAATCAGGGCGAAAAATGGTGCACTAGTGAATCATCATAAATCCTCTATATTATTATTTCTTTACCAAGCCAGTTTACACCACATACTGCTTATATGAAAAGTGGTTTAGTATCAGACCTTGTTGGTTTGGGCTTCATCCTGGGCTCTCGGATTTCCGGAGTGCATGGAATAGCCGTGTCCCCGATCCACTGCATCAAAGAAGACTCCGCCGCCTCCGGTCTCTTGCTCTAAAATACAGAAACCATGACACCAAAGCTGATGTACGCCTCAACGAACGACACATAGGTCTATCACTTTGTATTTGCTAATAACCTTTGGAGCTATCCTGTTGGCGATGTCTGCAATGTCCACCGATTTGAAAACAGCGGCCCTCCTCCGGCCCCGTCCTAAATCCAGAATGAATACATGATCACAAATTTGTTTCACGAGCAACAGTAAAGTTGTATGGGATTACAGCCAACTTGCCGGTTCTAACAGGAGTCCAGGGAGATGTTGGATCCCAGATGATTTCATGTTGGAACTCAGAATCATAATTTGGGGACTCGTCCGTATTGGGAGTCCTGAACCCCACCTTCTGGACACGGGTTGGTGTTTTGAAATCTGATTACGAGAAATTTTATCAAATAGAGGTGTAAGTAGTTGTAGGTATCTCCAGTTACTTACTTAAAAGAACATTGCATTTAAATATTTGAATCCATGTACAGTTTAGACAAAGAGTAGAACCTATAAAAAGATTGATCTTATGCATTATGGCCACATGCAAGAGAAAGCACCAATTATTAAACAAAATGTTGTTACTCAAAGAGTCTCAGTCTCAGAATCATAGATGCATCCTGACTAACGGTCAATAGTTGATCGTACCGATACCGATAGCTGGCTTTCCAAAAAAAACAAAAAACAAAAAAAAAACCCATGACTGAACAATAAAAATGTGCTAAATTAATACATTTTTATATATAAATGATTATATTTATAAATATTAAGGAAAATAAAAGACCCACATTTAAACTGTGAATGAAAAGGAACAAAAATTAAAAGTTACATTCAAAATAAATTTATAAAAAAAACCAAAAAAAAAAACCACTTCAAATAAACAGCACATGTCGTCAGTGATTCGCCTACAGAGGCCACTTTCAAACTGCATAACGCAACTCGGAAAAACTATCTGTGCTTTTTATTCAGCAAAATTTGTGTGTGGGTCGACCTCTAATTCCGACACAAGAGAACAAATACATTTTCATGTGGATTTAAACTTATGGGTCAAAAACAACCACTAAATCATCCTATAAATCCGCATTTAAAATTGCATTCAAAATGTGCATTCACTGGAATATTAGCATAATTTCCATTAAATCTTGAGATGAGTTATGTCGTCTCTCCGTTACACCGGTTTTGAACTCCATCACAGAGTCTTTAAAGGCTAACACTTGGGCGATGTGATAAGGTGGACCAATAATTATCTTGAGTCATGTCATCTGTCTGTTGAGTTAATTTTATAGACAATAAAAAAGCCAGGCGATGCATAAGTCTGACTTTGGATCGATGTGAACGAAAAACAAGTAGCTTACAGAACAAATTTAAGAGATTAACTAGGCAGCTCAGCAAATGACACATGCTTAAGTCGCCATTTTAGCCGGAATACCACTAATGAGTATTAATTTTCTTATCATGGGGAAATTCATATTAATTAAGTAAAATGGTCTGACTCAAAACCTCTCACTTTAGGACTCAGGTACACCCATGTACTGTCTGGAGAATCTGCAGAAAAATAGCAGCAGGTGTTCAGGACTGAGAAGTCAAAATCTAAACTAGAAGTACAATAATGGGTGTCTGCAGGCAACAGTGAAGCATGGTGGAGGATTCCTGTAACTTTATACTGCATTTCTGCATATAGTGTAGAAGATTTGGTGAGGATCCTCAATGCTGAGAAATACAGGTAGATACCTGATTGACCCCAAATGTATTCTGCAGCAGGACAACAACCCCAAACACACAGTCAATGTCATTAAGAACTATTTTCAGAACTATTGAGTCTGTCTCTGATTAAATGGATACACTGAAGGATATCAGAAACCTACACCCACAGGGGATCTGGTGTTAGTTCTCCAAGATGTTTGGAAAAGTTCGAAAAAGGAAATTGACACACATAGAGTGTTGATTTGATTTGGATTTCTCTTTCATTCATTTATTTTTATATTGTTAATTGATAAAAAAATATATTGACTCATGACATCTGCCTAAAACTTTTACACAGTAGTGTATCTCTTTTATTGCTCCAATTTACGCTGACACTGGGTTATTACTTTTATTTAAACGAATATTCGCATTGTATTATTCCTGTTTATCAGGTTAATAATCATAATAATAATAATAATAACAGTTCATTTCGAGAGCGGCCATTTTCAAATGACGTCACAGTCGTGTCACCCATTTCCGGGTTTAGCCACGCCCACTTATGGGAAAATTTCTATTCCAATGTATTATTTATTTATTTATATATATATAATTTATAATAGTAATTATTATTATCATCATTACCCATATTATTACTATTGTCTTAAAGATATTAACTGACAAATGTCAACACGTTTTAATACTAATAAACAAATATTATGGGTTACAAGTCCAACCCGAACTCCGACTCACCTTCATCCGATCTAAAGTGAATAATATCTGATTTCTGGGTCTGACTGGTTCTCGGACTTCTCTTCAGTCTGTTTGTTTTTGTTCTATTCTGTGTAATTGCCAGTAGTCCAGGCTGCTCACGGGTGTCCTCCTCCGGCGTCCAGGTGCAGGTCTTCCTCCCTCGGTTCATGCTGATTCCTGCCGTCCACAGCGCATATTTTATATAAACATTAAAAGAAGTTAGGTTGTATTATTTGATCGGTTCTCCAGGCAGCTCTCAGCGTCCACATGGCTGCTCTGTTTTCGTTCATTCAAACGACCCGCCAAATTACTGTTTCATTTCCAAAGATCTAGTGCGCATGTCCGTTCGAGCGCGGTGCGTTCGAGAGGATACAACCTGCGTTCCAAATGCGCATTGTCTTGTTTTTTTTTTTTGTTTCTTCACAACAGTGATGTAAAGATCATCGTTTTAGTGATTTTTTATTTTGTTAATTTAATTAGAAATAAATAAAAATGCTTAATTTTCAATAAGCAGATCCCCCCCCAACACGTGTGCATACACACAATTTGATTATAGGTCCTATATAAAAAATATGACAATGCAGCTAAGGACAAATGATGATAAACAGAAAAAGTAGCTTATATCTCCTTGTCTGTGTCTTTAGTTCTTTTTTCACTTGACTTTCATAATTATTATGACAATAATGTCAAGATTCGGACCTGATTTATTGCATTTGGGAGCGTCTGTGAGAGTCACATTATAAAAGAAAGAACGAGTCGGATCAGATGACTCATGAGATGAACTTTTCGATTCTGTGTCCTGTACATAACCTACAATGATTTTGCGATGCTTTGCTCATTCTCATCACTCTTTGAGACGACTCGTTCTTCTGAGACAAATTAAAGACAACAAATCGTTGGTTTATAAACGACCCATCACCACTTGACAACACCACACAATTTATCACTACAGAATGTTGTGTAGCAATGGGTCGAAAAATGGGAACCTAATAAAAAAACTAAATTTTTTATTTTATTTTTTTGTAATACATAAAACATTTTGCAGCCGGACCCAACTGATCAGAAGGTCAGGGGGTTCAAGCCACTGCACCACCAACATGCCACTATGGAGGTCTTGAGCAAGGCTCTTAATCCTCTCTGCTTGAAGGATGATGTTTCAAGGCTAACCCTGTGCTCTGGCCCCAGCGTCCTTATAATACCAGCTTCCTAATGCAAAGGAAGAATTTCACTCTGCTGTAATGTATGTGACAAATAAATGCATATTAAAAGAATACGACATTTCGGTCAGTAAAGTTTTCAAGGAAGACCTGACCTTTCTAACTTTCAATGCAAAGGGTGTAATATCAGTGACTGGCCATGCATTTTACACCAAGGCCTTCATTGGCATCGTACCTGAATCAATCCACCTCTTAATTCCATCAGTATGATGCCAAGGCTATTGAAATGATCAAAATTACACCAAAACACAGTATTACAGAGTGTTGCATTGGACTGTTAATGCTGAAGGCAGATTTCTCTGACCTTGGCATCACATGATAGTGGAAATATAATTGGATAACAACAAATATGCTAGTTTTTATTTATTTTTTTTACATGCTAACATAACCATACACAAATGAAAGCAGTGCAACCAAAAGAAAAGATATGAAATGAAGAATAATTTGATGTTGTTTACACTATACAACCAAAATTATGTAGACACCCGATCATCACACGCATATGTTGCTATCTGCCAAGTTGAAAGCTCACCAGTGTATACAGTGTTTTCCACCATGTCATGCTGCTTATATGTTTACTGACTGTTCATCAAATTTGCAGCTGTTGTTAATATTGATGTCACACTCAGCAGACCCTATTAATGTCTCCCTTTTATTGAGATGTTGCTACGTTAAATAACTTTAGCCCAATAAACAGATTTACGCACATGCTTGTGTTACAGCGCCTTCATCTTTGGATATTCCCAAATAACCACCGAGGTTGCCCTGCCAGCGCCGCTCGTATATCAAGGGAAGAGTGGACGTCACTGTGTGTGTAAGAGGACCTGGATTTAGCCCTGTGTCTGGGAGTTGTGTTTAGACAGACAGACAGACAGACAGACAGACAGACAGACAGACAGACAGACCGACAGACAGACAGACAGGTGATGTGTTTTCATGTATAAGATATATTCAGAATATATTTAGAATGTATATTAAAGCAAGTTCGCAGGATCACTGTCACGTTACACCATAACAGATTTTCATCTTGCTAAAATTTTTACATGTAGAGGTCAAGATTTAATAAGATTTAGGGGTATTAAATTATGGAATGGTTTATCCCATGTAGCAAAATGTAGAAGATAATATTGTTCTTTAATGTGCTATAAAAGATGTATAAAGGATCATCTTAGTGCTGCTTTGTAATCGTTTTTATTTTCTTTTGTTTTGTGTTATGCACTTTATGTATTATATTTGTTTTTGGAGTATGTTATTTCTGGGTTATTGACATGTAATTAATTTGCACATTTCTTCTTCTTCTTTTTTCAGCTTCTCCCATTAGGGGTCACCACAGTGGATCATACTTTTCTCATCACTCTGTTGATCCCAATTCGGTTTCACCAACCTCTTTCTCCTTATGCTCTCCTGCACTTCTTCATTTCACCACCACATCTCTTTGTCTTCCTTTATATTTCCAGATGTCACCCCAAGTACCTTCCTAGCTGTTTCCCTTATCACTTCTGCAGTAGTTGTTTAATCTTTCAGCATCTGAATCATACACTACAGTTTTCCTCCTTTAGTTTCCACCATCATATTCTTTTTCCAGTCCTCACTCTTCTCCTCTTTTTCTTCACCTCCAAAGCCATCCTTCAGACCACCATCCAATGCTGTCTAGCTACACTGTCCCCTGCCAACACCTTACTGTCTCCAATCTCCTTCAGGTTGCATCTCCTGCATAGCACATAATCCACCTGTGTGCACCTTCCTCCACTCTTACACGTCACCCTATGCTCCTCCTTCTTCTTAAAATAAGCATTCACCACTGCCATTTCCATCCTTTTAGCAAAATCTACCACCATCTGCTCTTCCACATTCCTCTCCTTAAAACAATACCTACCCATCACCTCCTCATCACCTCTCCTCACCTACATGCCCATTAAAGTCTGCCCCAATCACCAATCTTTCATTCCTAGGTTCACCTTCTACCACTTCATCCAACTCACTCCAGAATTTTTCCTTCTTCTCCATCTCACAATCCACTTGTGGCGCATAAGCACTTGATGACATTTATCATCACGCCTTCAACTTCCAGCTTCACGATCATCACCCTATCAGAAACTCTCTTCAGCTCCACTACACTCTTACTGTACTCTTCCTTCAGAATCACCCCTACACCATTTCTCTTTCCATCCACACCATGATAGAACAGTTTAAACACCTCCAATGTTCCTGGCCTTTCTTTCCACTTGTTCTCCTGAACACACAGCATATCTACCTTTCTCCTCTCCATCATATCAGCTACTTCTCTCCCTTCACCAGTCATAGTGCCAACATTTAAAGTACCAACCCGAACCTCAACTCTCCTACACTGCTCCTTCTCCTGTCGTCTCTGTAGATGTCTTCCTCCTCTAACAATACCTGTGTCATTGCATATTTGTTATTATAATTTATTTAAATAATATTATTAATATTATTATTATTAATAATTTTTATATTCTTGCACAGCATATGGATTGTAAAAAGATAGATAGATAGATAGATAGATAGATAGATAGATAGAGAGATAGAGAGATAGATAGATAGATAGATAGATAGATAGATAGATAGATAGATAGATAGATAGATAGATCCATATTGCTGGGCCTTACTTTCTTTCCACTTGTTCCCCCTGAACACACAACATATCTACCTTTCTCCTCTCCATCATATCAGCTACCTCTCTCCCTACACCAGTCATAGTGCCATAGATAGATAGATAGATAGATCCATATTGCTGTGTTGCTATTGGTCAGGAATCGAGTTGTTATACGTAATAGACACACGAACGAACTTGTCTCTTGGATCACCTCAGTATTGAAAATTAATCACACTTCGAGACAGTAACAGTAAAACTCCACTTCCACACTGTCTGGGATTATTTTCATGCGCTGTTACGTGTGTTTTATTTCGTCCATGAATTACACGGCTAGTTTAAAGGTTAGCTCGATCTTTAATTAACTAAGAAGCCGGCGGAACGCAACGTTCGCTCTGTAACAGAAAGGCCTGCTTGTGCTGTCTGTTTGGAGAGGAAAGTGCATGCAGTATATCATTAGTGTTCCTGCTGTTTCACTCTGTGCTGATGGCTCGCTGTGAATAAGTTAGTCTACGCACTGATCCACGGCCTGTAAATCTCCCCAGCGCTTTAATGACCGCCTGGACATGACCATATCTCTCTGTCTTTTTTTTTTCCCCCTTCTTTTTACTGCTATACGGCTGCCTCAGCCTTTGAATGTTCTTTATGTGTCTGTCCATGCTTAATGTGCCCCATAAGACACACACACACACACACACACACACACACACACACACACACACACACACACACACACACAGAGAAGTACTTTAGTTGATAGATGAGTCCTTTGCACCAGTAGACTATTGGAGTCGGATATTTCCTGAATAGACACAGTTTTTGTTTTTTTATTTTTTTTGCTACTGATGATGTCATCGCTCGGTGATTAGAGGAGCCTTGAGTCTGAGTGTATTGTGAAAAAAAAGAGCACAAAGGTGACGTCAGGATTCATACATCTTTTTTTGGTTTTTTTTTTTTTTGCTTATGCTCTGCTTAGATCTGATTTAATGTAGCCGGGATACTGTGGCAAGAAACGTATTCCATATTCCATCCCTCCTTTTATGCACACGAGTGTTAAGAGTTTAGTGTTCAACGTTTTCAGGTCCTTTCTGAAAAGGAAAAAAAAAAAAAAGAAAGAAAAAGGAATTCCCAGACATTAAAAATAAAATGTGCGCAAGTCCTGCGACAATTATAAAATCTACAGGAAAGTAGTTTGGAAATAAAAAAAGCTTTATGACCGTCTCTTTCTTCAGACTTGATCAGGAGAAAAACATGCAGCTACAGTATAAAGGCAACTATTTTAGTTCTATAGTGCTCACCATCTCATTCTTTTTGAACATCCAATTCCACATTTAGTTCCCATTTGCTCTTATTATAAGCTCCACTCTTCTGAAAAATGTTCCACTAGATTTTGTGGAGATTTGCATGAGATTTCGTTTAGCCACAAAGGTGTTAGTAAAGTCAGTTACTGTGGAGGAGGTGAGTAAAAGAGCAGAAGAACATCAGAGGACATTCTAAAAAAAAAGACCGTATATGTGGTGCTCAGTCTCGAAAACTTTTTGATACCACCTCGTATTCATTTTGCAGAAATTAGTCTTTTTTTTTGGGCTAGTCCATCCTTTCAAACCATTTGTGATAGGAATAGACCTGGACTCTGATGTCAGGTACTCAGTATTAAACTACTATCATTAATCTTCATTAGGTTTAAACATGGGAAAGTTATATTTACACCTATGCTTATATGTAGAGAACTAAATAAACTTTCTAAATTGTATTAAACTGAAGTCTGTATTTTGTCACATGGGTAGAATTTCCAAACAGAGTCTCGATGAGTCTGACTCTCCTGATCTAGAACGATTGTTTGACATGTTTTGTTTCCTGGTTAAATGATGCTAATTTGTTCTTCAAATGAGGGCAACTTCCTGGGCAACCTGAGAGCCCCTACATCTACACACACACACACATACATATATACACACAGTGTCTGAATCCGATCCATCCCGATATCCAATCCCTGTGCTTCCAAGTAAGTGTGACGGCCCACGGATTTCAACATCTCTGACGTGCATCATTACACAAAGCCATAACCATATACATTCCGATTGGTCTAAAAGGATGGATTGATTCTCTTCAACCGCTGCCCTCGAAATGGTTCTGGACACAAAGTTTATTTTAAAACTCTCGTTTCTGACGTGTTACGTTTCAATAGAAGCTCAGGTACTTGTTGGCAACTGTACGTAATCAAAGCCACAACCCTTTTAGCATCAACGGTATACCTTATTGGCAGTGGCGTCTTTCAGGCTTTCTGCAAACATTGCTCAGGAGTGGTTTGAGAAACATGTCAAATAGTTCAAGGCCTCCAAATTGAAGCAGATCTTAATCCAGTTGAGTTTCTGGGGGACCAACAAGTCCGATCCATTAAGGGTTCAATTCGCAACCTTCAGGAATACTTAAAAAATATGCTTATAACTTTTTCCTGCCGGATATCACCGCTTGCTTTCGGAGCTTTTGTGGAGTTCAGGTCTGGAAGGGTCAAAGCTGTTTTGGTGGCACAAAATACACCTACATGTTGGCTCATCCGAGATCCACCATAACTGCCGTATAGATTATATTATTAAGTGTTTCTCAGTATTCACACGGCGCAATATCCCAGGCACCCTACAGGTGGCACATTCGTTCAGCTACAGTGTGCCTTTACCTTCTCGCTCTAAGCCATCAAAGAAAAAAAAGAAAACAGCCATCAGCTACTGAGGTAAAAAGTTTTATGAAAACAGCACACACACACACACTCTCACACACGAACACACATAGTGCGGAAAATACAGAACACGGTGTACCGATGCAAACCAGAACATTTACAATCATTTGTTGCAGGGTTTTGTTTGCGCATCGTTCCTCGTTCAAGAGATAAGCAATGCAGCAGATCCCATAAGAACCGCAAGAAACATCTTTTTTTTTTTTTCTTGAAACAAAACGCAGATGCGTCCACGGCATGTTTCGTTAAAAAGTAAACATCGTTGCATTTGGTGTTTGCAGCACTACAAAATTATACATTCAACCTTAGAAATTTGCAAGCTTAGTGCCTATGTCATCTAAAATCAAACCGTACCATCAATACAAGCTTTTTTTGGTAAATTTTTGTGGGTTTATTTTTTTGCAATGTCTTTCTCAAAGCCTTGCCGTTTCTTTAATGTACTTCCACGTTGATCTCAGTGAAGGAGATCCTTAAAATGTGTGCAGGTTCTCCTGCTGCTGGTGAGAAAATAGTTTTTAACTGCTTAAAGGTCACCGTTAAACCTCAAAATGCATATTTTATTCGGTGTGGTTTTAGGGTGAGTTCGAAGCAGCACAAAATTAACCCCCTATACACAACATTGGGACTTTTAGCTAAAAAAAAAAACAGGCCATATGTTTTTTTGCTGGACGATTCAAATCGGCTTGGGTCTGTGAGAAAAAGAGATAAAATGCTCGTAAATCTTACACATGGTGTTGTTTAACCTCGTAATGTCGATTGTAACTTTTACCATCAAGCACCAGAACCAGGCTTGAACAACAGCTTGAAACCTTGATATTTTGGATTACAGCATCAACATCTTTACTGAAGATTTAATGTGCCAAAAGTATGCAACGTATCTACAATCATTTCACACAGGGAGCGTTCAAACAAAACAACACTGGAGAAACTGCCTTCAGGAATCAGTGTATTGTTACCAGATGCCATATTGCTGTTTTAACGGAGATGATTTTGGTTGGTTGTTGTTCCATCAATGCCCAAATGGTCCTGTAACTATGGAAGACGACCTTGTGACTAAGTATTATGACTTCACAATACTATGGAAGCTGATGCTGTAGCTATGGAAGGTTGCAGGTTATTGATGTAAGGAAGTTAATATTGCAACTAAGGAAAACAATCCTGTAGCTAAGCGAGTTGATGCTGTAACTAAGGAACATGATCCTGTAACTTAACACACTGTCGGTGTAGCTAAGTAAGTTGATGTAACCAAGAAAGACAATCCTGTAACTAAGGAACACGATCTTGTAACTAAGGAACATGATCCTGTAACTAAGTAAGTTAATGCAGTAACTAAGGAAAGTTGATGCTGTAACTAAGGAAGACAATCCTGTAACTAAGGAAGTTGATGCTGTAACTAAGGAACATGATCCTGTAACCAAGTAAGTTGATGCAGTGACTAAGAAAGTTGATGCTGTAACTAAGGAACATGATCCTGTAACTAAGTAAGTTAATGCAGTAACTAAGGAAAGTTGATGCTGTAACCAAGGAAGACAATCCTGTAACTAAGGAAGTTGATGCTGTAACTAAGGAACATGATACTGTAACTAAGGAAGTTGATGCTGTAACTAAGGAACATGATCCTGTAACTAAGTAAGTTGATGCAGTAACTAAGGAAAGTTGATGCTGTAACTAAGGAACATGATCTTGTAACTACGGAAATTTGATGATGTAACTAAGGAAGACAATCCTGTAACTAAGTAAGTTGATGCTGTAACTAAGGAACACGATCCGTTAACTAAGAAAATTTGATGCTTTAACTATGGAACAGAATCCTGTAACTAAGCAGGTTATTGGTGCAACTAAGAAAGTTAATGTTGTAACTAAGGACCATGATCCTATACCTAGAGAAGTTGATGCTGTAACTAAGGTACATGAACCTGTAACTGAGGAACTTGATGCAATAACTGAGAATTTGATCCGGTAAATTACAAAGCCACTTCTATAACTAAAGAATTAATAATGTAAATAATAATAATAGCTAAGGAATTTCCTGTAGCTAAAAGCATTAATGCTGTAACAAGGGAAACTCAACCTGAGACTAAGGACATTGATGCTGTACCTACGATTGTTAATGTTGTAACTAAGGAAGACAATCCTGTAACTAAGTGAGCTGATGTTGTAACTAAAGAAAGTTGATTCTGTAACTAAGGAAAACTGATTCTGTAACTAAGGAAAACTGATGCAGTAACTAAGGAAAACTGATGCAGTAACTAAGGAAAGTTGATGCTGTATTTAGTTAAGTTGATTCTGTAAACAAGGACATTTGATTGTGTAACTAAGGAAAGTTTATGCTGTAAATAAGAAAGTTGATGCGGTAACTAATGAAACTTGATGTTGTAACTAAGGAAGTTGATTCTGTAACTAAGGAAAGCTGATGCTGTAACTAAGGAAGTGGATTTTGTAACTAAGGAAAGTTGATGCTTAAACTGTAAGTTGTCTATGGAGGTCATTTTTGAGCCGTTTTTAACTTCGAAACCCTAGAATATGACTAAAAACACCAAAAAACATTTGAACACCATGATAAAATCATTTTTCTGAGGGTTAACATTTGAGCGTCCGTATCCTTTAAGGCAGTTCAGTCCTTGTCTTCAGGCCTATAGCAGGTACGGCTGGGAGGAGCAGAGAGGTTTTCTTTTTATGTTTTCTTTTTTTTTTTTGGACTCTTTATGATTGATGTCCCAGTCCTCGCCAGAATCCAGCTGGGGCGGCCATTTTGAACGAAACGGCTGTAACGGCCTGCTGCAGCAGTCCCTGTGGTGGCAGCGAGGCACTTGCATTCCTTAAGCCACGGAGAGGTAATTTATCAGGCTTCTGGGATTTGTAGCGTTGACGATTCGCCATCTTTGGTGCTGTGAGAAAAAAAGAAAAAAAAAGTAAAGTTAAACCAAAGCAAGCAGTCGGTGTGTTTCAGAGGCAGAAAACAACAGTGTGTAGAGCGTTTCTGGTTTCACTGTCGAACAAACCAGATGATGTTTTCAGAAACTGGGCCGTCTTTCCACTAGTAATAAGAGCCAAACCACGACATTTTCAGCTGTGGGACTTTCCTAATGGGCAGCACGAAAATAAAAATAATTTTAGTTCTGGCTTATAGAACGTTTTACTACCTGGTCAACACAGACAACAATTACGAGATGTGTAAAATGTTTTAAACACTTTGTGTTGTTCACGTCGGGTTACGTAGTTGCTCCCTGGAAATGTATTGAGCATCAGGGATTATTTATTGAAAGTGATAATATATTGTTTTCTTTTCTTTTACACTTTTTATTGTTTTGACATGTAATTCGAATTGAGCTTTTCTCGTGCTTCATTGGTTCTGGGTGTCAGACCAGACTCTTGGGAAATTTCAGGGTCTCAACAGGGTTAAGGGTACCTTTGCTTCCAAAAAATAATAAAAAAAACTTGGAAGTTGTTTTTATGGGGACACTTGAAGGATTATTGGGTGCTGAAACTAAATTGAATCTGAAAAAGATTTCTTTGTTGCTAAATATGGTTCTACTTGGAGCTCTCTTTAAAAAAAAAAAAACGATATTTCTTCGAAAAGAAAACTACATTTAAATTTGGACTGTAATTAATAGTCAACAGTTTTGGTATAATGGTTTTGAACTACAAGTGCCATTAACAGGTTCGCACCGAATTCAATTTAATTCAGTTATTCGGTTTATTTGTATGATGCTTTGACCAATGGACATTGTTCCAAATCTTTTATACTTTTTAACGATCTAAATTTCCCCTTTAAGTTTATCCCTAATGACTGAGCCAGTGCCAGCCGAAAAATGAAATGGTCCTAGATGGTATGAGGAGGAATCCCTGAGAGGAACCGATCTCAAAAGAGAACCTGTCCTCATCTGGGTGACACTGATTCACACTTTTCATGGGAATGGCAGCCCTCAAGTCTCCATCAGTAAACAGTTGATAACCTCAACAATAATTCATCTATAATAAATATTTAATGTTAGCCAGATGGAGATGTGATCCATTTTGAGTCCCATATAATCACAGGGAATTTTTTTCCCTCACCACCATCACCTCTGGCTCACTTATCAACACTGGATATTCTGTCAGGTTCTTCAAGATGCCATCCATTGTTGAAAAGGCTTTACAAATAAAACTGATTTGAAAGGGAAATCCACAAGAAACAGCTTTAAATACTTTTATATTGAATCGTCTTGGTGAAGCATTTCCGAATGCTATTTTGCTCGACGTTGTATTGTATTTTCTTTGTTCCAGTAAATCGCATTTATGAATGAACCTTTAATGGAAAAAACCCATTCATCAGCACTTGTAATAAACACATGCCAGAATGCCATTCAGATAATAGTGGTGCAGTCGGAATGGACTCTCATTATATCTCTACATAAAATAGGGGATGCAGCGGAGCTTTATTCCTTATGCCCACCTTTTTCTGCCTCAAACTTGTCTTTCATGCTAAATTTTTATTGTTTACTTTTATTGTTTACCTTTTTTTTTTTTTTTGGAAAACACCCAAACACAGAAGAAAGACCATTTTGCGCAGCTCATATTTACCAAGTGTTTGTTTAAAGGGCGCTGTAGCATTGCGTTGCATTTTAGGAGGTTAAATTGTGCACCCCAATAGGTGTAGTCTGGATTTCTCATTAATATACCAGAAATAACCAGAAATGACATTATAGCTGCTCAAGCAACACGGTTTACTGTGTTTGCATTAAACAATAAAAAACAACGGCTGAGCAAATAGTATGCGAATTTAACAAAAGAGAGGAAAAAAAGAAAAAAAGACGAGGAGAGCTTACGGAGGGTAAACACTCTCAGCTCAGTGAATTGCATACAGAAGGGGTGGAGGTCATCTGTACAGGCATTGTGGGGCATTATGGGATATGACAGATGTATTTGTTTGAATACAATGAATCACAAAGAGGGAGAGAAAAGCAGCACTCCTGCTGAGGCACTAACAAGTGCTCTCTCTCTCTCTCTCTCTCTCTCTCTCTCTCTTTCTCTCTCTCTCCAGCTTGTCCTTTCTTTCAGTCATCATTTTTCATTCTGACTCAAAAAAGCTTCTTGTACACAACAGTAAGGGGAAGCTGATTAAATAAACTCCTCTGTCCTAAAGACTTTCCTGTAGTGGAAAAGCAACTGGCTTTTACAAAGCATTAGCAATAGAGACTTCTGTTATTCAAGTTAAATAAATGTCTCCTGGAAATTTCTCTACACACACACACACACACACACACACACACACACACACATATAGATATTTGCCTTACCTGACACCTAGGTAGGTGTAAAAGATATTGGTTACATGTAGTGCCACTGACTGTCCATCCCCATCCCTAGTGAACCTGAGAGAGAAGAAAGAAAGAGAGAGAGAGAGAAGAAAGAGAGACAGAGAAAGATAAATAGAAAGAGAGAGAAAGAGATAGGGGTGCAGTAATATAATGAGACAAAGAGAGAACAAAGAGAGAAAGTAAGAGAGAAAGAATGCGAGAGGCAGAAAGAGAAAGCGATAGCATTTAGCAGAAAAAGTGAGTGAGAGACAGACAAATAAAGAAATAGAGAAAGTCATAGAGAGGCAAAAAGAGAAAAACAGAGACAGTGAAAGAGAGACAAAACGATGAAGAAATACAAAGAGAGATATCGATAGAGACAGAATAAGAAGTTAAGAAAGATCGAGCGAGAAAGAATAAGACAGAGATAAACAGAGACCCGAAGAGAAAAAGAGAGAAAGCAAAAGAGAGAAAGAAAATCATTAATCGAGTCTCCCATATTAGTATCATTTAAATACCTGTCGTTTAAATAACTGTTTAAAGCAGCGGTGTGTGATATACAGAGCCCCCTGCTGCCTGTTAGGTGAAGTACAGCTGTTGTAGGTTTGCTCCTTGTGTTGCATTTTGAAAAAAAATAACCAACTGTAACTGTTGTAATACCTATCCAGCTACTGTTTCTGCTGAACGCGAGGCAAATAAAATTGCTCTAAAAAAAATTATTATAAAAAGGAATTGCACAGTATATAGCAACATTTTCTATATATTGTGGCAGATGATTCCTAGAGGGCTGAACCATTAAACATTGCCAAGTGCACCTTAAAATGCAAAATATTAATGCATTGTGCATGTATTTGATCCTGTAGATGATAGTTATAATTACAGCAGGAGTTTATGTTGTAGCTGAGGACGTTAATGCTGTAGCTAAGGAAGCTGGTCCTGTAACTAAGGAAGTTCATGTTGTAAGTAAAAAGTAGATTTTTAACTACAGAAGTTATTAATGTAGCTAAGATAGTGTAGCTTGTAACTAGAGAAGGTAATGTTTTGGGTTATTATCTTTGTATGAAAACTGATTCTGTAACTAAGGAAGTTATGCTGTCGCTAAGGAAGCTGATCCTGTAAGTTCATCTTGTAACTAGCTTCATTAAAATAAACCCGTATCCAGACTCATGACACTGAAAATTTGTGAAAACATGAAAGTGTATCATTCTTACAGGTCAAGTTTAGAAAAACATTACACACTACTCCTTTTACACACAGTACAATAACATGCATTGAATATGTCACCTGGAGCTCTAGAGGCCATGTGAGCCTGTCCGTCCAACATGTAGCCTCCCATTGGCTGACTCTCAGGAGTGTACGGCCCACCCTGACCTACTGCAACAACATACACTCCGGTCAGAATGCTTTTCAAAAATCAAATACATGCTTCTATAATGTTCCAACGGTGCATTCCCCTTCTCCCCGCTGCCCCTCCCGCCCCCAATCCCATTAGCGTACAGTCCGTATGGGGTTTGTGAGCTGTGTCTGGTTAACTGGCATGAGGGCAGCAGTTCAGACTCACAGAAATGTCTTTGAACTTCCCCGGCCCTCCTCCCTGCCTCAGCCTGGAGCCTGCCCGACCCGCGCACCCCCCTCACAGCCCATAAACTTTACTACAGCTCAACAAGACTCAGACAGTCAGGAGGAAAAAAAGAGCAAAAGAGAGAGGGAGAGAGAGAAGGATGAAATATATCACTCGGTTCAGCGATTCGTTTTGCGTCACTTCATAAAGACCCTCAGATCCCTGTAATGTCTTCGGGTTTCTACCAGACCCACTTAGTGGAGGTGTGTGAGAGAGCGCAGGCAGGACATGGAGCCTGGGCAGACGTTGGACAGCGTTAGCGTGGACTCACCTGCGCGGTTCGACTGATCGATCATTGGCTGGACTATCCTTCTTCTGGCGTTGATGAACCTGCAGAGATGAATACCAGGTTACAGGTCAAATCTCATCTCGTCACAGAAAGAATAATTGAAGGAAACGAATCTTTATCTACTGCACTAAATGTGTACGCTCTAAATAAATACATGGTTTCTTTAGATTTGATTAAACAACAGGTATACTAATCACAAAGGTGTGCGAGAATGAAGCAATGGATGCACCAAAAGGTCTTCCAAGAACCTTCCAGGTTTTTTTAAAAAGGTTCCACCTGGAACCTATTGTGAAAGTAGAGATCCACTGGATTGTAGCCAAAACAGAATTTGGATGCATTGAGAAAAGAACATCACACTTCAAAATCTCACTCATTACTAAAGTCTGAGAGCAGTCTCTGGTTTCCCTCAATTCCAAACAAACACATAGAACATGTAGAACTGTTTTCATGAACTCCTGAATCAACCCCTATTTACAAATAAAACATCTGTATAATGAGTTGTTTCACCAGACAGGATTATTTCCAGGCCCCGGTGCACACCAGTGTCCTCACAAACATGCCATTTACGAGCATTTTTCCCTACAATTCCACAATCAGACTTCATATGACCAGTCGAATCATCGTAACTCTGGGACCATCTGGATGGATGGATGGATGGATGGATGGATGGATGGATGGATGGATGGATAGATAGACAGACAGACAGACAGACAGACAGACAGACAGACAGACAGACAGATAGATAGATAGATAGATAGATAGATAGATAGATAGATAGATAGAAAGTGAAATTGTGGCATAAATATATAAATAATTGTATATAATATATATATATATAATTGCACATTGATTGCTTATTGATTTAAATTCAGAGACGTGTCAAATTTTTCGTCTAGTGTTACTCTCTCACACACACACACACACACACACACACACACACACACACACACTCGGCAGATACACTGAGCAGGGCTTAGGATGAAAAGGCGGCAGAGAACTCCTTTAATGTCAGGGATGTCAGTGTACAGGCACTGCCTCAGAATGCTTTTAGTATCTATTCCCCTACAGTGCTTGGCCTTTCACCCTTTGACTCTGCGACCCCATGACGTCACACGCTGAGCAGAGGTGCAGCTCTGGTCTTCCTCAGTCTAAAAACCCCCTCGTGACCTATGACCTGAAGGTGCCAGTACCCTGGGTCTGTACATGATTTATGTCCCTACTGTTTGACCTCAGGACACACGGTTCCATTTCCTGTTCTCTTGAAAGAAAAAAAAAAAGAAAGAAAAATGCTGGGGGTCGTATGGCACAAATGGCGAGCGTTGAACTAATGAAGGTTATGCGCCAGAAATGGGAAGAGCTACAAGCCAAAGTCATTTATGGAGGACAAATGATTTAGATTTTTTTTTGGATGGTGTCCTTGACTTTAAATGAGATAAAGAGCATTGATGTAAGAGAAAGAATATTGTTTATAAAATCCACAATCAAGCATCACTGTTTCTCAAAGTAACTGTTACCTTTTGGAGTCACTACATGCACCTTTTTAAGTTTAAGATACAAAGAGTTTTTGTACCCATTTTTCTCCAGAGTCCATATCATTGTTTTATTATCATTAAAACTGACCCCAGATCAGCACCACTGGCAATAAATCAGCTCGGTTACGACAAACCACCTGTCCAGTGTCCAATCAGAGCCGAGAACAAAACCACATACGGTTGCAAATCCTGCCCCCCTCTTTCATGGGTAAAAGTTTGACCCTTGGCTGACCCCTCACTCCGCTTCACACCGCGAGGCTGGGTTTTTACGAGCGCCGGGCTCTGCCTCCTCATCATACACACACCCAAATCCCGCACACTTACACGGCAAGCATGTACCATAAATACAAAGCATGCGGTACATATGCTACGGCTATTCGAAGCGCTCTCGCGGAGACACGAAGGTTATTCACTCAAATACGCCACACACACGCAAGCGTTTTTATGTGCGTGATGCATCATGACTGAAGATCAGAATACACAAGATACATTTCAAGGAAAGGTCAAGTACTGAAAAAAAATACAGTGCATTCATTCAGGTCCAGGTCAGGAATGAAATCATGTGCATTGTTAAGGACACTTGGGCTGCTTAACCTCAGAACTTAAAAACACATAGGTCGCACCATCATAAAACGTCCCCCTGGCCTCATCGTAATGTGGGGTTATGCAGCGGTCAGCCTTTGTGTGTGTGTGTGTGTGTGTGTGTGTGTGTTTAAATAAACCAGTCCAGCTGTTCGCTGTGAAAATTCTGTTTAATTTGACAAGTGCTTGTTTGCACTTCTCGTGCCGCCACCTCACCTGTTTTGAAAACGGACCACACTGTTGCCACCATGCAATGGCGCATTTCGAAAAGGTCTGGCAACCGTCTAGACCGTCACCGTCACAAACAAAAACATTCGGTTTTGAACCGAACTCGTGTTCTTGAAGTACTTGGAAACGATCTGGAATGCGCTCGTTGTCACCAAGGGAACGCTGATCCGCGATGGAAACGAAAGAATCTGGGATGTTCTGGCAATGTTACACAAAGCCATCATTTTGAATGACACTAATCACCAAGAGATTGTTTCACTCCAAGAAAATAAATCCAAACGGAGTGTAAAATCTATTTTGAATCTAGAACAATCTGGCAACATTCTAGAATCTCAGTGTCACCAAAGGAACACGGAAAAGAACCTGTGAATTGACCTGACCAACTGAACCATTTGACAACGTCAAATAATTCGTACTATTACAGAGGGAGCTCAGAACTAAAGTGGATAAAAAAATCGTGTGCATTTCAATTTCCAATAAAACTTACAAAAAATCCAGAATGTCACTGTTGCCTAGAAAATGCAGGACAACAACAAAAATCTAGTTGTCGCCAGGGGAACTTGTACAATAGCCAAGAATTCAGAGTTTTCAACTCTAAAATCTAGAATGACTTGGGCACAGTCTAGATCGTCGATGTAAAGATCTAATGTAATGCAGAACTACGACAAAAGAATTCGATGCGTTCTGTTTGGACGTAAGCAAATAGGTTGAGATATACTCTTGTTGGGCCACTGAAAAACATGGACCAGGACAAATAGTAGCTAATTGCTGAAGCTAGTTCAATCATCCAAACACACACAGAACCAGTTTAGCATCACACAACTCTTTCAGCATCTATACACATATTGAAACAACCTCGTGGATCGGTGTGTCTCAAGGCTAAAAAAAATAAATAAATAACTCACCAGTTGTTGACCTGGAGGATGGTGAGACCTGTGTCCTGAGCCAACTGCTTCTTCTGCTCTTCAGAGGGGTATGGGTGCTAACACAAAAACAGAGAAGACACATGGGTTATCCTGGTTGATATGATCATTATTCCACGTTACAGCGTTTTAAATCCAGTCCGAGTTCCTGAAGTCCCTGACATTTTAAGAAACTGGATTAAAGTCAGATCATCAGGTGGCTGATCCCTGCATCTCTAGAGTTAATTCGATAAAATCCTGTCATATAGTTTTTTTCTCCATCTGTGAAGACACCATAGACTAATGCTGAGTCATGTGATGAGATTTTAATGGAAGAATAGAAATATACACAAGGAAGCTGGACTGCTAAAAATGCAAGCTAGGGAACACAGTGGTAAAGAAGCATACAGTATACACAGTTTGATAAACAAAACAAATAATCCACCAATAATTGGTGGTGAAAATTATTGGCTGTTCTAGGAGCTTTCTACAGAAGTGGAAAGTAAAAATTCTGAACCTGGTATGTCCAAAAGACAAAATAAAAAAGGACATGGACGCCTATGTGAAAACGTCATTAGCAGAAAAAGCAGTGGTGGACGAAGTACAAAAAACATGCACTTGAGTTAAAGTAGAGACACAGCAGGTAAGATATGACTGATTGGTGGATTGCTCATAAATAAAAAGGAACGACTGATTTCACAAAATGTAGTTGAGTAAAAAAGAAAATGATTTGACTTTGAAATGTAGTGAAGTTAAAGTAAAAGTCTCCCCAAATGGAAATACTTCAGTAAAGTACAAATACATGAAAAAGCTACTTAAGTACAATAACAAAGCACATTTACTTTGTTACTGTTGACCACTGCCGGAAAATAACTAGTAACTAGTAATCTCTTTTTAGAAATTAGAATCTCATTTAAAAACACATATGTGTCTTTTTGTTCATGCTGATAGTGTACGCATCGTTGTTGACCTATTGGCACAACATGCCAAAACCTTCTGGTCATTTTTATTAGCAAATTCTTCGATTTTCAGTTTTACGACCTTTTTTGGACATTTGAACATAATGTTTTTTTTTTTACTACACCCACAAAATATCAAAGAGGAATTCAGAAATTTGTTTTGCCTTATAAGCAGAGAACACACACTACAGCGAAAACAAACAAAAAAAATCCATTTCTTTTTAATTTCGTACTAGAGACTAAATAAGGTCACTTTGAAAGTGTTAATTAGAAGATAGAAAGCAGATTATTCACTTAAAAGACATTTAGAGTTGAAACGATTCCTCAAGTGACTGCTTCGTTTAGCACTGTTTTTTCCCCACGGACCAATATTACTGATGCACCACACACTAAACTTTGGAGCGCCCTGGACAGATAAACACTATAAAGCCTGTTTCCACACATCAAAAAAGGTTTGGCTAATTCCAACTTTTGGGCAGCATCACCCCCTCTGTAGTGCCAGAGCGCTTTCCACAAAATAAAGTTGGCTACAATCATTAGAATCTCAGGGTATCGAACGAAAACTCCAAACCCTGAAGAGAACTCTCCATAGAACAGATAAATAATAACAATATCTGGGCTGCGCAATAACTGTGCAATAAGACTCATTTACACTGTGCAATATTCCCTAAGCGCAATATGATTGAAAGCTTTATTGGTTGTCTCTTTTTCTTTTGTGTTTATATACTGTGATGTAAATACTTGTATTGTGTCTCTACTTTTTATATATTTGCACATTTCTTTCCTTTGCTGCTGTAACACAGAAATGTCCCCACTGTGGGATGAATAAAGGTTTATCTCATTTTATCTTATCTTATGAAGCAGAGGAGGCCTCATTGAAATGTTTTTACAAGAAATAAAGGCAGAATTGTGATGAATAAAGGCAGAATTGTGAGAAACAAATGCAGAATTTTGAGAAATAAAGGCAGAGTTTTGAGAAATAAATGCAGAATTGTGAGAAATAATGTCAGAATTGTGAGAAATTAAGTCAGAATTGTGAGAAATTAAGGCAGAGATTTGAGAAATAAATGCAGAATTGTCAGAAATAAAGTCAGAATTGTGGGAAATTAAGGCAGAATTGTGAGAAATTAAGGCAGAGTTTTGAGAAATAAATGCAGAATTTTGAGAAATAAAGGCAGAATTGTGAGAAATAAAGTCAGAATTGTGAGAAATTAAGGCAGAATTATGAGAAATGAAGGCAGAATTTTGAGAAATTAATGCAGAATTGTGAGAAATAAAGTCAGAATTGTGAGAAATTAATGCAGAATTGTGAGAAATTAAGACAGAGTTTTGAGAAATGAAGGCAGAATTGCGAAAAAAAAGTTGGCATTAAGCAATAATGTTATTTTTATGTAGTTGAAACGGGTTTCCGTACAACACAAAAGAAGCTGCAGAATTAAAAATGGAGGAACGAAAAGGAAAACAACGAGGAGCAAGAAAAAGATTCAGGCCACGACAGAAAGTTTTAAAAGTTTGGTATAATATCAAACTGAAACAAAGAAAACAATGTAAAGTGTGTTTACAATTTTCAACGGTAATTTGAAATAAGATTTTTCTACGTTTAATTATTTATTTTTTGTAATTGGCATATTGCGCTTAAATAGAGAAAAAGTACTTCATATACGATTACTCTATTAATCGATGGAATATTTGGAAAACAGTCGACTAGTAAAATAATCGATAGCTGCAGCAATAATTTCAAGTGCCTTAAATGTCTTCGGGCCATTAGTATGAACTGGTCGTTAATTATTGTGTGTATTTGCTAATTCTATGCTAAGAATCAAAGAAATGTATTGTTGGAGAGGTTACATGAGAGCTAAGCTAACAGAATATTAAGGCTAGCTGTGATAATCAGCTTCGCTAATTTATTTTAGCTGAGGTACTGCTGAGGTAGTTGTTTGAGAGTTGGTGATGCTAGAAGCTAGGCAGGCTAGCTAAGATTAAGGTGTTCTGCTGTAGTAATATGTCATCTAGGAGCAAATTATATGCAAAGAAACACAAAATAGCATTTTTTTGTGCCATTAGAACAATATTGAAGCTTAGGCCATGTTTGTACTAATAGGTTTTTGTTTGAAAAAGCGAATCTTTCTCTCCGTTTTGGACTTCGGTCCACACTGAGGCGGCGTTTTCTGTCAACGAAAAATGTTTTGAAAACGCTCTCCAAAGTTGACTCATTGACTCACCGTTCCAAAGAACCAGAAAGTATTTAAGCACCAGGCAGAAATGACGCAGGTTAAACCGTCTTACGTTTTGCTCATTCCCAGTACAGGAATGTAAACGTTTTCAAAAGTTTCAGTGTAAATGAGCAACTTTTGGGAAACGATTAAAGACGACAGTGTGGACGGAATCGCCGTTTTCAAATGTATCCGTATTAGTGTAAAACGTAGCCAAAGGATTTGTGTGAGTTAGGAATTTATCTTTTTAGAAATGTATACTTTCTCAAATTGTTATACAAAAAAAGCCAACAAGCTACATATCTTTTAGCATTCGAGGGGCTGTAACATTCCTTAACGCCAGTTAACGATCAGAACCCGGCGTATAAACAGTTCAACAAAAGACGTAAAAACAACAGGACAACAGGATCCTAAAAAAGCCGAACAACAAAGCGATTGCGTATAACAATCACGCCAATCGAGGACGGCGCTCCCCCTGAACCCCCTTGTCGTAATCCCTGGAGCAAATTTTTACGGAAATGAAGAAAAACTCTGTGTGTGATTACGCAGTGACCCTGGATCAGACACTAAATCTCTTCAGGAGCTGAAAATACAGAGAGACCGGTGTTAAATCTGACCCCGGGTCAGTGGCGTTAACAACTCAGCCACGGTGTGGCGTTTGGGTGCTGAACACCTGTTCCTGTTGCTCGCCTAGCAAATGGTGGGTGAGCTTTAGTGAGCTTTAGTGGTTTACAGCTGAACGAGCCTGGTTTGCTCCCAGGGCGTAGAGGAAGTATGTGTGTATGTGTGTGTGGAGGCGATTATCCTGTTTTCTAGGGTAGTAAAACTGTTAGTGCCCTAATTATCAGTAATTCTGGGGGAATTAAAGTGAAAACACCTTTAAAACACACCATGTGTGCACCCAGGCATACAGAAACGCTGTTATTATAATAAAAAAATAAAAAAAACCTGCAAAAGAAACAGTCATGAAGTGTTTTCTTTTTGAGCAACACAGCGAGGAATTCATATAATAATCACATCATTATTATAATAAAGTTGCAGATCTGACACAAAGACATATTCAGCTAATGCAATATGTTTATCACGGACGTTTCCGATTATCGCCGCCTCCCCAGCATTCCTCTGAGATTAGCCTGCCGGGATGGGAAGCGTTTTTTTTTTCCGTCAGTGTCCAAGCTCGTGAGATAAAGTCTGTCTGCTCGAGTTTCTCGTTTTTCCCGCCATTTGACGCTGTTGCAGGTTTCTTTATACAGATTGTTAAATGAACGCTTCTACTGTATAATTGAGGAGTGTTAAATTATCAGTCTGTTTAGGCTTTTAAAGAATGGGACAGTCAAGACAGTGGTTCAGATTTTAATTCAACTAAAAGAAGATGTATTAACTTATTATAAAGTGATCAAATGTTATTAAGATGTGTATTTTTATTCTTATGCAGCAAATAGTTTTGATTGGCTTGTGTTTTTATTTTTATTATTGTTATATTATTATAATTATTAATTAATTGATTAATTTATTGATTGATATTTAACAGTCCAAAAATAATTAAAATAACCCCTTTTAAATTAATAAAATAAATAAACATTCAATGCATTATATACAAATACATAAATTATATATATATATAATTTTTTGTGTGTGTGTGTGTGTATATATATATATGCGTGCCATCTAAATGTCTTTACTTTATAATTCTATTTTTAATTTTCCAATTTCAACATTCATTTCTCTCTTCCAGTATATCAAATTTATTGTTATGGCTTTTGTTGAATTAATTAATTATTATAAAGTCGTCTACAAACAGCTTATTGTTTTAATATGTGATTAATAATGTTGTCATAATAAAGAATATTAAATAAACCTGCCAATTTTTAGGATTGAACAGGTTTATTATTAGTTTATTAACACTTTTCAGTTCACTATTGAGTTTTCGCATTAGTAAATATAAAATCTGAGCATTTACTAATTGTGTAGCAGTTGTAAGCACTCTGCGTAAAACAAAACAAAAAAAAAAAAACAGCTTCGTGACTTGAAGGAATAAAACACAAAGTCAGGGAGCGAGTGGATTTCCTGATAATCCTCTGCCTCTACATCTCTCTTCACTCCACCAATCTTCCCTTACCACCTCAAAGAGAGGGGGGAAAAAACCCAGTGCTCATGATGAATCACCTCTCCTCTCTACGGCATTGGGGCAGTGACGGAAATTCCCCACGGCTTTGCGCAGGGTCCCAGGTCCCCCGATGAGGCTGTCAGCTCCGTAATGGATGATGTTTTGATAACAGTGAGTTCGACCCTGGACAGATGGAGGAGAGGAGGAGAGGAGAGGAAAAGAGGAAAGAAACCAAGGGATCTTTGGCCCCCCCCCATTTACCTCCCAAAAAAAGAATCCCCTCCTCCACATCCACAATGTTTTTCACCCATTTACCTTAGTGACACTAATAGAGTCTCGTTCATTGCTTCCAAATGTCTCGGCACTTCAAACAGGATGGTAAAGCAAACAGAAAAGGCGCAAAAAAGTAAAAATCTATTGCGGGAAGAAGAAAAGAAAAAGCTGACAGAGAAAAAAAAAAAGACGCAAATGAAGGAAACCAGAAGCTGTTAATAAAAATAGAAGTCATGAAGAGGGCAGCACTGCCAGGCTCTGATCTATGGTGTACATGTAAATGTGTGTGTGTGTGTGTGTGTGTGTGTGTGTGTGTGTGTGTGTGTGTGTGTGTGTGTGTGTGTGTGTGAGCATATTTTAAAATATTAGCGGGCAAATTTCTGCAAGAGGATAGACGAAGAGGAATATTCTTACTGGTCCCTTTTTGGCACGTCCTCACAACTTTTTCATTTTCTTTCATTCTTTCTTTGTTTCTATCTTTCTTTCTTTTTTATTTCTTTCATTTATTCTATCTTTTTGCCAGAAAGTTGTAAAAACAATTCACCAAAATAAACAAATTGTAAATAAAATAACCTTAATAATGATTTCAATATAAGGTCCTCATAAGTAAATTATGACTGGTGTGTGTATGTGTGTGTTAAACTTGTAGCAGGAACTGTAATTCATCAATGGAATAGGATAAGGTCAAGGTCCTTTTAAACAAAAATGTCTTTTTTTTTTTCTTTTTTTTAAACAATTGCTCATTGTCTAAAAAAAAATTATCAAAAAAGTAAATAATGTTACATTTATGTGTAGCTGCATTGATGATTATTTCAATGGACTTTCCTCATAAAGCAAAGGTCAACCTGTGTGTGTGGGGTGTGTGTGTGTGTGTGTGTGTGTGTGTGTGTGTGTGTGTTTGTGTGTGTGTGTGTTTATGTGTGTACATGTAAATGTATGAGGGCATATTTTAAAATCTTAGCAGTGACAGAATTTTTCTAAAAAATAAATTTCCTTGGTCACCATTTGGTAGGTCCTTACACTGCAACGTGCTCCTTCCTTCTTTCTTTCTTTCTTTCTTTCTTTCTTTCTTTCTTTCTTTCTTTCTTTCTTTCTTTCTTTCTTTCTCAGTTCATTAATCCAGATTCTTTCTTTCTTTTTTTAATTACAAAAATGGCACAGACTTGTTAATTAGTCTGGGATGTGATGCTGACAACCAGCCGGAAGATGAAATTAAGCATTAATCAGCAGGCGTAGGTCTGCAAAATTACATTTTACAAACATCAGCATGAATAAGAAATGCAGCGAGAGTTTAATATGGTGTGTGTGTGTGTGTGTGTGTGTGTGTGTGTGTGTGTGTGTGTGTGTGTGTGTGTGTGTGTGTGTGTGTGTTGTATTTCACATCACATCAAAGAGAGCTGAGAGGACAGGCCGGATGGCTCTGCTGCTGTTGCGTACGCGTTCTCTGCAGGCGACCCTGCGAGATACGAGCAGCCGGACGGCTGAAGGATTCATCCACGCCTTCCATGACCGCTGACCTTTAACAAGCTTTGAGGAACACGGACACAGTTTGTCCACGTGTCTGACGTTCAGGCTGTATGCAGCACGCTTTTATAGGTGTTCATGCCATGTACTTTTTGCTACTTTATTACAATGAATTAAAACCCATCATGGACACAGAGGATGAAGTCATGAGCGAGTAGCCTGCGTTACGCTACAGCATGTGTCCTGAACCCTGCTTCTGTTCTGTCGCATCTAAAATCATAAATAAATTAATGAAAATGTGGCATGACGTTTTATCAGCCGCTGCCGCATGTGAAAAGAGGACACGTGTCATTGGGGGCATGTGTTTGATTAGTGAGATATGAAATGAGAGCCGAATGCCAGCGCTGTTCCCAAACACTGCTGCTGGAGGCTTAACACACACTGCTGCACATCTGCTAACAGGAGGGCGGCAAATTACACGCTAATTACCCAACACAGAGTGCAGTGCAGCCCATATGTGTGTGTGTGTGTGTGTGTGTGTGTGTGTGTGTGTGTGTGTGTGTGTATGTTGACGTTAAATAGCTATAGAAAGGGTACAGGGAGACAGACAGAGCTATATGCTTTCACAATCAGAATTGGTTTTGTTTTGTTTTTCAAAATCAATAGAAAAAATATAATATAATTTTTACAAAAATTATATTGTTTTACAGACATAGATCAACAAGGCAAGCTGAGAAAATCTATTTGAATAGAGTTGATACTTTTTAGTTTTCTCGGTTATTATAAGTCGGTTATTATAAGTCGGTTCTTATAAGTATTCAGGTTTGCATTTTGAACACATTTTCAATGAAAGTTCTCACTAAAAACTTTTTTTCTTTTTCTTTTTAAATATACAGTAGATTTTTCTTTCTTTCTTTTTTTTTTTACATACATAAATGTTCTTCTGTTTTTAATACTTTGACACTAACAATTTCCAAACATAATGGTGTTCTTGTTTAACACACACACAAAAAAAAACACAGACTCTTTCCAACTGTGTAGCTGTTGAAAGTTAAATAAATAAATAATTCTAATGCATTTGGTGAATAAAGTTTTGCTAGAAAAATAATCAGGTTTGTTTAAAGTTTTTTAGATACATTTGTCATTTTTTCCATGTATTATTCTTTTAAAGCTTGACAATTGACTGAAAGAGAAAACTAATTGTTTTGGAAAGGGTTGAATTTGGTATCATTTCTCCTACTTTGTCACAGTACATAATGTTTTACATTTATTTTTAAAATATTATCAATGCAACGTATTTACTGTAGTATTTGGACTAAAATAATTGTTTTCCATATAATGTACAGTTAAATGTACTGTACAGTAAACTGAACTGTACATATAATGCACAGTTCTGTAGAGTTTTAAAAAACGTATGTTGAAATTTGCTTAAATTTGCTTAAAACACTATATGTCTTAGTCTATTCCGAAATATTGATTAGCTGTAATGTTTCGTAGCTCACAATAATCAATTCAGATTTGGAGAAATGCTACAAGAAATAAGTTAAAAGGCTTATTTCTTTCTGAAAAGCTTATGACGATTTGTTTTTTATTTTACTCTATATTGTAAATTTCATATGAGAACTTTTTCCTGTTTGTCCAATTTGTGTGATCCAGGTATGTAGATGGATTTTAATCTTTTAAGTATGATTCTTGTCTATTTGGTACAAGGTGGTATTAAAGTATATATAGTGTGTAAAATATATAAATAAATAAATAAAATTGGTAAAATAACTTTTTTAAAGTTTTAGTATTGGATAAATACTTTACTTTTTGATGCTCTACTAAATGTAGTAAGTACATTACAAAATTACAAATATATTACATGCAAAGTGTGCAAGTATGGAATCAAACTATTGTGCAACACATTGTGTTTTTGTCCCCATTATTTAGAGATGCATTGGAAACATAATGATATATTAAATATTATGATAATATAACTGGTAAATCTTAGTGGTAAATTATTTTTATTATTATTAAGATTATAATTAATGTGTAGATTTTTCATATACTAGAAACTCATTTGAGAAAACCAGTCCCAAATAATAAATGATAAAATAATGTTAATTGTAATTGTATTAATTGTATAATGAGAAATATAAGATTAAACTGTTTATATTTTTTGATAGGGTTATTCTTTAAGGTGTGTAAGTTGTGGTGTCTTTGGTCTTGCGTTGTGTGTTTATACTTGTGTCTGCGAGCCCTTAATGTAACACAGCCCTTGTAAAGTGACTGTAAACCGATCGCTTCAGCACTTCAGGTTGAGCAGTAATGTACTAATAAATGTACTGTACAGAACTGCACGCTTTTTTAAGACACTGGCCAGAACACTATAATATCTTTATAGTGTTTAATCTTTCTATGTAACTGCCTCTGTGATACCTGTTTTAAACTCATTTGAGAATAAACTGAGGTATGTGTAATGGCTGCTGTGGAATGTTGTCCTTTAGGAGGCCCATGATTTACTCAAACAGTGAAATAAATTCTTACACTCCTCCTTAAACATCTCTAAACAGAGACCTGCATACCCTGGATATATCATTCCTATAAATCATAGACGCCCAAACTAGGGTCAGGGAACCAAAGTTGGCCGGTGGTGACCTTTGATTTCACCCGCCATGCCATATATTAAAAAAGGAAAAGACAAATGGAAGAAATGGTGTTTGGAAAATTTTTTTAACTTATGTCTCTCAGTAGAGATCACTGAAACATAGCTGTATTAAGTACTGCACTATATTGTAAAATAAATTGGATTGCATTTGTTTGTACTATAAACTTGACTGAGCTAGAACTTAAAATGCTGAGTTATTATTTATATTTCTATGTAATTATTTTTTTAATATTTTATCATAAATGAGAGGAACCATGGCTTTGATATTTAAATAATATTTGGCATAATAAAAAATATAATTTTAGCCTACAGCCTGCAATCAAGCTCGAGTTTTAAAAGTTCAAATGCAATATTTTGGGCATCTCTGCTATAAATCATTATGGCAATTTTTTGAATGCAACAACGCCCCAAAAGAAAAAATTATTGGTTCCTACTGTTAGGTGCTGGAACAGCCATGCTCGCATGATGTTTGTGGCCACTTTAGGAAAAATCCCTCGTTTTTTGTTGTTCCTTCTGTCCTTGTCCGTCTCGTCGTCATCCCCCGTGCTTGGAGAAGCAGCACCATGGTCCAAAAGGTCACCTGTTGTTGAAACCCATAAATAACCTTTCTACAAATACACAAAGTATATAAATACACTAGTGTGTTCATATAGTGGTTGTAAAATAGAAGTTAAATAAACTTCTTCTGGCAATAAATTCATGTGTAAAATCTTTCACTTTTTACATCAGAATTACTGAAATAAGTGGGACATTAATGTTGACATTGACATTATACATCGATTGACCTTAAATTATTCATTTATTTTTGTAACACTTCACAATTCACAAAATAAAATCTAAATAGAGATGGGCTGTAGCTAGGTTCAGCCACAGATTCCAAATGTAAAAATTTTAAAAATCACCTAAAACCTAAAATAGCTATACTAGCACCTGTGCATTTAGCGCTGAGGTAACATATATATAATATATATATATATATATATATATATATTCCAAAATCATGTCATGCTACAACAAAAGCGACTACTAGTTACTCAACTAGCTCATAGCGGCAAACTAGCTAGTAAACTAGCTAGTATTTGAAAGTGAAATGCCAGTATCCAAATGTTAAATAGCAGGGGGGGTTTTTCAAAGCAAAAATAGATAAAGATAATTGAGGGTAGAAATCATAATATTGTACGATAACATTAACTAAAGTAGCTAGCATAACATTTTAAATCTGTGCCTGGAAGCTTAGAGACTTTTTTTTTGGTAATAATTATGTCCAGTTAAACAGTTTAGACAGATGATATAGGTTTGTATTTGGGTCGACTGTGTTACCTCAATCAAGCGCTCAAGTTTTTAAAAATCCTTTTCATTCACATTTACTACAACTAGCGAGGTAAACTTTAGACATTTCTGATTTAAGAGATCATATTGTGGACCTTGTGGGGGTGAATTTATCTCTGAGGTAATACATTGGTCCCTAATATAGATTTAAAACTATACATGTATAAATAAATCTATATATCTATAACCTTATTTATGCCACGGTAGCAAAAAACCCAACTTTAAGCTATGAGGTACTGCCTACACTGCTCTATTAGCACTACAGTTAGCATTTGCGATCATCAGGAAAGTCACATCATGACTATTTAACACACAAACACACATAGTCTGACATGTATGGACACATCAAACACTCAAACACTCACACTAGTGAGCAAGAGAGAGAGAGAGAGAGAGAGAGAGAGAGAGAGAGAGAGAGAGAGAGAGAGAGTGTGTGTGTGTGTGTGTGTGACAAACACCATGCTCTAAAACATGGTTTGTGCTGCTACAGTTTATTTGTGGAGTTATGTGTATTTACACTGAGCCCATCTGGCCAAGGAGCTCTTACACATACACACACGCACACACACACACACACACACACACACACACACACACACACACACACACAAAACTGCCTTGTGGCGCCTGTGATATCATTCCATTCATTAGAGATGCGCAATTAATATTGCTAACCCTCATCTACGCTAACCTTTTAGCCTCTTAGCACTGATTTCAGGTTTGCACTTGAATGCAAATTTTCTCATTTGTTGGCTTTGCTAATCTTTTGCTTCTTGGTGGAGAAAAGGACAGAGGTCATATTCGTACAGAGGACAAAGATACTGTATGTGCGCTTTATTTTTTTCTTTTACTTTTTGCAACTGAACAAATCCAGCTAGCTACTTAGCTTGCATTAGCGGTGCAGTAATAAAAGGCATCATCCTGAATTGACAAGCAGGAGGTGGGACTATTTACTAAACCATTTTCATTTGTTATGAGGGACAATATGTAACTATATCTTTGCATAACTCATTCTTGATTCTGATTGGTCAGAATGTGTTGAATCATTTTCTACAGCAGCTCTGACAAAAGTTAATAAATCAGAGGTTTATAACAATGCAGCATTCTAATATCTTATACACGCTATGATGCGGTATGACGATAAATGCAAATTTCATTCTATGACACAACGTCAGAATTTTGGCAAATCAGAACACAGCAGCTAAACCAACAACCATGTTTTTTTCTTATTCCGAGTATTATTACAAAACTCTGAGATGTTTGTAAGGCAATAAGTCTAAATGTTATTGCTGCTTGTATACATATTGGCTCTAATAAAGACAGGTTTAAAAATTTGAGTCTGTTTAAGCCCAACAAATTATTTGGGATCATTTTTAAGACTGATATTGAAATAACATAACAGGCTAGCAAAATAAATTGCCTTTAAAATCCGCCTTTAACAATTTCCCTATGGGATCAATAATCTATTCTGATTGTGATTCCAAATCTGTGATTAATTGAATTTGTATTTGTACATAAATGGTGAGCAAATAAGCTTGGTCACATATCATACATACATGTAAATATATATATACACACACACACATATATATATACATATAAAATGTATATTAATATACATATATGGTTGTTTAGTTGTGTCGTTGTCATATGCGTCTAATCATATTAAAGCAGATTCTGTCTTATCGTCAAATATCGAATCATATCAAAGAATCGATTCATATGAACTGAATCGTTTTGTAGCGGTTTAATTTCAGATTCAAACTGATTCGAACCACTGCGCAAAATTTCTTCCACTAGTTATTATCATGCTAAATCAAATCAAAGTCAAATAAGCCCCACCCACAAGACACACCGTTAGTGGTCACTTCACTACGAGACAAACCTGCGGTGACATCATCGGCTTGCCCCTAGCTAGTGTGAACACATGGTTATTTTGAAACAATGAACTGATTGTCAAGCTTGTGGTTCAAATAATAAAGTGTTTACTGTCTCCAGAAGTGGATGAGTTCCAGATGACAAGACATGTACCTTTTTCTTTTCAAAGATGACTCGAAGTGAATGGAAGACAGTGGAAAGCTTCTCTTGACTGTTCCACTTGTGCAGGAACCTCACTTCCTCTGGAGAGGAAACCTGGCCACTTGGATGTTCCTGTATTGGTTCAAATTAAAGACCGGGATCTGGACTGTCTCACGGGTTGTTGTTGATGTGAGGAAAACTCGTATCGACTTAATCGTGTTTAGACATTTGTAAAGTGATTTTTCCACTGCAGGAACTTTGATCAGGAATCCAGGAACCTTTTAAGGGACTTTAAGGGTGTTTCCATTGATAGCAAACCAGGTACTTTTCAGTGAAGTATATATTTTCACAGGAAGAAAATTTCCAATTTTTCTTTTCAGCAACGTGAGAACCCACGGCACATTTACTTTATCAATGTGTGAGGAGAAACCAAAGAACTATTTCAGCAACTCAAGCAGCTTCAGGTGCATGAACACTGTAGATATCTTTTTAGAATCTTTTTTCAGGGACACTGGAACTTTAATTTTGCTTCTGCTGGAGGTTTCTGGAAAACGGTTAGAACCTGCTCCAGACTTTTTATGGACCGGTATCTACTATGGGGGTGGGGCTTACTGTGCCAAATGTCGGTAATAATGTGTTAGGGGGAGCGGCTGTGATACATAGAGGTGTTTCTAAATTTGGACACCTTTTGATAATGGCTTTACACTTCAGAAACATTAACAGGAGCCCAAAAACCTGTTCAGGAACTCAAGAACTTTAGGAACATTTCAACACTGCACATATTTTGACCTGAATTTAAGAGCATTTTTAAGAAATTCAGCTTCTGTCCACTAAATACGAGCAAGATACCGTTTGCTTGCATCAACTCTCCTTCTTTGTGGTTCCTTCAGTGCAATGGAAACACAGAGCAGGAACTAACCCCCTTATCCCCCCAACCCCAAAGAAAAAAAATAGTATAAATTTGACTTAACACATGATCTTTCTTTCTCAACTAAGGAAACATGTTATTCTGACAGAGGCGGCCAAACAGCTGTGAGGATGCGTGCACACACACACTCACACACACACACACACACACACACACACACACACACACACACACACACACACACACACACACATTTGCACGCACATGAATGCTTTAGGGAAGTGTGTATGCTGTTTTTTATTGGCCATGGTTTAATGCGCAGGGTTGAATAGCAAAGACCAGACTCTCTTTCGATCCACCATGCACCATTTCCTGACTAAAACACACACACACACACACACACACACACACACACACACACACACACACAAGCTTTAGTAAATATCTAAAATATCTTTCTTGATTCCCATATGTATTCGTGGGTATGCGAGCGTGTGTGTGTGTGTGTGTGTGTGTGTGTGTGTGGGTTGTAGTAGTAGTACTAGTATTAGAAGTAGTACGTAGCAGTAGTGGACCCCCAGGGTGGTGCTAAAGTGTAAACCTATGCAAGAGATGACAAAACCTCAGCAGCTCTGTTTCACTTGGCACACGATGCACACTTCACAAATACTCATGCTAATATGACAGCCACTATGAGTGTGTGTGTGTGTGTGTGTGTGTGTGTGTGTGTGTGTGTGTGTGTGTGTGTGTGTGTGTGTGTGTGTGATACCATGTTCACTACTGTTGTCTCCGTTGAGAGAACTAGAAAGCCCGCCACAGGGTGCCGGACCTTCGGTGGAGTGAACGGAGACGGAGTCATCTTCCCTCCAACACATCTTGAGCAAGAGAGAAAGAGAGACACAGTGAGAAAGAGAGGGAGAGGGAGAAAGAAAGAGAAAAAGACTACTGAGTATTAGATATATTGGTGATATATGATTTGGTCCATTTCAGTATGAAACTGCATACCAGACTCATGCTGTAAGAGATAATATAGAACACATGCTCAGTTTTCATGCACACACACACACACACACACACATGGCTAGAACGTGCCTAGAACATATCGAGGTGGGGTAAGAGGGGGGTGATAGAGTTCGAGACACACAAAGGTGAAAACAGCCCAAGAAAAGGAACTGACTATCATCTATCACAATAAAGGTGATCATGATCCACCACCATCTGGTGGGCGTCTTAACTTTTGATAACGGAGACAAGTTCTTTATCATGCACATCAATAAGTACGTCTTTATTTTCCCTACCGCATAAGTTGCACTGTAAGGATAGTGCATAATAATAAATTAGGGTCTCATTCACCCCAGTGTACTACAAGGAACAAAATAAAGCTAGTGGGTGGAGGTAGAAATGGTGCGAGCCAAAGTTCTTTCATTTGTGTTTCTCGCTGAGAAAAACCTATTTTTATTGGACAGACCCTAGCGTTATTTGCGGTTGGGAATGAATGTGTGTGGCAGCAAGAGCATCTCTGTTTTGACTTTGTGCATTCCACTTTGATCTTTTTTCAAAAAAAAAAAAATAAGAACCATACAGTGCTGTTATGAGAGTCAAGTGGCTGGTCGGGATCATCTCACGTAAACTTCAATTACCCCCCAGTTACTTAAATTGCTCCTTCAACTTCTTCATTTTGATCATATATTTTGTCTCTTTGTCTCATTATCAGGAGCATTTAAGCTTATGGTTGTTCTCAGTTGCTTTGGAGCGTTTCTCAGATCAGAAATGAAATTCTCAAAACTACTTGTTCAACCTTCACATCATGTAGTCACTTGTAGTGCACATACTGTAATAAAAGCAGAGGAGGGAAGTAATGAAGTAGAACTACTTTGTGACTGTACTTAAGTCGATTGTTCTGGTATTAATCATTGAGTTCACTATTTATTTTTCACTTTTCACTTTCACTCTACTTTTTTTTACATAAATATCTGTACTTTGTACTACTTTACATTAGTTTTAATCTATAGGTTCACCTGATCGATATTTTTTCTTTTCATTGTGTCATTGTTTCACCCCATCAGCCTGTTTCTTGTCTTTATCTTTTTCAATCTTTTTCTAATGGTCCATCATTTCCTGTCTCTCACACACACCGCAGACTAGTTTATGAAGCTCACAGTGAGCAGGAAAGAAGACCACATGAAGTCTAAAGTTAACGTAGATGAGACAGAGGGAGTCAGTGATGTAAACATGAGTGAGAACAGACGCATTCCCGATCACATGATCATCGTCATCTTTTCTCGGCTTGTGTTCTACATGGTGGATGTTCAGCCTGGATACATTTATCGGAGAACAACATTTTAAATTTTTCTGTATTAATATATTAATATGACGTGAGGTTGAGTTCCAGCGTGACACTAAAACAGGTAGTAGTAATGACTACTGTAATTTCCGGACTATAAAGAGCCATATATAAGCCACACCCACTGAATTGTAGAAAGATTTATATTTTAAACATAAATAAGCCGGACCTGTCTATAAGCCGCAGGTGTCTACACTGAAACTAATGAACTTTAAACAGGCTTTAACAAAAGACAGTGTCTATTACACGGTGTAACAGGTGAAATATGTTGCGCGACCTTTAGGAGCATAGCGGTATTTTGGGATTTTTCATTACTACTGCATGTGTGCAAGACCGAGGAATATGTCCTTATTATTTTCTGATGCCCATTTCAAAAATTTTTTGACTAACCCATAATGCTGTTGCAAAAAAAATAAAAAAGCACGAGTTTTGGAAACCTGTCTGTGCTTATATGATTGCAACTGGAGTTAGCGAGATCTCCCTTCACCCAGACTCAACACGTTACAACGGCTTGTATCTAAACAGTAGCCTACCAAGAAAGTTTTTCGTTTCCATTCAGAAATTTAATTGGTCTAATGTTATGGGGTTCCATAAAATTAGCCGCTTTGTTGTTTAAGCCACGTTGTTTAAGCAACGTGGGAAAAATGTAGCGGCTTATAGTCCGGAAAAAACGGTATTCTTTTACTTAAGTACATGTCAGAGCCCAAACTTCTTTACTTTAACTTGAGTGAAAAATCTACTTTTACCTGAGTATTTGAAAACATGAGTATCTGTATTCCTACTTAAGTGAAGGATGTGTGTATTTTGCTATCTCTGAATAAAAGCAACTTCTCGTCGCTTGGAACAAATTGCGAATGCTTTTGCACGTTCATTTAATGAATTGTTTAAAATTGTCTGCTGTTTCCTTTATTTTTTAATTGTTTGTGTCACGTTGATTCAAATATAATTCTATAAATTCAAATTGTTCTGCTTCTCAACTCAAAAGTCTCAATCCTCAAAACATCTCAGCATCAGTTCAATGTGTAAGTCATTGAATGCAAAATGGTTAAACCAGTCGTCATCATCTGTCATCTAAAATTTCTATTCAACTTTTTTTTTGTAAATGTGTTGAATTGATAAACTGTGCAGATGAATCTTGAATGTGACTAATGATGTCATCAGATCAACTGATGATCAACCAGTTCTCTAAAACAGGTCAAAGGTGAATCTCGTGAACCTCCAATTAAAGACAGAGCAAGATACAGATTTACAATTTATAAAAATCAACAAGGAAACAAACAAACAAACATTATTATAGTACAGTATATTTATGCCATTTTCTGGCAGACGCCCTTATCCATAGAAACTTACAACTGAGCATGGGAGGGTTAAGGGCCTTGCTCAAGGGCCCAGCAGTGGCTGCTTGGTGGTGGTGGTGGTGGGATTTGAACTTGTGACCTTCCGATCCAAAGTATCCAATGTAAAAGTGTGAATCCTGTCACTCAATCACCAATCAATATACAGCATTAAAAATCATACAGAAGAAACTCCAGCTTGTGTATTTTCAATCACTGTATTCCAAACTATCATGAATACTGAAACAGTGCACGGTCATACTGACAACATGAGGACGATCTTGTTTAAGAACAATGAAAAAAAGGACTTCTGATGGTAATGAGATGTTCATTGACACAAATACCTACTTTTGAGAGATGAACTTAGGATTTTAAGAAAATTTCAGGCTTTTGCAAAAAATTGTTGTTTGTACAAATTGCTTTGAGAAATGCACTTACTGGTTTGCAAATATTAAGGATGATTAGAGTGAAATGCTCCAAAGCAACTGAGAAGATCTCTCAAGGAAACAGACGTACGGACACTTGATCGTTCAAAAGGAATGACAGATTTTTGGATAAATCTTTTTAGGGCAGCGTTTCTACTAAACACTGCATTTCATTATCAGCGTTCTGACTATTGGTGTTTACTGAGCATTCAAAAAGCGGCATTTGCTATTTTATTAAAAATGTTTTAACCCAAATTTAGGCTCTATTGTTATGGACATTTAGTATGATTCTACAGTTTCTAAGCTGTCCATCAAGTGCATATAGTCCACCATCTTAGTATCATCCCAAATCCAAAATGGCCACCTATTCACTATATATGCTCACTACATAGGGTACAATGTGTACTGTTCTGCTAAGTGTAAAGTATTTGCACTCTTAGCTTCATCTGGATTGCTGTGTTACTGCAGATGATTTTTATGGTTAGGGTCATGGTAGATCTGGAGTCCATCCCGGGAACACTGAGTGCTGAGAGAGGGATGGAAGGCCAATCCATCATACACACACACACACACACACACACTTTCATTTCATTCACACCTTGGGGCAAGAGTCCCAATCCACCTATGCAGGTAGATTTTGAAAGGTGGAAAGAAACCAGAGAGGAAACCCACAAGGATAAGAGGAGCATGTGAAACCCCAAACAGACAGTAACATGAGCTCAGGAACAAACCAGGAACCCTGGAGGTGTGATGCTCTAAGGCTGTAACTGTAGCTTGTTTTTTATTCACTGTCAAAAACCAATGTGGAAAATTTCAAGTATTTAATTACATGTTTTCTAAGTACGAAACATAACCAATCACCAGCCTACAACTTCCACAGTAATTCCTCCTACAGTTAACACGAAAGGTGAATAGGTGCATACACATATGCAATATGCAAAGGGAAGCGCACATGCACAGAAAACATGTTAGAAAAAGAGAGAGAGACAGACAGAGAGAGAGAGAGAGAGAAAAGCCCATCCAAGCAAATCTGAAAGCTCATTTAACACACCAGCTTTTCCTTCATATGCAAAGCAAACACAGAAATGCAAACATGTGGCTTCATTCAGAAACAACACGATCCCATGAGCCTTTGAAGCCAGACCCACATCGGATCTTTTATACATACAACCCCAAAAAAAAAAGCAGGATGTTTTTTAAACTCAGCCCCAATAGAGAACATGATTGTTGGGTAATAACGTTCGACTTGCACATAAACACCGATTCCTCCTCTGCGTCATTGTCGTGCTTTTCCAGCCCCAGACCTTCATAAAACATCAAACTCCATGCTGACCTCGGAACAGCTGCGGTGGATAAACCTTCTGTAAACTGTATACGACCCAGAGCAAAACGTCCCCCTCGCAGAACGCAGAGTGCGAGCCGAGCGCGAGGCCGTTTGAGCCTGCTTTCAGAAATAAACCGAGCTCGGATGTCCGTGTAACCTTTATCGGTGCGTTCACGTGGGGCTACGACGCTGTCGTTTCTGTAGGGTTCCCGAAACATTGTTATCACTTTGACGTTGTAGTGAAGAAGCAAACAGTATACCATCAGGATGTAGGATGGAAGTACTATTGGTATTCGAATGTAATTGAATGAATGGCTGTCATTTAAGAAGAATAGCAAAGTCTGCACTGGGTTTCCTGGTACAGTGTTTCCAATCTCAGAACTTTAAATATTAAAAGATATATTACGTGTTTGCAATTGTTTTATATCAATGAGAGCAGACTTTTTGTCAAGTCAAGACTTTTCATAGCCTTCTCCTATTTAACAAAGGCACCAATAATATTGCTTGGCACTGTACAGTGTCATGCTTGAAGATATGTAACCGTGATTTGGTTTTTAGACATAGAAAATTATTATTTTTAGTTTGGAATAAAAAAAAATGAAAAAAAGGATGATCTTTAAATCTGGGGCACATTGTGGCTTGTAGAAAAATATCAAATACAGTAAATATCTGGCGATCCACTTCACAATATTGAGACTCATAGCAAAGGGTTCTTCATACAGAACCTTACAATGGATCGTTCTTCAGTTTTTGAAGAGGATCAGAACCATTCATTATCCAGGGAACCAATAAAGAACTATCAAATAAACACTAATGAGTCTCTCTCTATATATATATATATAATTTTAATTTACATTTTTTTTATGTTGTTCATGTCTGTATTGATGTTGATGTTTTTGCCTCTTGGTGATCTGGTGTTTTTGAAAACACAGACTTGCAGTGATTCTTTTATATATCAATTTTAAGGAAACAAGAGCTGGAGTTCAGTTCAGTATTGTGTATCAAACAAAAAGAAAATACGATAAACAAATAAAACTGTACAAAATAACATGCATTTTGTATTGAGTTTTAAAAGCGTTGTTTTATTCTGACCCATTCTTTCGCTCTCTGTACAGCATACATCTCAAAAACATCTGTGCATTGTGTATTTGTTCGCCTAGACTGTTTGTACACCTCATTCACATCTGTTTAGAACCTCATGTAACCTCTGACATCGCTTTGTTTAGTCTTGTTTTTGGGGGGGATTTGCTTATATGGGCCTCTCTAGCAAATGTACTTGAAATGCATTTATAGAATAAAAGAAATGTTTGCATTACACTACCTGAGACAGACTTGCTGATTCGAGCTTTCTTTGTAGCTGATATGTAGAATGAACAGTCCGCGCGCATGCGCACAAGCTGATTATCGACACCTTTGAACAGGCGTTTAAATATACCGACAATTCAATGTTTATTGGGCAAAACGAATTGATTCCGCGTTCAGGTGAAATATAAACCGGGTTGATATAAATGCGGATTATACTGTAAGTGTGCGGATTTGTAAAGATTGTAAAAATATAATAATAATAATAATAATAATAATAATAATAATAATAATAATAATAATAATAAAAGACTGACTTGATCTGCGGTACCGCCGGAGGTCCGACTGAATTCCTCACTGTCGGATTTGGAAGAACCTTCTCTGTCATCCACCACCAGGTCCATGGGCATCTTTCCTTTCAGACAACTGATATACCGATGACAGAAATTATCGCAAAGCTCGTGGACCTGCGTTACAAACAAACAAACAAACAAACACGTGATCATTCTTTGAACCCCTTTTCTTGTTTGTTTGGGGTTTTTTTTTTCCAGCGTGGAAAACACGTGAAGATTCATTTCAGTGGGGTTTGGGGGGGCGTGAAAAAAAATCGAATGAAATAAATCGCACGTGGAAATAAAATTTAAAAAAACGCAAAAATGACAACAACAAAAAAAAGGATGCAACAAATGGAATATGACAACAATGGAAACTCACCTTTTCTAATTCTAGTAGATGAAATCGGAGCACTTGTATGGCTTGCACCATCTTAGAAATGCAACAAAAAAAACTTGATTACTCGTATTAATAATAATAAATTTTTTTATTAATATTAATATTTATTATAGAGATTGCAATGGTGTCCAAATACTCATCCTACCAGGTTATCCAAATCTGGATTGGGCGCGAAGAACGGCTTTTCTGTCCTTATCTAGAATGAAAATATCATAATAATTATAACTACACGAATAATAATCATAATAATCATAATAATAGGTATGATTAATATATTTGTACTAAACTATTGCGTAATTAATATTTGCGCATGCTCAGTCGGGCTCCAGTTTAAATGGCACTGCGCTGATTCATGACTCATTAGAGGGGTTTGAAGGGGTGCAGTGTTGCAGGTGGGAAAGTGGGACCTGTTTTGAAAACACGGTAATGTCCTCATCGAAGGACGCGGATGAGCAGACATCAGCCGCCAGGCCGCTCTCTCTCGGAGTACACGTCGCTAATTCACATTTCTCAAAAACCAGTGCAAGCAGAGGAAACAGCGGGTGTCTGCATTCAAGAGAAGAAAGAAAGAAAGAAAATAAATAAATAAAAACAACAAACAATGAGGAGGAAAAATAATACAGACCGCATGTGTGTGTGTGTGTGTTTGTGTGTTTGCTTTTTCATTTTTTAATTAAGTCATAAATTCAGAAAAAAAAATTACTTTTTGAAAGTGTTATATAAAAACAAATATTATTATAAAATGCTAAAAATTAGGCTGAAATTCTTTCATTCATTAATTCTAGACCTCCTCCATGTCCAAATACAAAACATATAAAAAATACCAACACACTCACTGTCAAAAGTCAACAAATAAAACTATTTAATGCTTCACTTATTAAAAAAAAAAATTAAAATGTATGATTTGTGAATAAACAAAGAAACAAACGAGCAAACAAATAAAAACAATAAAAAAAATGTGCGTGCGGTAACTAACACAACTACAAAGAGAAACAGGAGGAAGAAATATTCTCAGGATGTGCATTTTAACTTTTTTTTTTTTTTTACAAACAAACAAAAAAAAAGAAAACAATTAAACAGCTAGACATAACTTTCTATTTCATTTTTTTAAATTAAATATAGAAATAAATACAATATAAATAAGAAATATAAATACATTAAAAACAACTCCCCCCCCCACCAAAAAAAAACAAACAAATAAATAAAACAAACAAACAAAAAAATGCACCGAACTCAAATGGTTGCAATAATTTCGAGCTTGTTTGAGTCGAACAACACAGTTCAAAACATATCACCCTGAAGGGAAAATTGCTTGTTAAGGTCAGATAAAAAAGCGATTAAATAAACTGAGATATTTAATGAATTGTGTCCTCATTAGCGCGGAGACTCCACTGGCTGTGTCCCCAGAAACCTGTTCACCAGCGAATCATTATTTACAGACTAATAGTGCGAGTCTCAGACAATTTCCCAACAAGCCCATAAAAAAAAAAAAAACGTCAAAGGGAAAAAACTCTGGCTGTGTCCCAAATCACAAACTTGCACAACGTGATAAACCCCCACAAACCACTGGTTACCATGGTTACCTAGGATGGTTACCACTTTTGGATTGCGTTAATAGCTTTAATGGGTTGCTTCAGTGTGCGGTTTGGAACACAGCCAATGATCTTTAGTGTTTATCGGCGTTTTACACCTCGAAATTATAGACCGTGAACTGTTTAGTGTGTGTGTGTGTGTGTGTGTGTGTGTGTGTGTGTGTGTGTGTGTGTGTGTGTGTGTGTGTGTGTTTTATTTAAATTTTTATTTTATTAAATCCGTTTTTAGTTACTGAGCAAATCAAATTTAAAAAATCCATATTAGGGAAAGTCCAGTTTGTTTGTTTGTTTGCTTGTTTGTTTGTTTGCATTATGTCTTCAATACAAAATCAGCTGCTGCATAGTTGATGTAGTTTATATAAAGCATCGTGTTTTATAGTATTTACTTGCTTTATTTCCTAAATTCGTTTAGGTTTCCCTCCTTAGTTCTTCTATACTTATTTGTTGTATTTTTGTTTGTTTTATTATTTGTTTGTTTGTTTGTTTGTTTCACCAAAAATAAGTCGAAAATGTATTTTCTCAGTTGTGAGATATTGGGAACACACAATAAACATGTTTATAAATTGTTTACATTTGAACACACACGTGATCATTGTTTTTTTTTTCATATGTGTTGTGAATAGTTTCGGCGTGAAAACACGTTAAGACGAATTTCGGCGTGTCGCGTTCACGTGTGTTTAAACGTGTCGGGGGGAAAAACACGAGTAAATTATTTACGTATGAAAATTAGGAATAGTACATTTGAGTAAAAGTACGAACTATTTGTGTTAATGTGACTTTTTTGCAGACTCGTGGGAAAAAATTGTTTTAACGATCATAATTATAACATATACATATGTGTGTGTGTGTGTGTGTGTGTGTGTGTGTGTGTGTGTGTGTGTGTATATATATATATTTATATTTATATTTATATATATATTTGTTGCAACGTTTAATTGATCAGTCTTCAAGTTTATTGTTTATTGAGCAAAATAATAAAAGATCTCAATAATAACTCTCATTTCTCATTTCTCATTTCTTGCTCATGATTCGGGCTCCTCGGTGTTTCTCCGTTATAGGCGAGGGCCGCGTTTTAGTATATTTAGAGCCATAAAAGGAGGACACGTACCCGTAAATGGCGTCTTTGTCGCGTTTTAGCGCGTCGTTAACAGCCGAGCCCACGCCGGGAGCGGCCGACAGCTGATAGTGGTGCGCGTGCAGGGCGGCGGCGGCGGCGGCCGCCGTGGGACCGGGAGCCCCGTGAACCGCGTGCACGGCGCGCGCCGCCGCGTGAGGTTCACCGTAGACCGCTGGGCCTGGGATCCCGAGTCCGTCCCCTCCGTAATGCACCAGATCCTCGTACTGAACACACACACACACACACACACACACACACACACACACACACACACACACACACACAGAATTATATCCTAAACATTCAATGCAGCACAAACTGAAATACGGTTTCAAAACACATTAAAACAATAGCAATAAAATATGAACCACAGTAATTATTCATAATCATAAACATATCCATTAAAACCCATTACATTCCTGTTCCCAGATATTTTTGATTGCATTTGTTTTATTTTTTTTAACACACATGACAGTATTGATTATTTCTGTTCCCCCAAAAATATTAAACACTGTTTTCAAAACCGCGACTAAAAAAATTATACAAAATAAATATCCAGCTTCAGATTTATTACGAAGCGTGTTGTCGGTTTTCATCAGTGCGTGTTTTAAGATCAACCACAAATCTGATCCATATCCTATATATCCTAATATCCAATATTCCCAAATTTCCTACAATCTGATAAGACTAATGATGATTGGGGTTAAATTGTAGGCTTTTGCTAAGAATTTCTGTGTGTGTTTACATCATTGAAAGTAATAAGAAAAACTTGTGGTTCAAATATATATATAGTAAATAAAATAAATTAAATTAAATTAAATCTACCAATAAATAAAAACTTAGCATGGAACCATCAACAAAAGTATAATGTATGACCAAAATGAAAGCGTGTGTGTGTGTATGTGTGTGTGTGTGTGTGTGTAGCCTTCATTAGCTGTGTTTAAATCGTTAAGCATGTCCACTAATAGTGTAAATACTACTAGGTAAAAGAATGCAAGGAATGATGAATTCTTGATCTCCTGAATCTGGTTTTTTTTTGTTTAGTTTTTTATTCCTGGCTAAATTTTTGGAAACGATTGTCAGAATTTACTTTGCAAATATTGTCCTTGAGCCTGGATTCAAATTCGTACCTACGGAAATGGGCCACGTCTCAAGTCTTCTCGGAGAAAACACACACACACACACACACACACTCACACACACACACACACGCGTGCCCGCGCGTGCACACAACCACACACACACACACACACACACACACACACACTTTCTTATTATTATTATTGTTGCTATTATTTAGACATATTTATATAGATTTGTATCTCTTGTCAATTCACGTGAGTAAAAAAAATAATCATCTGTGGCATCAGATGGAACTGAAATAAACAATTTGTCAAATGTCTAATGAGCGCCAGATCAATACAAATTGTTTTTTTTTTTTCTATAAAGAATTTAGTTTTTTTTTTTTGTTTGTCTGTTTTGAATTCTTGCCCACATGAAAATAACCAAAATGATTAAGAAGTAAAATTAGTTATAAACACCTTTACAGGTATTTAGTTGTTTGTGGCGCCAAATAAAAACCAAAACCAAAACAAAAATAATCATCAATTCCACCATTTTTATTTTTGGAAAGTGATAACCAGGAAAGTCCTCCATGATTATTGATATTCTTCAGAAATTCAGACTTCCACTGAACCCCAACAGTATAAAAACCACTTGTTTCCCGTTACTGGTTTACGCACCCGCTGCGCCATGAAGAGGAGGTGAAGGAGGATGAGGATGAAAAGGAGGAAGAAGAAGGTACTGGAGGTGGAGATGGAGGTGGCGGCGCAGCACCGAGTCCCCCGATCACGCCGAGGCCGGCTTTGGGCGCGCCGAGGGCGGCTGTGCGGAACCACGGAGCCGCCGGGACTCACACCGCATCAGGGAGTCAGTCCTCCGAAACTCAGGCGCTGCTCACACACTCCAGCCGCATTGTCAATCCTCCGACACACTCCTGCTCGTTCTTTTTGGAAGTGCCAAGAGTGCCACCTTATCTTTCCTTTTTTGCTTTCCTTCTTTTTCCTCTCGGTTTTTTAACGCGACAAGAAAAGCGACAAGAAACCAAAGAGTCCACGCTGATGGTGAAGATGTTCCAAAAATGGTGCTGCGTTTTATTCCAGACGCGTTCACAAGTCGGATAAAATCCCCATGCTGTCCGAGGAGAGTCGCCCAGCTTTAATTCAGTGTCGTGTCTCCGAGCTGGACAGCGGGACAGACAGAGAGAGAGAGAGAGAGAGAGAGAGAGAGAGAGAGGGAGAGGGAGAAGGTGGTATTAAGGGAGTGTTTGTCCTTAAAGGAGCCGCTATAACACACACCAGCACAGCAGCCTAGAAATACATTTTCTGTAGTGTGTGTGTGTGTGTGTGTGTGTGTGTATATATATTATATTAGCAATGTCTCATATATAATATATATAATGTATAAATAAATAAATAAATAAATAAATAAATAAATAAATATACAGTATATAAAAAATTTTGACTTTTAATCATTAAAGGATGTTAAGTTTTGTGTTTCTTGTCTTATACTTGTTTATGAATGCTCTACTCATTTTTTTATAAGTACTTTTATTGTTAAGCACTTTGTTTACAGCTTGTTATAAAAGGTTATATATAAATAAACCTTTGATTTAATTTGATTTGATTTGATTTGATGTTTTACTGGAGAAACTGAAAGCTAGTAATATCTTGATGAACAGATGTTCTTCACTATGAAAGTTCTGTGGTTTGGGTCTGTTTTGCTGTAACTCACAGCCAAAACCTTAAAATGAAAGTTTGGCAAATATGTTTTGTACACATGGAAATAAAAGTCTGCTTGCTAGAAAGATCTGATTAAAAAGTGCAAAAAAAGTGTCAAAAATCCCACTCTTTCTTTTTTCTTAAAGATATTTTTTCCATTCGGTGGCTGATCTAATTTTAATAAACGTAGAATACACTTCTAGAAAGAGCTGATGAAAAGCGACATCAACGAAACACCACAAAATATGTTACAGTTCCCAACCTCGTAGAAGGAAAAATCAGTTAAAGGGCGTTTTCATCCTCAAAAAGGGGTCTTTTTTGGAAAAGAAAGCCTCAGATTGGAAACTTTTCTAAGAGGGACAAAGTAAGCGTGAACATGAATAAGATCTGTGCAATATGCGTTTACATTTTTTAAAGAAACTTTCTCAGGAGCTGTTTGGACAGTTAATGGTTCTAGCTTTCCAAAAAACAAGTTTCGAACCAGAAACGTTCAAGAGTCACTTCAGAGGAGCAAACCAGAGAATCCTTTAGGGCACTAGTTTGGAGTGTGACTGGGAGCAGTACAGAGAGCTCAAAGCTCCTTCAGGAATCTTCTGTTTCAGTTCAGTACTCAAAGAAACAAAGCAGGTTGAAGGTTCCTGATTCTTGAATGATTGAAGAAGATCTATCATTACCACCGTTTGACATTTGTTTCTTAAAGCTTTAGAGCGAAGGTTGTTCGATACACAAATGGTTCCTAATGTCTTGTGTCCTTCTTTCTGATTTCTTTAGAATGTATGGATGATGGAGGATTCACACAGTACAAATTTCCCTGAAGAGTGTAACAGACTGTAACCTACTGTATACATATGACTATAAATTCTTGAGTTTATAAACTCTTCAGTCGTGTTTATCAGCTCTGCAGGAATGCTGAATGGGTATGTGCAAATTAGACAAAAAAAATAAAAAATTAACAAAAAAATGACTTTTATCAAGTACCTTGTGGCAGAAATTCTCCATAAATGTTGAATATTTGCTAAAAGAAGTGCAATTTAAATAATTCCTCATGAAAGCATCATTTTTTTAAAAATCGATAGTCAAAAATAAATTTAATACATTTCACGGAGACACAGAGTTTTCTTGGAAGATATAAATGGATAGCTGCCTTCAGGATAAAAGCTCAAAGCTAGAACCCTAATCATTTCTTTATTTGCTCTTCCACTTATTACCATTTTTGGGGAACCTCTAGATCAGGGGGTCACCAACCTTTTTGAAAGCTACTTCTTGGGTACCATTAATGTGAAGGGCTCCCAGTTTGTTACACACAGTTTCCAGTTTGATCTGATATAACACATTTCCTTAATTTACCTTTTATTATATGTTATTATTAATAATTAATGATATTGATCTATGTGAAGACACTAATCATGGTAATGATTTCTCACAAAATAATTATCAACAATGATTTAACAAAGTAGGAAACAGCTATTTTTAGAAAAGGCTACTCACGTTGGTGACCCCTGCTCGAAATAATCGAAGAGCCTCCGAAGAACCTGTGAAAATAAGCTTTCTTTACACGAATCTCATCCTCATGGTCTGCTCATCATCCTCACCTTCTACACACTTCATTAACGTATCTGTTAAACAGTACAGTGTGTGAGGTAATGATGTGACTTTGAAGGTAAATGGTTCTAATCCTGAAGAATAAAACTGATAAATAAAGACTATAAAACATCGTAACATTGTTTTGATTGGTTGTTTATCATAAGTGTTTCTGCGAAGACTAAACATGTCCATTCTTGGGACTGTGGGACACAAACTGGTCTTTCTTTCCCTGTTCGTGTTGCATTTGACGTTTTTGCTTTAATCACTCAGTTCAATACTGTTCGATTTACACCATTAAACATCTGGGGGGGGGGGGTNGGGGGTTTGTTAGAGGAAAATACTCAGTGATAAGGTGGAATGTGGCCCGACACAGGGCACAGTTACTTTCAGCAACCAAAAGATGATTGTTTCCCAATGACACCACATCCTGATTTTTTTTTTTCCCTCAACAGCAATTTGCTAATGATTACATTTCTGAATGTATACATGATTGATGTAGTGTAATGTTTATCTGTTTATAGTTACATTTCATATATTTTATGTTGTGAAACATCTGTGCAACAAGTCAGCTCATTATAGAAGCTGTGTAAACTGTCTTTCATCCAAATAGTCTCTATTTTTTTGCTCTTGAAGTTTTGAAAGAAATCGGAGACGTCATCAACAATAAAAACATTGTTCCTTAAATGACACTACATTTATGGCATTTGGTAGACGTCCCCAAACCCCTTACAATAATCTTGTTTTGTTTTACACAGTTGAGCAGTTGAGGGTGGGGAGCTTTGTTTGAGGGTCCAGCAGGGGTGGTGCCGTGATCTGAATTTAATACCCATTTTTTTGTTGATTAACAACACAGTTTTTGATCTGTTGCCATTTTTGAAGTTTTTGTTCCTCTGTCAAATGGACCATATAAATCCAGTTGAATGAGCCGTTAAATGATAATATATCAGTAAAATGGTATATATCAATATATTAATATAATGCAATAATATAATCCCAGAATCAGCACTATTGTCCTCTGTATTTCTGTTTTATTACATTCCAATGGTATGGATTATTTTGATATAACAAAAAAAACTTTTTTTTAAAGATTTAGTCTTTATTTAATACCTGCCACCATCAATGTTTTAAAACAAATATAATGAAACGTCTTAATTATGATTATTTTTTAATAATCAGAAATCATAAATTCTGATCCTGATTTTTAATGCACATACCGCCTCCTGCTGGACAGAAAAAATACTGCCCCGTGTACATTTCGGTAGGAAATGTAACTGGTAAGAAACTGGTCTTAATAACAATATGAAGATTTACTTTGTCGAAACAAAATACTGTAAAGATTTTCCACTTAAGTTTTTTTTTTTATAAAATTAGCATATAGAACAGCTTTACACACTCTCAGCATCCAGACACTGTGTTTCTCCAAAGATTTTGCTGTGCCTCTTGTAAAACTTCCCAAAAATGTTCTTCACTAGTTGGAGATTTCTTTGTGATCCACCTTCATCCCAGAGCAGTTTAATAGGATTTAGGTGCAGTGACTGGGCAGGTGATTCCATGATGTCTGTTCTCTAAATAACTCTAAATTAACAGAGTTTGGACGTAACTGTCGCTTAGGCTCATCCTCATACTTGTCGTATGGTGAATTCGGTTCCAATAAACCGCATTCCAGGCCGAATTGAATGGCGTTGAAGTATGGAATGGTTGCCATGTTGGTTCAGGATCCCTTTTACTTTCCAGAATAAGTCTCCAACCTTCCCTGCTCAAAAAAAAAACCTCAAACCATTAAGCTTCCACCTCAATGTGTGGGGGGTCTGATCACATCTTCTCTCCTGTGCTTTGTCTTACACAAGTTCTTCTGTTAGAGACAAAAATGTCCCATTTGGACTCCACAGAACTTTCTTCCACTCATTCACTGTCCAATTGTTGTGTTTTTTTAACACTTTTTGTGTGACTGAAAAGAAACTGTCTTAATTGTTTCTGCATAAATATTCAAAAATGTCTTTCACCTTTTTCTTTTTATTTTTTTTCTTTAAAATTATCTTTCGGCTTGTTTGTTCTGTTAGATCAGAAATGAATTCACCTGCGCATATGAATCCTGAATACTGTTGTGACGTGTAGATGTAAGGATTAGAATCAGGCATCATGGACCCAACAGTTCAGGCTGGTGGGGGTGTTGTAACGGTGTGAGGAAGAGTTTCTTTAACACGCCGGTTGATATCAAACGCATCAATATGCATTGTTTAAATGCTTGGCTGAATATTATTGCTGACCTTGTCCACAGTTTTTTAAACCACATTTGATCCAGTTTCAGTTTCTCATTGCTTTCAAATGCAGAGTGTAAAATCCATGTGATGAAGATTTGAGCACAAAGCAAAGAAAGTAGTGGTTAAGACGTTGGATCTAAAGCTGCCAAAGTTGGAAGCTCAAGTCACTTAACCATCTATTGCTCAGATGTATAAAAGAGATCATTGTAAAAAAAATGTTCTGGATAAGGGCATTAGTACAGTGTTCCTAATAAATTGACCACTTAGTGCACTAATATTCTTAAACAGGAGACAGCTGATAATTAACCCCAACACACCACATCTGTCCATGAATGTGCCTACAGATGTTATTTGGTTATTGAAATGGTTATAAGAAAGAAAGAAAGAAAGAAAGAAAGAAAGAAAGAAAGAAAGAAAGAAAGAAAGAAAGTTACAGCACAGTCAAAAAAATTGTTTCCACATATCTCAAAGGTGTTAGGAAGCTGGGGTCAGAGTGCAGAGTCAGAAATGATACAGCACCCCTAGAGCACAGAGGTTTAAGGGCCTTGCTTAAGGGCCCCAAGAGTGGCAGCTTCGTGATGCCAGGGCTTAAACCTCCGACCTTCAGATCAGTAACCCAGAGCCTCAACCACTGTCATATTAATGTGATTGAGGAGATGTTTGTGAAAAAACTGCACTCAAAGTCTCAGAATGTCTCTTTAGATAGCAATAAAGAGGGTGGTAAATTAAAGGAATTGGATTTTGTATCCGAAGGTCATGAGTTCAAATCCCAACCACACCATGCTGCCTCTCCTGGGTACCTGAACAAGGCCCTTAACCCCAGAGCTGCTCAGTTTTATGGACGAGATTCACACCTGACAAATGTCATACATGTAAATTGTATGTATCAAGAGCTAAATCTCACTACAGCAGCAAGTAGTCCAGTGACCACATGGTTAATAGTGGAAACATAGGAAGTAACAAAAGACCAACAGTTCACAAATTTGAACAATAAAAAAAATTAATAATCTGGAACGCCATCTAAAGTCACGTGTTCATTATTTAAATGATAAAGATTCCTATATATAAGGTTTTATAATAGTAATTCTTTCCCGATCACATGCTCATGATGTTATACAGCTATACTGTAGTTCTGCCACATGGTCACTAGATGGCAGAAGATGACACGCTTGAATGTCTCCTAAAGCCTGTTGATGGCGTTTTTCTTGAACTTGAAAATGTCACTCGAAAGTAAAAATGTGCATATTAAAGTTTTATATTTTGTCAATTACTTAATTATTAATAGCAGTTTTTCCACTAGATATTTTCACTGATTCAATTAATATCTTTGGCATGTAAATGTAAAGCTAATATTTGTAAACCTGCAGCTAGTTCTAGCATTCTAGCATGGATGAATACGATTGAAATTCCTCGTAAACTTCCAAAATCAGAACAGCATAGCACCTTTTAAATGAAAGTACACACTTTCACTTTTGCGTTATTACACCGTTATAAAATTGGCATGTTTTGTGTCTGATTTCCAGACATTTTCTGCTGGACTTACGGAGCTAATGTAGCTAACAAATAATGCTAGGCTAATTCTAGCTCAGGCAATATACACATTTTGTATATGTAACAGCCTCACTGCAAAATGGATTAAATTCATTATTTTCCTCCAAATTCTACAAACAATACTATATAATGACAATTTAAAAGAAGTCTGTTTAAAATCTTTGCAAATGTATTTAAAAATAATAATAATAATAATAATAATCACATGTACATAAGTAATCACAGCCTTTGCCGTGACACTCAAAATTGAGATCAGGTACATCCTGTTTCGACTGATCAGCCTTGAGATGTTTCTACAACTTGATTGGAGTTCACCTGTGGTAAATTCAGTTGATTGGACATGATTTGGACATGCACACGCCTGTCTATATGAGGTCACACAGTTAACATGCATGTCAGAGCACAAACCAAGCCATGAAATCATGGGTGAAAAGCTTATTCATGGAGGTGACCAAAAACCTGATGGTCACTCTGAAAGAACTCCAGCGTTTCTCTGTGTAGAGAGAAAAATCTTCCAGAAGAACAACACCAATTAGGCCTGTATGGTAGAGTGGCCAGACGAAGGAACATGACATCCTGTCTGGAATTTGTTAAAAGGCACCTGAAGGACTCTCAGACCATGAGAAATGAAAATCTAACTCTTTGGCCTGATGCCAAGTCTGGGGTGAGGGTTCATCTTCCAACAGGACAACGACCCTAAGCACACAGGGTAGTGTGATAACAAAGGAGTGGCTACAGGACGGCTCTGTGCATGTCCTTGTGTGGCCCAGCCAGAGTCCAGACTTGAACCCGATTGAACATCTCTGGAGAGATCTGAAAATAGCTTATAACCAACAACTGTTCAATTGGACCCTATAACTGTTTGTAACTGGATGTAGATACACTATACGATACACTATACACTATGAGATAACCGATCCATGACACCCATATCTGGTTCTCCCTCAGAAGGAAGCACCAATGTTTGAAACTCAGAAGCTCCAGAGCTCAAAATCCCAACAGCTACATTCCAAAATCTAATGGAAAGCCTTCCCAGAAGAATGGGAATGCCTATATTGTAAATCTGAAATGGGATGTTCAACAAGTACACATATATAGTTAATGGACAAATCTTTGTGCAAACATGAGCGTCTTACGAACACGTAATTTCACATTTATTCCCATTTTGCTCATATAATAAGCTCCACTCTTTTAGGAAGATGTTTCGCTAGATTTTTTCAGGTACTGATTTAGTTGAGATGAGGAGGCCTGGGGTGCGGTCAGTGTGAAAAATTCATTTATGCCCCTGCTAAACTCTATATAGCAGGAGATCTTCCACATCTTCCAAAACATACTTTCATAGAACTGGCTTCACTGTCATACTGGAGCAGGTTTGGGTCTCCTAGATCAAGCGGAGGGGAAAATGTAATGCTACAACGTCCAAAAACATTAGAATTGTGTACCTCCATGTAGTGTGGGAACAGTTTGGGGAAGAACCATATATAGCTGGAAAAGTCCTAAAACTTTGTAGGTGTGATGATCAGGGTAAGTTTCAACAGTTGAGCGGTAAAACGGTGGATGATTTGGTGAGGTGAAAGCTAAGATGAGACGGCCTTTTAGCACCAATGCTCCATAAATACTTAAGTTGTCAAGTCAAGAGGCTTTTATTGTCATATCTACTATACACAGTGGTACACAGTAAAAACGAGACGTTCCTCTGGAACCCTGGTGCCACACTAAACAACAACATAGAGCTACAACACAAGCTACATAAAGTGCATCGAGTGCAACCTAGTGCAAACAGTGCAGTGCAGACAGACAGTGCAGACGAAAAAACAGTGCAGACAGACAGTGCAGACAGACAGTGCAGACGAAAAACAGTGCAGACAGACAGTGCAGACAGACAGTGCAGACGAAAAACAGTGCAGACAGTGCAGACAGACAGTGCAGACAGACAGCGCAGACAGACAGCGCAGACAGCCTTTTAGCACCAATGCTCCATAAATACTTAAGTTGTCAAGTCAAGTCAAGTCAGTTTTATTGTCATTTCTACTATACACAGTGGTACACAGTACACAGTAAAAACGAGACGTTCCTCCGGAACCCTGGTGCTACACTAACAACATAGAGCTACAACACAAGCTACATAAAGTGCATCGAGTGCAACCTAGTGCAAACAGTGCAGTGCAGACAGACAGTGCAGACAGACAGTGCAGACGAAAAACAGTGCAGACAGTGCAGACAGACAGCGCAGACAGACAGTGCAGATGAAAAACAGTGCAGACAGACAGTGCAGACAGACAGTGCAGACGAAAAACAGTGCAGACAGACAGTGCAGACAAAAAACAGTGCAGACAGACAGACAGTGCAGACAGACAGACAGTGCAGACAGACAGTGCAGACGAAAAACAGTGCAGACAGACAGTGCAGACAGACAGTGCAGACGAAAAACAGTGCAGACGAAAAACAGTGCAGACAGACAGTGCAGACAAGACACTAAACCCAAGTGTTGTGTTCTTGGCTGGTTGATAAGTTCATGTGCTGGTTTGAGGACACAGTGAAAGGTTCTATGTTTACACAGAGGGATTCCAGAAGGAACCATCCCAATAACCTTTCTCCAAAGTGTGGACAGAAAGTGCATCAAACGAATCACTTGAATAAGTGTCGCTCCTTTGGTTCTGACGTCATTACTTCCGCCCCACCACCCCCACTCACCTCAACTACCCCCTCCCTCCCTCCCTCCCTTAACGCTCAGTCGGTGGCGCTTTGCCTTTTTTTTACCGACTGTTTCGATTCAACATGGAGTAAACTCGGAGCGGCGATGGGGCTCGCGCGGGGCCCGTCCTCATCGAGAGCAGCCCGCGACCGCAGCCGCGCCGCCGCCGCCGCTCATCGCAGCCCGAAGACTCCGACGTCCGCGAGAGCATCGGGCCGGACCGCACGACGTCTCGCGCTGGTTAACGTGCAAGACGGAAACACATACAAACCAGAAGAGGGAGTGTGTTTTTTTTCTTCGTTTGTTAGTTTGTTTGAAAGCCGCTGCTCTACACTATCGCTGAGGATGAAGAATGGAAAAAACTAGAAAACGCGGATAGAGAAAGAGAGAGAGAGAAAGAGAGACACACACCATATCGGTGGGAGACAAAATGGAGCCTGGACGCTGTTGGTGCGCGCGCGCTCTGGGATCTTATTACCACCACCATCATTATTACTATAATAATAATTATTATTACTGTAGGTGAAACGACGGAGATAAAATGACCGAGGAATCGCAGCCAGATGAGTAAGTACCCTTCCATGCAGCCCCCTGGTACTCGAGTACCCCTGGGGTGCGTTAATTGTCTGGAGCGCGTTCACAGTGATTTATGAGGCGCGCGCTTCTGTTTTAATGTGTTCAATAATTGGTGCGCGCAATCTTTCTGTTGCCCCCCATACCTGGAAAGTGGACAGATAGAGAGAGAGAAAGAGAGCGAGAGACAGAAGGACCCCAACGTTTTCCCTCTTAACTATCGGGCCCTTCGTTTTTAACCCCCTGGTGGTTTCGCGCGAGCAAAGCAAAAGAGTGGGATAGAGGTGTGGGGGAGGAGGAGAGGTGGAGACGGAGGGGGTGGTGGATGAAGCGGAAACGTTTCTTTGTAACCACCGCTGGTCGTTTCTTTGTAACCACCGTCAGTGTGGAGGTGGTCGGAAAGTCCACGTGGTGCCAAAGCGGAGGTGCGCGCGGGCCTTTTGGCGCATTTCTGCATCATCTTTCTTTCTTTCTTTTATATCTTTCTATCTATCTATCTGTCCTCCTGTGCGTTCTGGTGGTCCCACTGAGTCCGCCATGTTCCCCCTCTCTCTCTCTCTCTTTCGCTCCCTCGCTCTGCTCTTTTTTTCTCGTGAATTGGGCTCATTTGCATACCACGTTTCATTCATAAAAAAAAGAAAGAAAGAACAGAAAATCCCGACGGCGCAGGCGGAGCTCAGTTCCAGCTCGAACCCAAGCCTGCATCATAACACACCACCGTACCCCCGAAACACGTGGTGCATACGCGTTCTGACGTCACAGATCGCACCGGAAGTGTGAGATGAGTAACACAAAGCTGTACTTATCTATTTTAGAAGAGAAGAATAGACTTTCGGTGTCATTCCTGTCTTTCTAATCCCCAAACCGGTTGCACAGAAAGAGCCAGCAAACAGGCTTCAGAGATGAGCTTTTCTTTTTTCAGAATATTTGTCACAAGAAATTCTTGCTTTGCATATCACAGTAATGTCAGGCAGCTCTTGGGGCCTTGCTCAGGGGCCCCAAGAGCGGTGATACTTAGTCTTGATCTGCTGACCTTCTGATCAGTAACTCAGAGCCTTAATACTGGTACCGGGCTGCGGATCACTTAGTACAGGGGAGTCAATCTCTATTACACGGGGGTGCCAAAACTTAAAGCACACTTTAGGGCCAGACAGTATAGACATTTATTGAACACACTAAAACAATGGTGTTTTTTTTACGTAATTATGAATAAAAGACCAAATATAGTATTCCAGAACAAATTAACTTTAAATAACTTAAAATATTTTGCTCTCCATAAAAATGTCTCTAGTCAAACACCAGACGTCTCACAGCTTCATCACGAAGCTCTTCAGAAACTCTCCCTCAGTAAATAAGCGGCTGATGTGACTCTGATTTCTCCTCTGTTTTCACACCAGCTTCACTTTGTGATTTTGCTCTGGTGAAAAATATCTGATGAAATGTCAGATTCTTCTTTAACTCTTCTACTTTCTGGATCTTCTGCTCTGCATTCAGGTTCTTCAGCTTCTCCTGATGTTTTGTCTCGTAGTTCCGTCTTAGATTCAATTCAGCCACATTCGCTCCACTAATAAGACACACGTGTTTGCGGCAGTGTCAGTAAACATCTACTCAGAATCCCATCGGGTTTTGAAAGACTCTGTTTTCAGAATCCACTTTTCTCTTCGTCGTTGTGAGGAGCTTCACAATAACTGTACAATAGGGTTAAATACATCAACAGAAGCTCCACTTGATTGATGCTGGAATGTTCTGAGGTAGTCTGGTGTTCGGTAAGGCAGCTGAAGCGCTGCATTATGGGATCTGTAGTTTGTGTTTATCAGAGCTTCATATCACCGGGACATTAATAACAATAATAATAGATCTTTATAAAATCATCTCATGGGCCGGATATAATTGTACATCAGGCCAGATGTGGCTTTAAGTTTGACACATATGACTTAGTACATGGCCACACGGAAAGAATACACACGTGTACATTATATTTCCATCATGCTGACTTGTTCTTAGCGCCCACTGATTCTGTATCATGGTGACTTGAGTTAAATTAATCATTAAATCATATAATTTCTCTAACACTAATACAATATGTATTTATGAGACCCCACCGGCAAACCCCTCAGGTCCATGGAGAAATGTTCTTGCGTGAAACTGCTCCGTGATGCGAAACATTTTGGTTCCAATCATTCATGATTGGTTCATCTGATTACAAGATAAAGCGGTTAGCTTCTATCACTTAGTCAATACCAAGTAGCTCTCCATCCACTTGAGCAAAGCGTGATATTTACTGTTTGAATAAATGGGTGCGTCTCAATCAGCTCTCTTGGTCAGGAACAGGTGTTGTCATGTGCACTGATAACGACCCTGGTGCTCTACTCATTGGCACACGGATGACTCAACATGACCATATTCTGCCGTTCGTTCCCTCAACTCAGTCGAACGAACCATTTCATTTTCACGTCAGTCACCGTAAAAAAAACCCCAAAATATTTAGGATTTATTCACGCACGATTCAGTAATGATACACTATATAGACAAATCTTTGTGGACACATGATCTACTTTTGGAACATCCCGTGTCTCCATTTGCTGTTATAATAAGCCCCACTGTTCTAGGAAGATGTTCTACTAGATTTTGTGGAGATTTCATTCAGCGACAAGAGCGTTAGTGAAGTTAGGTACTGACGTAGGTGAGGTGGAGACCTGGGGTGCAGAAATTCCACACAATGGTGATCAGTAACTCTACAGTATGAGATCTTCCAACCCATGTAAAGACTATCTTCATGGAGCTGGCTTTGTGCACAGGGGCATTGTCATGCTGGAACAGGTTTGGGTCTCCAGGTTCAAGTGAAGGGATGCCTTGCATGCTACCACATCCAAAGACATCGTATACAATTGTGTGCCTTCAACTCTGTGGGAACAGTTCGGGGAAGAAGAAGCACACGTGGCTGGAGATAGTGCACTTCTAACAGGAAAACAATCTAAAAGTGTTTCGAATCATACAAACCAGTTATACATCTTTAAATCAAGTATAAAATGAATAACATGAGTAATCTTTTGAGAGCTACATCACTACTACATGAGGTTGAAGTTCATTTTCACTAAGGAAGCAGAGAGCATCGATGCTCCCTGGTGCATTGTGGGATTGTTTTAGAAAGTGAACGTTTCGGTGAACTGATATGATTTCGCAGTTGAGCCAACCCTCAAATTTGTTCAACCGTCTAATCAGCTTCTTGTTACATTTATGGCATATGGCAGACACCTTTATCCAGAGCAATGTTCATTTATCTCTTTTATACAACTGAGCAGCTATGGGGTTAGAGGCCCTGCTCAGGGGCCCAGGGGTGGCAGCTTGGCGAGGCTGGGATTTGAACTCACAATCTTTTCTATCCACTAAGCCACCACCTCTAGTGAACTAAAGATTCGCTTTAGGTGAAATAGTGAACTGAGGTACCCCTAGCTTGTATCATGGTTTTAGGTTACGTTGTGGTTTTTAGCACTTGTTACGCTGGCATGTACAGAACATGATCACTGAAGGAAAACAAGACCAGCCCAGACATACGACAGGTTTGAAACAGTATATCACGATACTTGAAGATATATGTGCATGAATGAAACACCAAGGAATGCAAAACGTACATCCTAACAAACCTAATCATAGATGCTCACGTGGTATATTTAGCACAAATTAATAAATAAATACGTGCTTGTGTAAATAATACTATATATAAACAAAGGAATTGCTTATAAGTTTGTGCTATAAATGTGCTCGTAATATCGTTAGATGGGCCCCCGAGTTTGAGTTTTGGATCTTAAGATGACCAAAGCGTTACGACAGAAATGCCAAATATTTTCAGTTTCACATGGCAGGCGAACGTGGCAGCGTATATGCTCCGCCCTCCACTCACGAACCAGTGCTCGTAAACATATATACTGTAAAGTTTATACAGTGTGGTACTGTAAAATGCTCTGTTTGCTCGATTACGTAGTTACAAGATCAACAAATGACATTCTTTAATATTTCTAGGAAGACTAGTCCATGTCTCGACTTCCCCATCATAAGTCAGGGTTGGTGTTGTTTGTTTACGGATAGCAATGTTACTGTTGTCATATTTTCTGTACAGTAGCATTTTTCATATTTTTGAGTCTTTGTCTTGAAAAGTGGATCAAAGTCCCTGGCTAATAGCATCTAATGAATCGAAACACCTCCTATGAATAGAGTATGTCAGTGTCAGTGGTTAAGGTTAAATCATCATAAGGTCAGAGGTTCATGTCTCAGAATTGCTAAGCTGCTATTGTTCTGCCCCTGAGCAAGGCACTTGACCCTATCTGTTCCAGGGGTGACTTACCATGTCTGAACATGGTAAGGCAAGCAAAAGTCAGACAAGCAAAAGCCATTTGTCCCTGCAGAAAAAACTAATGCACTTAAACTGGAGACTCCTTCAATAAATGTAATAAATAAATGGTAACATGCAAAGAATCAAACACATTGCAATAAACCTGCGATTCACTTACAGCCCCGGGAAACGATAGTCTGGGGGTTAAAGGTGTTGCATTTCTGATTTTGTGATTTCAAACCCCAGCACCACCGAGCTCAGACTGCGGGGCCCTTGAGCAAGGCCCTTAATCCTCACCTGCTCAGTTGAGCAGATGACATAATCGTATGTCGCTCTGGATAAGGGGATCTGAAGCCATTTCATGTAAATGTACAGCATTAACGAATGTCAGAGCCGCTGTTATAGAAAAGGAGTCAACACATTTTGACCAATCACACTCACTTTAAATACAAAACAAACACTATCCATTAGCACACATGACCGATAGCGTCGGGGTCCCGGGGGTCCGACGCGGCCTATCAGCGAAAACTTTTTTCTGTGGTTATTGCCGCTCCTTATCTAGATCTTGCTGAGGGCTTGTGGACAGAACGTGTGTGTGACTCGTGTTGTGGGGGTTGTTATCTTTTATCGTTTAAATTTATAGCCTGCTCACACCCGTGCTGAGCAAACACACCCACACACACACACATATATAAGTGAACTGGAATGTCAAGACAGTGTATAATAAATAGTAATGGTCCAAGAAATGCTTTGGGTTTTTATCCGCAGATGGAAAAAGGCTGAATCACAATATCCGAGTACTTAACGATACGTATCATGGGATTTATGTCTCGAAAAATTTTTTTCTCTAGCCATATCCAAACCCATAGTGGAGGATATCCAAATCCCACACTGCACTGTAATCGGATCGTATAATTCAGTGATCTCGTAGAATTACGGCTCTCTCAAAGCTTTGTTGAATAGTCCTAGGAAGCTTTTCTAACAGGAAAGGTTTAACCAGACCGTTTATAATGGGGTGGCCAGGATAGGCCAAATGACTTTATTGGGGTGGCAATCTAGAGGCGGGTAAAATACTACACCACATCCATTTAAAACTCCATCTGTATATATCAGGGGTCCCCAAACTTTTTGGGGTCTGTAAAAGAAAATGACATGGGCTGGAGTTACTTCCAGTGTTATTGTGGAGATTTAATGATTTATAATGTATTTATTATGCGTCCGAATGCTACATTAGTGTATTATTTTGTTCTGAAACAAGACAAACTTTTTAAAGATATATATTGCCTATTAAAATAGCATTATTACTAACATAATGACATTTTACTTTTTCATCGCTTTTGAAAACAAAACATTTACTTATTATGCATGTGCATATGGTTGCTGGGTGGATCTGTGGATCGACCAAATAATTAGGTTGAGTTCATAACTAGAGGTCAGACCTTAGTGGCCACGGACTCGAAGAAGGAAAAACATCCGGTGTGGATTTTTGCAGATAAACGATAATAACTGAGGGGGGTTTTAGTTCGAAAGGCAAACTTTATTATCAAATACAGATCTGATATGAGTAAAACATATGTTTAAAGTAAAACGTTCTCTGGCAGCGTTCTGAGGGCTGTTGCAAGTGTGTGTGGGGAGGGTAATTTGAGGACCCTGGTCTGGTATATGGCCAGAGAATGATCCTTATTGCATATGAAGTGGATTTCACATAGCTAAGGACGTTTGTTTCTAGCAAGCAGCGCAAACATCCTTTCTTGTGACGAATGCGAGGCGTTCAAAATCGTCCTCTATCGGTTTGCTGAAATGAACGCGCTAATGCAGACTCTTGTTATAGAATGCCAGTAACGTTGAGAGAATGTGGCACTGCTGGGTTTTTTCATAGCTTTTCATAGATTTTAGAGAATTTTAGAAAGCACTAACAGGTCAAGATGACGAAGTGTGTGTATGTGTGTGGGTCAAGTTTGCATGATTTTTTTTTTTTAGTTTTGACCTAATTTTTATCTCTTTAAAATCTTTACTTTTAGTTTGTACGTAGTTTTAGTATTGTTCTTGTTTCTTGTTTCAGAGGTCTACCACCAGACAAGTTTCGTGGTATCGGGATCAGTTTGTACATTTGGATAGCGGCTCCTAAACAGCAAAACGCACAGTAAATAATACCGTTTGGACATTTTTCCCAGAATGTCCTTGCGACCCAATAGCAACTCGTTCACGGCTCAATACTGGGTCACGACCTGGTGGTTGGTGACCGATGATGTAATATATGATAAAAGCCTCGATATTTAAAAATGTGTAAGTTTTAAAAGTTAGACAAATCAAATTAATATCTAATTTCTATAATACAATCTACATTTTCTACAAAACCCCTGTGTTAGATTACATACTATTGAACATGCAGTAATCATGTACAGTGACCTAATACCTCATAACACTGTCCAAAATCGCTAAAAAAGATTTGATTATGTTTATTTGATTATGTTCTATTTCAAAGATTTCACATTTTTCCATATGTATAAATATAAATATCAGATGAAATAAACCAATAAAATACATTTATATTTTTGGCATTTTGGCAGATGCCCCAATCCAGAGTGACTTACATTTATGGTTATACAGCTTAGCAATTGCGGGTTAAGGGGTCTTGCTAAAGGGCCTTCCATGACCCTCCAATCACAAGTCCACTGATCGATCTTATCCGCTGAGCTACCACACCCCTAATATAAAAAATAAAAGCCCACTTCTGCATTGTAACCATGGCATCAACACGCAACATTTTAATGTTTATTAATGTTGTTTTTCGCAGATTTCTGTGATCATTTCAGTAAACTACATTAACCCCGACGTGTGTGTGTGTGTTTGTGTGTTTAGCTTTAACTGGCCCATATGCTTTACTGTGAGCTTTATTGCCATGCAGTTAAGCAGTTAAACTCTCTGTTAGCTGATAAGTCCCACCATCACCATTATTGATTGTTTAAGCAGGATGTGTGAAGTGGGTCATCACTAACACTTCCACACCCAGCATGTCCTACAGCTCTGCCCACTTCCTGTATCCTGTTCTATTAATGACCTCCGGTTCCATGCGGCTCAGAATTCAGTGGTCTAACAGGAAGAAGAGCGAGTACAACGAACCGATGAATCATGAATCATGATTGTTTTTTTTGGATCAGCTCTTCTACCAGACTGCCCTATTTGGATATTTATGTTGATCCTGTTCCGTCTTGATTTGTACCAGTCCAGCATATGCAATGAAATGTTTTTTTTTTTGTCTATGTTAAAATTGACAGTAACACACTGTAATACTTTTCCAGTTGGTTGAACTTAGAAATAAAAGTTCACCTGCTACATTAAACTCAACTTAAAGATAACCATCATTTGAAAGCGAGGTTCCCTGGTGGTCTAGTGGTTAGGATGCGGCGCTCTCACCGCTGCGGCCCTGGTTCGATCCCCAGTCAGGGATCCAACCCCAGCCATTAAGGTTGCACAAGCCTTAGTGCCGGTCCCAAGCCCGGATAAATGGGGAGAGTTGCGTTAGGAAGGGCATCAAACGTAAAAACGTGCCAAATCAAACATGCGGATGGTCTGCTGTGGCGCCCCCTAATGGGAGAAGCTGAAAGAAAGTTTTTAAATTTGACGCCTATTTTGATACCTATGGGAGTTAATGACACAAAGGGGTGTGGCTAACAGCACCACATGTTGCTAATTGGCTGGAAACAACAGAGAGTGAAAATAAAACTAAACTACCAGAGAACTTGCTAAACACACATGTACACGCATGTCCGGACAAATGTATTGGGACCTCTGATTTTTCCAGCCATGTGTTTCCCCAACTTTTACCAAAAAACTTGGTCAGATGTGGAGAGTGGAGGTTATTATAGCAGTAAATGGAGACTACATGTTGAAGTTCAAAAAGAAGCACATACCTACTTAAGTTCAGGTGTCCGCAAACTTTTGTTTTCGGGTTTTTTTTAATAGAAGATAAGAATTCTTGATAAATCCTTGTCGTTTTTTATTTTAGCTAATGAAGGAGCAGGAACCGGATGTGCATTTCCTAAATAAATAAGCACCGAACTAGTGAGGATATAAGAGAATTTGAAAGGTGGTGTTGAAAAAGCTCACCTTTGCTACCACTGCCCTAGAAGGGATCAGTGATAAAGGTCTGGAATCCCACGTGAGGGTTTTTATTTTTTTTACATGTAAATGTTGATCTCGTATTGATTTAATGACCCAGATATGTGTCACCTGGCATGAGCAAACCCACACAAGTTTATGTATGCGTGTATTAATGTACAAACTCGGATCCAAAAAAGTTGGGAGGCTGTGTAAAACGTAAATAAAACCAGAATACCTTGATTTGCAAAACTCATAAATCCAGGTTCTATTCACAATAGGAGTCTGGAGTCTCTCGGAAATTAAAGATGGGCAGAGCTTCAATCTGGGACTAGAAATTGTGGAGTTAATTGTTGAATATCTCATTATTTACAGCACATAATATAATACTGAATCTATTATCTATACCTTTCACCATTTAAAAACATTTGGTACATCAAGAAATGAAAAAACACAACAAAGAAGACCCAGAACTGTAAAGAAGCTAGAGTCCTTATCAGACACTTATGGGACTACATTAGTCCTAAAAAAGTTTAGGAACTGCTCTCCTGCTACATGTCCCTGAACTTATTTTTATTCTTAGTTGAAACATTTGATATGTTTTTATTTTTTATTCTGTTGTGAATAAAACATAGATTATTGAGATTTTCTAATTATTGCAATTTGTTTTTATTAAAATATTTCACAGGGTCCTATTTGGAATTGGGGTTGTATTAATAAATGTGTAGTCTATATGAAAGTCTTCTTTTCTTTTTTAAAAAAAAAGCAGTTATAGTCTGGTAACCTTTTTCCAAAAACAATAAAGAAATCTGGAGTTGACTCTTACCGAACAGATGTAACAGAATGGAGGTTTGGGATGAACTCTAATACACCTTGCTGAAACCTAAATGTAATGTTTTGTCTGATTGTCTGGTTCAGGGAAAACGGCTTTGAATAAACCGTAAACACAGTCGCCGTTTTCTGAGTCTCTCTCTTTGATCCGTAGCCTCAAACCCAGGCATGAAAATCGGGCCTTCAATTAAAGTGGTTCCCACACGCCGTGCCAAGAACCACCGGCATTTGCATAACTCATCTCTTCCTCTCGGTGAGTGACGAGACCTTGTTTGCAATACAGGCCCTGGATCAGAGGGCGTTGTGGAGCGTGGAAAGTGTCGGCCAACACATGTGCTGGAAATCACAATTAATAGACTTTTATTGATCGAAACATCTGGCATGGAGGAGCTGGTGTTATATTTATGATCTCAAATGTTGAGCTATTTAATTTTGCTCAGTAGCTCTTGATTCCACAATGTCAACTTAATGTCAACCTAATCACACCCTAATCTGTAGCTTCACTTTATGTTTCCTTTGTTACGTGTTTCACCATTTTTTTGCAATCGGCCAACAGTATTTAAGGTGCGGTTTTGGGATGATATCAAGTGTCTCTAGACCTGGCATACAAAAATCCAGCTCTAAAATTAGCCCCACCTCCAGACAGAACAAAACTCTCAAATTTAATCTATTAAAGAAGCAGCCCAAACATTGTTATAAAATACTGTCCGGGGCAGATCGGTTGGTTGAAAATGGGAGGGCTTGATGGTAAATTTGTTGCTGTTCGATTTTCTGCAATATAAAAGTAACAAACCGCTACTTTAAACCGAGTATGACACAAAAATGAATCAAATAAAAGTTCCAGTAACATCTGTATACAGAAAAGCATTACTGGGGTGTGTGGTTAATATCTACCCAATCGAAATGAACTACAGGGCATCTTCTGACCAATCAGAATTGAGCAATCAACAAAGTGGAGTGATAATAATAATGACGTATTTTGTGTGCATGTTTACCAAAACCTAAAGCTGTAGTGTCAAATGGAGGTGAGAGTTTTTGCTTGCCAGCCCCCGGGAGGGCTGCGATTAGCTGCTGTTCCCAGAGTTTAGCAGGGTTTTGGTTTGGCAGCACAAACACCTTTAATCTGATTCTTCACACCGCTGATTTGCATAGCTCTCCATCTGGGGCGTGGAGGTATACCTGAGACTGCGCTTGGATCTCGGGTTGCGCGCTAAATATGACCGAGTAATAACGCCCTTCTCACGTGACATTTCCTCCTCTGTCTCCACAGTGACGACTACCTGGTGCGTGTGAAGGCCGTGGTGATGACGCGGGACGACTCGAGCGGCGGTTGGCTGGCTCAGGAAGGGGGCGGGCTCAGCCGGGTGGGTGTGTGTAAAGTGGCTCCAAGCGATCTGGACCTCTTCGAACGTAACGGGTTCCTCATCTACGGAGAGAGACTCCGAGACAAACAGGTGTGCGCTTCGCTTTAAAAGATGTAGACATACAGTAAGGTGTCTCTGTAGAAGGTATGAGACAAAAATATGTTTTATTTGCACAGAAATATCAGAGTTTCTTTCGATTTCTCAAGAACTTTTACTGAAGAATCAGAATCATTAAATTGACACATTATCGCACATTGTTGGTGGAGTCTAATTATGTTTGACCGTTTATCCAAAACAGCTTTTTCATGAACCAGTTATACTTTTGCGTCTTCTTTCCTGTAGAAAGGAGAATTGTTGAATTGTGTTCTTTCGTTTCTTGCTTTATTGCATTATTCATGATCGCTGTATGAGATTCCCGTCTGTAATGCAGCGCTCTGTTATCCTGAATTTTTCTATAATATTGATGGTTTCTGTAGTCGTGGCAACATAATGACGGTGTTAAGAGGTGGGTTGATTCGGGTAGGACACCACTGAAGGTTTAGGGGTGAAATACATGAGCCACTGGTGCTTAATGTTACCTCACTGACATAGAGTAATACATGCAATACGCCTAAATAAGGACTTCTGGGCATTGCAAAAGATACATCAGTGCTAAAACATTCTCTCCAGAGATGTTCAATTTTTTAGTCTGGGCTCTGGGTGGGCCACTCAAGGACATTCACAGACTCGTCCTGTAGACACTGCTTTGTTATCTGGGCTGTGTGCTTAGGGTCGTTGTCCTGTTGGAAGATGAACCCTCACCCCAGTCTGTGATCAAGAGCGATCTGGAGCCGGTTTCCATCACGTCTCTGTACATTGCTGCACCCTTTATCCTGACTGTATCATGGCGTTTGATATTTAGGCCAAAGAGTTTAATCTTTGTTTCTCTTGGTCTGAGATTCCTTCAGGTGACTTTTGGCAAACTCCAGCCAGGCTGTCATGTGCCTAGGCCCAGATTGGTGGAGTGCTTCAGAGATGGTTGTTCTCCTGGAAGGTTTTCCTCTCTCCACAGAGAAACACTGGAGCTCTTTCAGAGTGACCATAAAGTTCTTGCTCACCTCCCTTACTAAGGTCCTTCTCCCCCGATCGCTCAGTTTGGCCAGGCAGCCCACTCTAGGAAGAGTTCTAATGGTTCCATACTTCTTCTATTTATGGATGATGAAGGCCACTTTGCTCATGAATTTCAATGCTGCAGAAATCTTTTTCCAATACAATCCTGTCTCGGAGGTCTACAGACAATTTCCTGGACTTCATTTCTTGGTGTGTGCTCTGACATACATCGATAACTGTGGCACCTTATATAGACAGGCGTGAGCCTTTCCAAATCATGTCCAATCAAATTAATTTGCCACAGGTGAACTCTAATCAAGTTGTAAAAACATCTCAAGGATGATCAGTGGAAACAGGATCCACCTGATCTCAATTTCGAGTGTCATTGCAAAGGCTGTGAATATTAATGTACATGTGATTTATTTCGCTTTTTATATCACATTTTACATTTTCACGTTGTCATTATGGGGTATTGGTTTTAGAATGTTGAGGGAAAATAATGAATTTAATTCATTTTGGAATGAGGCTGTAACATAACGATATGTGGAAAAAGTCAAGTGCTGTGAATATTTTCCAGATGATGTACAGTACAGACCAAAAGTTTGGACACACCTTCTTATTCAAAGAGTTTTCTTTATTTTCATGACTATGAAAATTGTAGATTCACACCGAAGGCATCAAAACTATGAATTAACACATGTGGAATTATATATGGAATTATATACATAACAAAAAAGTGTGAAACAACTGAAAAATGTCATATTCTAGGTTCTTCAAAGTAGCCACCTTTTGCTTTGATTACTGCTTTGCACACTCTTGGCATTCTCTTGATGAGCTTCAAGAGGTAGTCACCTGAAATGGTCTTCCAACAGTCTTGAAGGAGTTCCCCGAGAGATGCTTGGCACTTGTTGGCCCTTTTGCCTTCACTCTGCAGTCCAGCTCACCCCTAAACCATCTCGATTGGGTTCAGGTCCGGTGACTGTGGAGGCCAGGTCATCTGGCGCAGCACCCCATTACTCTACTTCTTGGTCAAATAGCCCTTGATGCCTTCAGTGTGACTCTACAATTTTCATAGTCATGAAAATAAAGAAAACTCTTTGAGAAGGTGTGTCCAAACTTTTGGTCTGTACTGTGTATGTATGTGTCGCACCAAAATTCGCTAATCAGCCTGGTCATGATTAGATTCCGTCTTTTGTGACAGAAGTAAAATACCTCACATGACCTGTTTGTAATTTCTGCCTAAGCATGTTAATGAAGGAGCAGTGCTCCATGACCTTAGCTTACAAACCCAGTGATCCAGAGTGCCATGTCATGCGCAGGTGATCCTCAAGTGCTTCCTGAAGAAGGACCTGATCTACACTAAAGCGACTCCCACGTTCCATCACTGGCGAGTGGAGAACAAGAAGTGCGGCCTGACGTTTCAGAGTCCGGCGGACGCTCGTGCCTTCGACCGCGGTGTCAGGAAGGCCATCGAAGACCTGACCGATGGTGAGAGAGGAAGTCCAACTAGATTTCTATCGCATTTCTTTTAGATTCCACGTTGCACATCGTTTAGATCGGCAAGACGTATTTGCTGCACAATTTTGCCGTTGTTAGGCGAAAGTTGCGCAATTATTGGACGTTGTTTGCTCCGTTTATTTGAAGCACAGACCTTTGAAGTTACAAATGGACAACATGAAATGCTGAGAGACAAACAGTTGTTTTTTTTGCGCAGGTTCCACTACGTCCTCGTCTACGCTGCAGAACGAGACTGAGCTGGGGGACGACGATGTCTTCACGGTGAGGATCCCTCTGTCTCCTGTTCTACTGTCTGTGAGACACGTGTCTGTCTCTCTGTATGTGTCCCTATAAGCTGTTTTCATGTGAATGTGCGTTTCAGGGAAAAGCTGGTGATCGTGTGGTTCATGGTGTGTGTGCGTGTGTGTGTGTGTGTGTGTGTGTGTGTGTGTGTGTGTGTGTGTGTGTGTGTTTGAGCGAGGATAGTTTTCAGGAAGTGGTCTCTAACCACACACACACGCACACACACACCTACAAAACCATGCAGCTTTACTTCTATGAAGCTCTGACACTGAAGACTTATTCTGTTGATGTAGAATATGTTATACCTCACCATATCATGCAAGAATGCTTTTTTTTTCGATAATAAGTTTTAGATCATGTCAAGCGTCCACCGAACGAGTCCTCGTGAACGAGCTGTTACTATGGAAACTATAACGAGTGTATTAATATAAACCTGTGATTTGCAGCTGTGCTACTGTATCTCCACCTCCACCAGATCTGTGAAATGCGTAACTTGTTTCCTCACAGTGAACAGAGCAACGGTTTGCAGTCATCACTCACTCACACACACACACACACACACACACACACACAACGATGGCTCGGAATAGTCCTGCCAGAACAGGAAGTGGTGCAGGAAAAGGATAGCTCTGACTCTGTAGGACAAAGGTTACGGCTGATTGCGAAGATCATCGTGTACAGACACTTTATTTCCTCAGTGGAGCACAAAATAGTGGTCAAAGGTCAAGATCAGGGAGGGTCGTGAAAATCGTTTTTAGTGTTTGTGTAGGAACATTACCAGAGCATCTTGACCATTCTTATTGAAGGAGGCGTGGCTTTTGTGTCGTCTGTCTGTTTTAGTAAAGGGGCGTGGCCGTTGTGTCGTCTGTCAGTTTTAATAAAGGGGGTGTGGCCTCTGTCATGTATAAATCTCAGTGAAGGAGGCGTGGCCTTTGTCGTGTATAAATCTCAGTGGAGGCGTGGCCTCTTTCAGTTTCAGTAAAAGATAATATCCAATAGCTATATATCAACAAATAAATATACCAATGCAGTTAGTTAATAATGCCAAAACACATTTGCATCTGCAGTGTTTTTGCCGGTTTTGTCTATGGATTTTTTTTCTTCGTATTACACTTTTGCATTAGTTTATGGTGCTGGGGTTTTATTGTCATTCTTCCACATAATCTTTATACTCAGGTTCTCTAACTTATTCTGAGGTTTTACAAGAATCTATTCTATCTCATCTATCTTCCTTATTCTGCTTTCTGTTTTTATTCCCGCCTCTCACTCAGACTGCCACAGACAGCTCGTCTAACTCGTCTCAGAAGAGAGAGCCGTCGTTGCAGACGCTCGCACCGATCAACTTCTGCGAATCGCGCCACCACCAGTGCATTCTGGGACATCTCTATACCCAGCACAGGCAAACCGACAACTACTTCCTGGACCAGGTACTTCATTATATCCTCGTTTGCATTAAAACACTGTATTCACATACATCATTGTTTTGCAATTGATGGCTTCTTAACAATTAAGCTTTTTCTTTTTTTTCTTTTTGAAGTCATGAATCCTATGAAAGCAGCAAATTTCACATGACTTTTAACACTGCCATCTCATGAGCTATTTCTTGCTGTCGAAATGTGCCTCCAGGCGGTGCCGATGTTCCCCCACGTCCCCATGAACTTCCCCGAGGAAGAGGAAGAGCTTGTGCGCATAAACCCGCGGGAGCGCGCCTGGCTTACAGGATACGAGGACTACCGTCACGCCACCACGGCCGCCCAAAAACTCCTGCGCCCGGAACCCACGGACGCGTACGTTTCCTTCGCCAAGAGCGAAGTGCTTAAACATGACTACACGTACCCGTACCCACACCGGCTCTCTGGAGACGACGCTAAATCGGGAATCAGCGGTGGCGTGGTGGCGTGCCAGCCGCGGGCGCCGTGGCGCACCGAGGACGACCAGGTGCGCTGCGCGTACTGCCGGGACGTGTTCAACCCCGCGCAGAACCGGCGGGGGCAGTGCAAGGAAGCGCCCGACCCGGTGGTGGCGTTCATAAGGCGCGTGAGCTTCATGTGGTGCGCCGACAGCCTGCTGTACCACTGCATGGCCGACGCCGAGGGCGAGTACTCCGAGCCGTGCTCGTGCGACCCCAGCGACGGGCGACTCGTCCTGCGCTGGCTTGCGCTGCTCGGCCTGTCGCTAATCGCCCCCTGCATGTGCTGCTACGCACCACTGCGTGCCTGCCATCGCTGTGCCGTCGCCTGTCACTGCTGCGGCGCCAGACACAAAGCCGCCGGCTGACACGGTCAGTCTCAGTCAACGACTTTTTTCCCCACCGGCTGATTCCTCTGGACACCTCCTGATGTGTTTATCAGGGATTTCTGGTGCCATTAAGCTTCTATGCCATGAACAGGAAATACATTTATAGTCGTTTATATATGATAAAGTGTATATATACACCAGGCTATACAGAAATCTATATAGATCAATATAAATATGTATATAAATATATAAATTCAGGTACTTTTATGTTTTTACAATATTCTGATTACGTTTTTTTTATTTTTATTTTTTTTTATGTTTAACGTTTTGTGTGTCGCCGTGGCCTGCCAGAGGTGGAGCTCTAACTCATATTCTCACATGAACGTCCGTCCTGTCCATATGGACAAACCTGAGTGTGTGTGTGTGTGTGTGATGAAATGAAGACATAAAAATTGTGGAATTCATTTTTTCTTTTTTGCTAAAGCCAAATCGGTATAAGCCGCCGAGTTTGTGTGAGCCGGCACTGAAATTCAACTGTGATTATAAACCTGTGTGCGTGTTAGAGAGAGAAACTTCTGGAACGATCTGGATTTCTATATGAATGGGTCCTTCAAGTGTCATGAGAATAATAACTAAAGACAATCTTATTTAACCAAACGCTTTACACTTCTTTTTTGTCGAGTGACGGTTTAAACCTCGCAGATGGGAAAAGTATCTGGATCATTTATCTATTTTTCTATCTCTATATCTCCATCTCTTTATATAGACACAGTAGTACCTCTGTATTTTTTTTAATAAAGAAAATGCGTAAAGGCAGTTTTAACCGCTCCAGGACCAATGATTTACACATCGTATGTGTGTGTAATATATATATATATATATATATATATATATATATATATATATATATTATACACTTCTCCTTGGGGATATGCTTTACCTTTTGGTTGGAAAGAGGTGGAAGATCTCCTGCTATAAACCTGATTAAACACCATTGGGATAAATTCGAAGTCTGACTGCACCCCAGGCCTCCTCACCTCACCTACATCAGTACCTGACTTTACTCACACCCTTACATTTTGAATGAAATCGCACAAAAACCACACTCCAAAATCATTGGTCAGGAGTCTAAAACATTTTTTGTTGTTATAGTATGTATGTATGTATATATAGATAGTGGTGGGACAATCTTTTAGAAGCTGATGGACAGTCATGACGGTGAGGTAAAAGTTAAAACAATAAGGGGTTTTGTTAGGGGGCCAAGCACTGACGATGCTCTTATTTTTCTGAAATCGCAGATCTGGACAAGATGCAATAACATCATTTTTTGATATAAATTGATGCTCATTCATACAGAAATCCAACAACAACAACAAAAAAGCAAGGTAGCCGTTTGGGGTTCAGAGTCTCTGTGCTACTAAATGTTTGGGTAACACGCAGCCTACATTGCTGTCAAACTGTATTGCAAATGTCTGTGTATGTGTGTGTATATATGTTTGTGTGTGTGTGTGTGTGTGAATGTACCAAGCCGTATTGACACTGTGTATATTTAAAATCGAAAACCAGCCTCAAAATTGAATGCCGTTATTTACAAGACGAATAAAAAGCCGTCCTTTTTTTTTTTTTTGGGTCTAAAGCACAAACACACACAGACGAATGACAGACTATTAAACACGACACACCCACACACACACACACACAAACACACACACACACACACACTGACTGACAACCTTCCCATGTCTGTGAGGTATAGGAAATCCTGTACACTCATCTCATCTCACCACTCTCTCTCTCTCTCTCTCTCTCTCTCTCTTTCTTCTCGTTTTCTGCAAGCTTCTGCAATATTCAATCATGAGAGTAAAAGAAAGGTGGGGAAAAAAAAGCTGTTCTATTTTTCTAATGATAAACAGAAGCAGGAAGTCCAAAGAGCCCTCTCTCTGTATGTGTATTTGTATGTGTGTGTGTGTCCTGTGGACGTCCTGCTCCTGGAGACATTGAGACATTAAAGGAAAAGTGCCTGAACAATCTGCTGCTGTTTACTTGTGTATATTTTTAAGAAGGAAAAAAAAAGGAACTTCTCCTTCCCAAATCTTCGATTCTGATTGGTCAGGAGGTGTTGGTGGTACCTGCGTGAGCAATCTGAGCATCTTGTGATTTTTTTCTTTTCTTTTGGGGACAAATGACACGCGAGTTAACCGTTGCAGGATCTTGCCTAAAGGAAGTGACAGAACAGTAACAGGACATGTTACAATCACAAAATGTAGAATCCGAAAGGAGTGACTGAAGTTCAATAGATTTGTTTTTTCAAAAAGCTCTCAAAGGTCTATAGTGCCATGAGATTCATAAATTAATTTCCTAATATATATATATATATATTTGGGTGTCCCCAACTAAGGATATGCATAGTCGTATCAGAATTGTCGTCCTGTAAATAGTCCACTGATAGTCGAATTATGTGTGTGTCGTAAAATGATTCCACATATTTTTAACCCACAATGTACAGAACATCACACAGAGATGTTAAAGAAAATGCATCAAAAACATTTTGGATTAATAAACCGAAAAGGAAATAACTGCAGAAAAGCCACACTGCAAACAGGATTTGCATTTCATGCGTCGGCAAATCAAATGAAATCGGCGAAATCGCCTGCGTGATTAATTTACAGAATTAAATGAAACAATATTACTTTACACAATCTTCCAGACATTGTTCAATATTTAAATCTCTGATGCCAATAAACTTCAATCTGTCATTTATCATGTATTTAATTGTGCACATTGAAAATGTTTTTTTTAAAATTACTTTATCATATTTTTTATTTACAGCATGATAACTGGCTGTATATCAACTTATTGTGAAACAAACTGTAGTTCATAGCAAAATTCGACTGAGATTGAGAGTTCTCCTATAGAAGCATCGAATCCTTAACTATTAGAGGTCACCCTTAATAAATATATATACATACTACATAACACATATAAAGTGGTGCAGGGAAACAGGACATTTTTCTTTTTGCTGGTTCCACAATTTCCACATTTATATATATATATGACAGGACTCAATCGATTAAGATAATTTATCGCAATTAATATCAAATATTAACTCAGACAAGAAGGAGACAGAGACAATGATACAAATGGGGAGGAGAGACAGAGAAAGTGAGAGTTAAACAAAAAAAACCCAGAGTCACAGACACAATGAGATACAGAGAAAGAGAGAGAGATACAGTAAGAAAGATTCAGAAAGAGAGAGAGAAAACGAGAGAGAGTCATTCAGAGAGATACAAATCGAGAGAGGTGGATATGTACACTCAAAAGAAGAAAAGACAGAAATAAACTGCAACACAGACACAAAAAACAATGAGGAACAGGACACAGAGAGACAGAAAGAGATATGCAGACACAGAAACAAGATACAAACAGAGATACAGACAGATTTAGAAAGTGATACAGACAGACAGACAGACAGACAGAGATCCAGAAAGTGAGAGAGATTTAGAGTAAGACAGACAGACAAAGACTCAGAAAGTGAGACAGACAGAAATTCAGAAAGTGAGACAGAAAGACTGAGATTCAGAAAATGAGACAGAAAGAGTGAGATTCCGAAAGTGAGACAAAAAGAGTGAGATTCAGAAAATGAGACAGAAAGAGTGAGATTCAGAAAATGAAACAGAGCGATTCAGAAAGAAACAGACAGAGATTCAAAAAGAGAGAAAGACAAAGACAGACACAGAAAAAGAGACACAGCGATACAGAGAGAGAGACAGAGATAGAGAAAGACGAGAGATATATACAGAGAGGGAGAGACGGGGAAATGCACACTTCTCACAGAAATAACACAACACACAAAATAGAACACAATTGAAAAATACAATAAATTGCGTTTGGTCGCACGACTCGATACATGATTTCACCCGGACCTACTCTCAGAGTCGCCATGGCACCGACCTCAGGGCCGTCTCGTATACTGCATGCACCAGCCTCTGGACGAGCAGGTGTCCACTCAGGCCGGGAAAACACACACACACCACACACACACACACACACACACACAAAGATTGGACTTGCTATAATTTATTAGGACCTCACTAACACCTAAAGCTAAAAACGGACCCTGACCTCAAGTAACCTTTTATTTCTATATTTATTAAATGTTTTTCTGGTATAATTCTGCCAAACAGGGGCCAGTTAAATACTTCTATCCCCTATGTGGGGATACCTTGTACCATGATCACACACACACACACACACACACACACACACGTCAGGAAGATGTGCGTGACATGCAACAATCGGTCAGGGTGGAAGTGGTGTAGTGAAGGCTGTGAGTGTGTGTGTGTGTGTGTGTGTGTGTGTGAGAGATCATGCCAAGGTCCTTCCGATATTAATGAATGACATGAAACAAAGCGCAGACAGTAAGGCGGGAAAAAAAATGAGGATGGAGACAGAAAGAAAAACACACACACACACACACACACACACCAACACTCGCAAACTTTCATACACGCTTTCCCACACTGCCTACAGAACAGTCAGCCGGAGACAATGATCCACACGTATGTGTGTGTGTGTGTGTGTGTGTGCATAGGAAACAGGAGAGGGTGTGTATTGCCTGCTTTGCTGCTGTACACACCCATGTGAGTATCCATAGTTATTAATAAAAAGGATGCACTGTGTGTGTGTGACCTCTGACCCCCACCCCCCGGTTTCTGTACATAGCACATAAAAAAAGAAAAAAAACCAGAAAGACATTTCAGTACTGGTTTTGTGTAGTGTGTAGGCTTAAGGCAAAAACGCGCGCGCGCACTCTCTCACACACACACACACACACACACACACACACACACACATAGAGATTGTGTTTAAAAATGGTGAATTATTTGTGTAAGAGTTTGAAAACGCAGTGTAGTATAATATAATAGTGTACTGTAATGTAGTGTAACAGTTTATCTATTACTGTGGTGTAACAATTTAGTGTTGTGTAATGAAGTGTAACAATTTAGTGTTGTGTAATTTGATGCAAGTGTTGTAAATTTATGGTAGTGTAATCTAGTGTGGTGTGTGTGTGTGTGTGTGTGTGTGTGTGTGTGATACGTGATGGTGTCTGGTGTTAATATAAACGGCCCCACTGAGTCTGACTGCCACTACGTGTTTACATGCAGCAAATCGGAAACAAATGTGAGCACAACCCACTGTGACACACACACACACACACACACACACACACACACACGGCAACTGGAACAGACTCGTCTTTAGAATTGGGGAAAGGAAAAGTTTTGTGAGAGAGACAGATACAGACAGATAGAAAGACTGAGAGACAGACAATAAAACAGCGACAGTAAAGCAGTAAGACAGACAGAGTGAGAGACGGGGAAACAGAGAGACAGATAGAAAAATTCTGACGAAGAGAGAGAGAGAGAGACTGACAGGTGGACAGAAAAACAGACTGAAGGAGACAGACATGCAGACAGGGACAATAGGCAGACAAACTGAAAGAAACTGTCAGTCTTTCAATTTGTTCGTCTCAGCAGACAGACATGTAGTCAGACAAGCTTAAGAGACACCGAGACAGACTGACTGAAAGGCAGACTGAGAAACAGGCAGACAGACAGATAGGGAGAGACAGACAGACTGACAGAGAGACAGATTCTGTAAAGACATGCAAAAGATTTAACTTAGCTGTATACAATTTGTCATGGAAACCAAGATCCACATTCAGTCTTTAGGTGCTGTCATGGTTACACATTTCAAATTCGGCCTCTCTCTCTCTCACACACACACACACAAACACACACACTCTCACACACACACTCTCACTAACACACACACACTCCCTTTTACACACACACACACACTCTCTCTAACCTAACGCACACAAACACACACAAACACACTCACACACACACACACACACACTCACACATACACACACACTCTCTCTCTCTAACCTAACACACACACACACACACACACTCACACACTCTCTAACCTAACACACACATACACACACACACACACACACACACACACACACACACCTTCTGGTTCAGTTAGTATGTAAAAAAAAAAAAAGACTTTGGTGCATCATTATAAATGAATTGACTTTATTTTTATCAATTGTTTGGCAGTTTGTTACAAACAAACAAACAAAAATCCAGACCCCCACAATAAGTCAGCACACTTGGCACGGCGTAAACCACTCGGAGAAAAACCAACAAAAACCCAAAACCCTGTGAAAGGTTTATTTTCTTATTCCATGTGTGAGGAAGTCTTTTGGACCTGCTCACACTTCCATAAACGTAACACATCCTCAATCAGCGTGTTAGCATTAGCACTACTCAGAACTACAGTGCTGACAGCAGTAGCAACAACCACCTCACATTTAAAGGGCCGGTACGCAGGAACCACGCTGACGTCTGTCGCTAGTCAGCGAATATCACTTCTGAAACGTTTCATCTTTGCTAATGATTATGTTCTGATTCAAAGTATGAACTAGCAGTGGATTGTACGGAGTGATGCGATTAGCATAACAATAGCAAAAAGTACAAATAAACGAAAAAGTGGGAGATAAAAAGTAATCCTTCATAATTTTTTTTATGATTTTGGGCTTCCTTTATGTTTAAAATAAAACAAAAACGCCTAGATCTACCTGTTAGCCGTTTAAATGTGAGGATAGCTGCGGCTAATATAACCGCCGGATACCACCTAGCAACGTGGCAGCCTTATTAGCATACGTCTTTTCTTCTTTTTTATTTTTTTTTACACGTATTAGCCCTGTACGCTTTTTTTTTCCATCTAGAGCGCACAAAACCTGCTTGTGTACACGAACCGCGCTAACCTAACAAACCGCGTACGAGAAAACGAACCGTATCAAAACAGAAAGTGCGTACGAAAAAAAGAAAAGAGGGAAAAAAAAAAAACCCTGTATGAGAGTCGCTAGAGGGGAGATTTGACGTGATAAACAGACTCTATGGTAAAGAAGAAGAAAAAGAAGAAGCTGCAGCTCTTAGGAAAATTTTAAAGAAACAAACAAACAAAAAAATGCTAATAAGGAGAATTAAGCGAAGAGCTAGCAAGACTAGCGGTCGCTCCGGATTAGCCTGATTAGCATATTTAAACATTAGAGCGAGTGTATTAGGGCAGTTATGGGGACTTTTCAGGATGAAACGCTGGGAATATGATTCTGGTTACAGGCTACATCCTGATCCAGAATCATTTCGTTTTTTTTTTTTATAATTCTTTATAGCAATTCCAACACCACGCGGAAACAACGATCATTTGTTCCTGATGGATAAAAAAAAAATAATAATCCTTTTTTCTATACACTACACAACACTGCACTAGAAACTACAAGGCTAAGAAACGTTGAAAAAATTTGTTCGCTTTATCGCCCTCTAGTGGACGAGAATGTCTATAACAGTGTGTACACTTTCATCAAGCGGAAAAAAAAAAAACAATAACAACATGAAAAAAAAAAATACAGGCAGTTCAGTAATACACTTTAGATTTAAAACAAACAACAAAAAAAAAAAACAGCCGATTTCAACCGGATACCCTAAACACATTTGATCCTATTGGCTTCAGAGCGGCGATTTGCCCTTTTTTTTTTTTTTTTTTTTTTTTTTTTTTTTTAAACCACAAAAACAAAAAAACAAAAAACCCACCACCACCCTGTGTTTAAAATGCATTTGCTTTGTGAATGGACTTTTATTAAAACATGACATGGAAGAGCATTTCAGGGCCAGAAAAACAACAACAGCAAGTGAACTAATGATAAAAAAAAAAAGAAAAAAAAAAATATATAAAAAAAAACCACCACCACCACCCTGTGTTTAAAATGCATTTGCTTTGTGAATGGACTTTTATGAAAACATGACATGGAAGAGCATTTCAGGGCCAGAAAAACAACAACAGCAAGTGAACTAATGATAAAAAAAAAAAGAAAAAAAAAAATATATATTCTTGAGTAAGTTGTCTGGAAATGTCATGAGTATTACAGTCTAGGAATGCTTCGGGGAGAAAAAAAAAAAAAAAAAAAAAAAAAAAAAAAAAAAAAAAAAAAAAGGAAATATCTTGAGTAAGTTGTCTGGAAATGTCATGAGTATTACAGTCTAGGAATGCTTCAGGCGGGAGAGAAAGAAAAAAAAAAAAAAAGAAGAGACAGACTGCACCTTTAAACGCTTTACAGTTCACTTTCCTGGTTGTTTGGCCCCTTTTGTGGCGATTCTTTTATTTGTTGAAGTTTATTATACACGTCTTTTAACCGTTTGGGTGAACGAGGCGTCCTTCAATAAGTGGCAACCGAAATAAAAAGAGAGCGTTAAATAGAGAGAGAGAGATATAAAGAAAGAGAGATAAGCTCCATCCTAGGATAAATTTTGGCAGCGTAAACAAGTAGTTTGATGAGTGAGGATTTTTCCTTAACCGGTTTGAGATCAGAGCTTTAAAGAAGGTCAGAAGGTCGCAAAAATAGGACGATGAGATTCTTTTAACACTTCATATGTGAAATTCAAGTATCTTTATTATTATTATTACTACAATCAGGTAGAACTGCTTATTACCCACATGGATTCACTGCCAAAATATCACCCTGTAAGAATGTGTGTGAATGAATTCAAGTGTGTGTGTGTGTTGGTGTGTGTGTGTGTTGGTGTGTGTGTGTGTTGGTGTGTGTGTGTGTGTGTGTGTGTGTGTGTGTGTGGCGGCTTTATCTGACGGTCACTCCGAGTTTCTCCAGCACACGCATGCCCTTCTCCTGATACTCCTCTCTGGTCAGCCAGAAGTTATCTTTATCTTTCATGATGTCAGCGAGCACGGCTCCGCCCAAGAACACCATGTGCTTACGGCGTGGTGGATCCTCGATACGGATCTTGAACTTCTACAGATGGATGATCAAAAAGAGAAAAAGAAAAGAAAAAAACATTCATTATAGTATGTATAAATATACATATAGTATATATATATTGAGGATGTGTATCTCCATAACTACAAGTCGCATCTCGATGCGTAGCCAAGATACGATCAATCGAGATACACGAACATATGAAGCAGCTACTGATGCAACGGCTGCCTTCCACACACATGCTCGTTTGTTCTGTGTGCAGGAGCTCACAGCTCTACCTCTGCCGTGTTAATCTGTATTGTATGCGGCTCTCAGGACGCAGTGTTGTGACGCGTCATGTTCACATCACTTTCGAAATAATACAAGTAAAGAAACATCTAATAATAATATATAAATAAATCAGTTTTTTATTACGTTTAAATATGTTGGAGGTGATGTAAATGCCAGCTTGTATCTGATGCACACTTAAAAAAATCACTGCAGCATATTAGTGTGCATGTATCTAAAAAACTTTAAGAACAAATGAGAAACAAAGTAACTGACATGTATCAGTGTGGAAAGAGTTTTAAGACTTTTTTTTTTAAGGCTTTGAGACTCCAGCAAACCACGATGAGTGGCGAATCTTCCCTGGAGTGTCCGGAGAAGGTGTAATTGGAATTGAAAATGTCGGAGAAAATGCTAAATAAAGTCGCAACTAGGCCGTTTTTTCATGTGGTAAAAAACAAACAAACAAAAAACAACAGGCTTTTATACTATACGAATTACCATGATTTTGTTTTTTAACAAAACATTATGAGCTCTTATAAGCTGCTGTGTCTGTTCTGGCGCCACCTGGTGGTGACGGTGGTAACCCCTTCACTTTCTACAACAAAACCCCACAGATTTAGATTGTAGGATAAATAAAGATGTGTTCAACAAGTGTGTGTGTGTGTGTGTGTGTGTGTGTGTGTACTAACAGAAAGCTTGTCCACATCTCCTTTGAGCACCCTCTCCAGGTAAAGCTGCTTGAGCTCACGCTCCAGACGGGAAGGGAGACCAGGATACATGGTCGAACCACCGGACAACACGATGTGCTTATAAAACTCAGCCCTGTAAAAGAGAGCGAGGGAGAGAGAGAGAGAGAGAGAGAGAGAGAGAGATAAGGGCTATCAGGAAGCTCCAGCAGACTCATTCAGAAAGACGAACGTCTGCGAACAACAGGCTGTAGTTCATGAACAGCCTGTCTGAGCTGCTGTTGTCAAGGAAACCAACCTGGTGTCTATGTCGGCTGCTTGGATGGTGTTAAAGAGCAGCTCGGCCACACCCACCCCCTCCACGTTGATCAGGTGAGGCTGAAACAGAGCCTCGGGAGCCTCGAAACGCTCTCCCCCGACTTTTATTATCCTGCCGTCGGGCAGCTACAGAGAGAGAGAGAGAGAGAGAGAGAGAGAGAAAGAAAGAGAGAGAGAGAGAGATTTAAAAATGAGCGAATTTATTTTGCTACTTTACCTCACTTTCTATACTGCAGTATTCAAAGTACTCAAAGTAAACAAATGGAAATTTAAATCACTCTACTGCCCTCTAGTGGACGCTAAAATACAACATCAACATGTGTGCGTGTGGGCTCACAGTGTAAGACTCGACCAGCACGGTGGTCTCCAGAGCAAGTTTCTGCTCCTGTTCAATATTGTAGCCCACGTAGCACAGCTTCTCCTTCATCATCCTCACTGTCTCGAAGTCAGCCGAGTGGTTGAAGGCATAACCTCGTAGCAACAGCAACTACACAAAATAACCCACAAATATACACAAGGGTGAGCTCAAGAGAAGGACTGATTGGGTGGACTTGTACCTTGTGTGTGTGCGTGTCCGTACCTTGATGAGGTAGCGTGTGATATCTCGGCCAGCAATGTCCAGTCGTCTTGTGAGGTGAGGCAGAGAGAAGCCCTCATACACCGGGCAGATATGAGTCACACCATCACCAGAGTCTACGACCACACCAGTGAGCAGGCCTACACACACACACACACACACACACACACACACACACACACACACACACACACACACACACACACACACAAATAAGAGATCTGCATGCCACAACTAACTCCTAGAATCCCAACCCTAAATATTAAGCCTCAACACAAAACCTTCACCAGGAAACAACACTTCAAATATCTACCCCTAAACTCAAACACTGCAGTCAACTTAAAACTCACACCCTCTATCTTTTGCCCCCAATCTTTAAACCTCAAGCCCAACCTCAATGCTCAAACCTAAACCCCAACCTCAATTACAATGCTCAACCCCAACCTAAATACTCAAAACCACATCGCTACCTTCAAATCCAACTCTAAAAATCCAAACACCCAAACCTCAATGCTCAAACCTCAAACCAACCCCTATGCTCAACCCTCAACCCCTATGCTCAACCCCCCCAATGCTCAACCCTCAACCCCCCAATGCTCAACCCTCAACCTCCCAATGCTCAACCCTCAACCCCCCAATGCTCAACCCCCCCAATGCTCAACCCTCAACCCCTATGCTCAACCCTCAACCACCCAATGCTCAACCCCCCCAATGCTCAACCCTCAACCACCCAATGCTCAACCCTCAACCACCCAATGCTCAACTCTCAACCTCCCAATGCTCAACCCTCAACCCCTATGCTCAACCCTCAACCCCTATGCTCAACCCTCAACCACCCAATGCTCAACCCTCAACCTCCCAATGCTCAACCCTCAACCTCCCAATGCTCAACCCTCAACCCCCCAATGCTCAACTCTCAACTGTCAACCCCAATGCTCAACCCAAAACCCAATCCACAACCCCAATGCTGGACCCTTCACCACAGCCTTCAGATCTAACAGTAGTCCTCAACACCTAACTCCAATCTTTAAGCCTAAACACCAACCCAGACCATCAAATCAAACTTTTAACCCCAAACCCAATCTTTTACCCTCATCCAAATCTAAATACACTATCCTACACCCCCAACACATTTACACATTTAACATTTGACCCTTGAATTGAAATCTACATCTCACACTTCATATACCAGAAAAGGTGTCTATTTATTGCCTGCAGAAGCACAGCTGATTCCACTTGATCTAGACTTTCAATCACCTATTAAATAGAGTTCCAAACAACGTTCCTTTAATAAATCTGGTGACCCCCGAACTTCAGACTTTAAAAACCAAACCTTTACCTCAAATGCAATCCCTCACAATACTTTCAAAACCAATCCTGTACTTGGACCTTCGACGGCTGGCTGGTTACCTTGAGCGTAGAGCGTGAGGACGGCCTGGATAGCGATGTACACGCCAGCAAACTGGTACGTCTCGAACATCACCTACGAAAAGCGAGGACGCACAAAACTTCAGTGAGCACTGACACAAAAAACAAGTCTTTTGGATAAACTTGTCTGATTACTTGCAGATCATGGAAATGGCCATACCTCGATGATCTTCTCCCGGTTCTTGGTGGGGTTCATCGGGGGCTCGGTAAGGAGAATCTTGCAGTTGCGCGAGTCGATGTTGAGCTTCTCCGAGCCGAAGGTGTAGTCCCACAGGTGCTTCATGTCATCCCAGTTGCGCACGATTCCGTTCTCCATCGGGTAGTTGACCTCCAGCATGGAGCGCAGCTCGCTCGCTTCGTCCCCCACCATCAGATCCTGATGGAGCCAAAGGTCACACGGTCACAAAAAAAAGCCTTGTGTACGAGTGTGCAAGTGTGTGTGTGCAAAGACGTCTGCAGCTATGCAGGGAAGTGAGTGTGTAAGTATTCAAGTATGCAAGTGTGCAACAAAGCGGAGATGAAGATGCACTAGTACACTGGGCAGTGTGCGAGTATGCAAGTATTCAAGTTTGCAGGGTTGCATGTGTACGAGAATCGGGTTTTCTTTTTTTCGGGCACCGAAGTATGAAGTACCAGCAAACATCCTGTGAATCTGCAAGTGTTTCAGGATGTATTCCATCTAGTGTGTGATGCAACAATGCAAGTGTGAGCAGTTTTCGTTTTTTAGTAGAACTATGAGAAGAGTAGCACTATGCGCTTTACAAAAAAAAGTGCAAGACCAGACCACGCTTTGCCTTCTTCCTCCTGCTTTCAGTTCCTCAATGTGGACGAATGACACGTTTCCGTGTATAACGTTTCCTCAGACAAACCCAACATAAACAGCAGCTGTCTGTCTGTGGTCATCTTCAGATTTCTCTATACTGTCTGTAGATACACTGTGCATGCAATAAAACTTTCCTGCGTTTTCACTGCAGATCTTTAATGTGCATGCAGACTTCTTACTGCTATTTACATCAACGGCTTCTGCACATGTTGCACATCTTCTCAAGGGATAATTCTATAGAAATTAATCTTGTGTATACTTGAGAGCATCAATGTGGGTATTAGAGCAGTTCAAATTTGGTGCTTTGAGGAGGCTCTCATACTGACCACTGGATGTTTAACGTGGAACCTCATAGCGAAGAACTCAGGATTAAAGAATTAGAATTGTTGCTCCACACAAAGAAGCCGAAGCGGTAAGAAGATCAGTAACACTGAAACTGAGTCACAGTACAGTGTCCAGAGTCATACAGAGGTTTTCCACACCGTGTTCCAGACCTCACAAGGGTCCGTCAGAGCAGTCGAGTCCTCGTGCTGTGCGTCAGGTGCAGAAGCTGCTTCGAAAATCAGACACATGAGAGCTGCTGCATTGCTTTAGAGGTTGCAGAAGCGAAAGGTGCACTTGTCAGTGCTCAGACCAGACGCCAGACACTGCAACAAGTCGGTTTGCATTTCTTCCATCCCAAAAGGAGCCTCGTCTGAAGCTGCTCACAAACAGTTTGCTGAAGACGACATGTCCTGTGGTATGATGAGAATAAGATAATCATGTTT
>MU551540.1:704062-711562 GCA_024362625.1 Silurus asotus | reverse complement strand
TCACAAAATTCACAAAAATCTTCTGAAAACATCCCAAACCCCACGAAAAAAAACATCCCAAAAACCTCTACAAACCTTGCAAAAAAGTTCCAGGGTGAAAACAGAGTCAATTCAGGGAGATTTGCAATGAAAGTAAGAGCAAACCCCATTTCCCCATGTGCTCAGCGATACCGAAACCATTCTATACAAATATTTTTTAGGTTTTTATTAATATTAAACTGGTAACAAAATAGGGTTTCACTTGAAATCAAAGACGTTCACTAAAAAAAAAACAACAGACTGAGTAAATTATTAGTGTCAATATCATACACACCAAACCTGCAGCTGGGTGTTTAAAGCAGGGATGAGCAGTAAAGGTGAACATCTGCAGTGTATTTCTCAGGCAACACAAAAAAAAAAAAAAAAAGGACTATCTAATAAACTAATCAGCAGGAACAGCACATCTGTGGTAGCATTACCTTTTCCACATTCAATAACAGCACATACAGAGAAAATGTGATAATAATATTAATCCAGTGTTTCATTTCATCACACATCAGATATTCCTGAGATCCCAGGATGAAGGAAACTATGAATAAAATTGTCCAGGAATGATCACGAGCTCCGTTCACATTCGAGATTCAGAGGATTGTCGATTAAAGACGCAGAGTCCATTATTAATTGTGGTTAATGGGACTGGGATCGGGGGGAGAAGTATCAGCAGCTTGATTTCACCCTCACGCTACATCACCATAAACTCCTCTTCCTTCATAGAGACAACAAACAGTACAGCACAGAACGAAAATAAAATATGTAAATAAAAATTATAATACAAAAAAACAAAAAACAAAAAGACGACAAACTGTTCCGACATTCATGTGCATAAAACAGCTGCTGTAGAGGATCTTACTGACTGGGCTTCTGAGGAAGAAGATCTTCTGACATTAATTAAACAACAGATGATCTGTTTTTATCTTCTGTAGCAGATTATATTGTATCTAAGGTGAGTCAGCTCTGAGTCGTGACTCAGGGATCGTGACTCTTCCATGGAACATGACTCTTCCAGGGATCGTGACTCCAGTATCACGACTGACTTAGGAGTCACGACTGACTCAGGAGTCACGACTGACTCAGGAGTCACGACTCTTCTGTCAAAGAATCGATGTCACTGCACATTTCATTTGATCCTCACAGAATGTCCACACTACAAATCTTAGAAATGACTCAGGAATCGTGACTCTTCTGTACAAGAATCGCTTTCACTGCATGATTCTTTTTATGTCGTTACAGAATGTCCACACTACAGAGCGAAGGACAAAACACGATTTAAAACACAATTATACGTAGTAATTAAATAATAAAGTTACATTGCAGAAGTTTGTTCTGAGTAAATAAATAAAGGATGAGCTTCATAAAGTGTCAGAATTCTGAATCACGTCGTCTTCAGCGATTCACACACGTAACTACGACAATCAATTTCAATGTTTCGATGTTGTCATGGTAACGGAACAACACCACCGTAAAGGAGGGGGGGTTCTTAAAAATTTTGATGCTGGAACGAAAACAGAACGACATTTGACAGTGGGAGAGAGAGAGGGAAAGTTAGGAGAGGGGAGGGAGGAAGAGAGAGAAGGAGGAGAAGGGAGGGAAAGGGAGGAATAGAGAAAGGGGGAGAGAGAGTGAGGAAGAGAGAGAGAGAGAGAGAAAAAGATAGATAGATAAACAAAAAAGGAGATAGAGACTTAGAAAGCAGGAAGAGAGGGAGAGAGAGAGAGGGGGAAAGATAGAGCTGAAGAGAGGAAAAGGGAGGAGAAGAGAGAGAGAAGGAGAGAGGGAGAAGGAGAGAGATGAGAGGGAATGAGAGAAAGCTGAGGAGAGGGAGAGAGAAGAAGAAATAGAGAGAAGAATAGAGGGAGGAAGAGGGGAGAGAGAGAGAGGTAGAAAGAGAGAGAGAGGAATAGAGGGAGGAAGAGAGAGAGATACAAAGATAGATAGATAAACAAAGAAAGAGATAAAGACTTAGAAAAGAAAACAGTTTAGAAAGAAAGAAACGCAGTGCAGTGTGTCGTCCTCCAGTTCCAGCTGCAGTGTGTGTGTGTGTGTGTGTGTGTGTGTGTGTGTGTTTTGAAGCTGCTCTGAGCTCCACATGTCCAGGTCCTTCACAGAAACACGAATCCCTCAGCGCTGTTCCTGATTGCGGGGTCGGTGGGCAGGATGTGTGCGCTGGGGTCCGTGCCTCCCCTGCTGTACCCCTCCAGGCCGTAATCCTGCCCCCTTCCCTCCACGATGGTGAAGATCGGGTAGCGCTCTCCAGACAGGGACAGAGCCTGAAGCAGAAAAGAAGTTTTTTTGCAGAGAAAACAATCTTCATGAAGACGAGGTCACGACATCTAGTGTGATGTCTACAGGGTTCACAGTGACGTGAGACTCACCTGAGTGACGGATGAACACAGAGACTCGAAGTCCTTTTGAGTGCGAGCGTAGAAGCCCAGAGTGCAGCTGGGATCCATGCGGTTAAAGTTCATCTTCCTGGGAGAGTTACAGTGAAAGGACTGGATGTGAAAGAGACACAGAGACAAAAAGGGATTAACGAGGACACGTCCTTTATACGTCTCCAAGTCAGAACTGTGTAAATATTTGCACGTGGAAGATAACTGTGATTAAATCGCCGAGGGAGAGGGGGGATGGGTCACGTCAGCATGACGATCAGTTAATCATCGTTTGATCTAGCCTGGTCCATAAGTATTTGGACAGCGAGGCCACCTAGAAGCCACCACTACGGATTTGAACTGAAGCATTCGAGTTGTGATGAAGGTGGAGGAGACCCCTGGCTTTAATTTCCAGAGGCTTATAAAAAAATGATTGCTTCGATAGGAATAACTGCCATTTTATATTTTTATTTTTATAACATTGTAGTGTACATGCATTTTAACAGGTTCAAAAGTATTTGGACAATCTCCTGCTATACAGTCCAGGTGTGGCCCCGTTTCCTCTTTTCTTCCTTGTATAATTAAAGAGATTAAAGGTCTGGATTTTGATTCTAAGGGTTGAATTTGTTGATGCAAAATTAAACAATGTGGATCGAAGGAAATGAGGCTATCAACAGGCTTAAAAAAAAAAAAACATTAGGATCATCCTTGCACTTTAGGTTGGGGGGGGAAAAAACAATCTGATACGTTCTTTAAAAAAAGTGGATGCACTAAAAAGCCATAGAATCTGTTCCTTGGTGGAGGAAAAAACTCCTCTTTATAATCTCTCTATAATCAAGAGATACCTTCATGGATACACAGGGTTCCTACACATTTTCCTTTTCATAAAGGACAGGGACATGAGCGTTTTCAGACATTTCAGTGTGGATGAGCAACTCATTTCCCCAATACTGATCCAGACCTGGAAATCATTCAAATTCTAAACTTTTTCAGACTTTTCCAAAATGCTGGCTATAAATGCACAGTGTTTATTATATCTAAACAGAAGTGGTTGCTCACTTCCTTAGTTCCTTCCAAGCTGCCACTTCTGGGCCCTTTCAGCACGGCCCTGTACCCTGTTTAAATGTATAAATGATATAATAGCAAGTGGCTCTGGATGAGAGTGTCTACCACGTGCCATACATATAAAAAGGACAAATGTAACTAAGATCAACTTGTACCACATATATTGGAAAAGAAGATTATGGAAAAGGAAAGGAAGGGCTCATGAATCTTATGGACCTGACTACATGCATTGCCAAACTCTCAAGGCATTGCGCTGAGCTTGGAAATCAGAACTCGAAGAAACCAAGACTTAATGGCTTGTGACTGTGGACAAAATTTGGACTCCACAGGCTGGGAGTGAGGAACCGACTCAGACTCTACTGCTCTGAAACTGACACTGTTTGGGACTGAGGACGAAACGCTGACCTAAAAACCAGCAGATTCTGCATAAAGTGGAATTCGGCATTAGTAGTACATCTTCTGATTACAAGCAGAAAAAATGGAGACATTCAGGTTCTCAAAATTGTAATTAAGAAATTTCCATTCAATTGTAAACATGAAATCTTTACACTCTTTATTCCAGTTATAAAAAATAAAATCTAAATGATGCAGCCCAAAAAAATTAAAATAAATCAGCAATGGCTTTCATTTGCATACCGGAACACGATTGGCTCTTATTTTTAATGATGCAATAACCGTTTGCAATTTTTTTTATGATGCAATAATTATTATTATTTTTTTTAATCATCACATGCTTACCTCCAGCGGGAAGTTCTCTTGCGTGACGTCTACCACCAGCTGACAGTAATGTGGATCTAAATACAAGAGCTGCTCATCTGAAGCAGGCAAAGACACAGGGAACCAATCAGAACGCAGAAATCTAGGCAAAATCTAGCCAGCCAGTCGTGAAGCTACCGATCGCCTACTACTCACCGTGAAAGCCGATGAAAAAAAGCGAGTGTTTAGGTTTCCCACCGATGATCCCGATACAGAAGTCTGACTTTAGAAGATTCTGGAAAACAGAACACATTTTCCACGGTTACAACACCTGCACAGTGTGTAAACGCCTGCAAATTAAGCTCCTCCCACTTTCCCCAATCTCAAGTGATTTGATGTTTTGCGTATCTTTGCCCCGAGACTTAAAACCCGGCTTATGATATGCCGAGTTTACCTTGATGCATTCGGTGTAGGACTGGTTAAGCGAATCTCCTCCAAGTCGAACCGGGACCAGGATGATGGCAGACTTCCAGCGGGAATCCGGGGACGTCTGCTCACACAGCTGCATCACGTCCCCTTTATACACTGAAATGTGAAAAGGTGAATTATAACACACTATTTAGCTTTAAAATTGTGGTCACCTGACCATTACAACCATATATAGGCATATTTTCATCTGAAGCACACATCGAGTTCCAGGAAGGTATGGTGGGTGAGGGTTAATGTGGAAGAACCGTGAGTGTCCTGCTAAGAGCCATGACCTCCTCAATATTTTAGAGATCATTTAGGACAACAAATGACCTCCAGACCTACAGTGATTGTGTTGAATAATCTAAAGCCCAGAGGTACATCTCAAAACCTAGTGAAAATCCTTCCCAGGAGAAAGAACACTAAATATACAAGAGAGAATAAAGAATAGAGATAGTAACTTCTTTCCTTTCCTTTCCTTCATTCACATTTTTATTGCTGAATTTGCATTCCTACATTATGGACTTTCTGGATAGAAAAGCTGTTTTTTTTGTTTTTAAGTCTGTTGAGCTCCAATAATATACGTTTTATGGTCAGATTAGAAGAGTGGAGTTTTTTTCTAAGAGTAAAGAGTAAAGGCACTCATTACCTGTGCAGTCCTGAGCCACATACACGACCAGATCGTCGAACTCCGTGTTCTTATCCACAGCTTTTCTGAAGAAAAAGAAAAAAGAAAAAACAAGCAATAAGATAAAAACCTCTTTTTTCGTGATGTGACCGTTTTTTATACGAGGTGATTTTAAAAAGTTTCGAGACTAGTTTTGATGGCAGCACAAGACTGCTCGCACAGTCACAGGGAGCACCGACCTTCATAAATCAGCGTGCCAAAAGAGATCATCCTGTGTACATCAGGAGCTGTGCAATTCTGACCACGTTCCTTACCACGTCCACACCGCGATCCAGCGCGAATAGCAGAAGATGCCTGGCGCGCTTTGAGAAGTAAACCTCCAGTACACGTTCCAGACGTGACAGAACTCTGGAAACGCGTGTAAGAGTACTATTTTCAAGGTGATCGTGTGTGAACGTAGATAAATGAAGTACTTTCTTGTAAACTTTTTGATACCACCTCGTATGCAAGACGAGAGAACGAGAACGCTCGGCTCACCGCAGGATGTGTGCGACGAGCGACGGTCCGTACCAGTCCCCCGCCTTCTTCCCCGAGTCCTTGCCCAGCTCGACCAGCCGGTGAACCCCGAAAGGTGCAGCCGGCTCGTCTCCGAACCACGACACCAGCCTGCGGTGCCGGCTCTCCGTCTGCGAATCGTCTCCTTTTAAATTGCTGGAGGACACGCGTTTCTTAGATCCCGATGAGCTCCACGTAGAGCTGAAGGAGGGCATGGAGATTCCGGAGGGACGAGATGGAGAGCGAGGTCTAAGCACCTCGAAATCCACGTCAGTTAGCTGAGGACAGTCGGGCCATCTCCAGTCTGAAAAGAATCACGGGTTAGTAACGGATACCGCGATACCGAACCTGGAGCGTGAGTGAGCGTCTGGTGCGTACTTCGAGGCAGGTGATGGAGCATGAGCCCCTGGGCGAGAAGCATCTGTCCGCTGCGCAGCATGCAGCCCCACCCGCAATCCGACGTCAGGTTCGAGCCGTCCAGCTGAGGAAACTCCTTCCTGTAGGTGAGCCACACCCGCGAGCCGAACGCCAGCCGGAAACGCTCCACTTCCTCTGAGGAAACAGGATTAAAGATTAAAGCGGCAGTTTGTCATTTTATCTTGTCAGCTGAAATGGTATTTAGCAGTTAATCAGACGTCATCCCTCTTTAGTCTCTCAATAAAATAATAGTTGCATTTATAGTAAAAGAGGTTAAGTTTGTTTCAGGGCCAGAAAAATGTCAACAGAACTTTATTTTAAATAGTTACAGTTATACAGTCTTTAAAAACGTCCGGTTGTTTCTGGTCTGTATAATTTCAAACAAGCCTTCAAAGTGCTTACAGACGCTTTAATGAGAAGTATGGAACGGAGATTATTACAGGCGTGAGGCTCACCTTCACTGTTGAGTATGAAGGACTGTCCCATCAGGATCAGCGGAGACGTTTTGTTGAAGACCGTTTTGCTTTTGACCGACCATCCTTTAGAGGCAAGAAATAAATTAGTGAATTTATGAACACAAACAATTTTGACAAAAGTATTCAGACACCTGACTTTTCCAGTTCCAATATTCCACATATCGAAGGCGTGAAGGAATGAAGACATTCGTTTATCGCACGCACCGTATTTGACGTTGTTCCACGCCGACATCAGCTTCAGCTTGAGCTTATCCACCTCGTCCGGCTCTCCGGCCCCGTCACCGAGTGACCCGTTACCGAAATGCCCCCTCGTCTCCGGGACCTGCGGCGAAGAAGGTGGGGGTGTGAGTCTCCTCCCGTCGACGAGGTCGTTGTGAAGAGCCCCGCCCCTCACGTACTGAGCAGCGCCGGGGGTGACCGTGTTCATGACTTAGGCCTTGCGCTGACCTTTGTGGAACGACATCATCATCATCATCATCATCATCAGTGTAAGCTGGGGAGGAGAATAAAGGGAAACTGTGATTCTGTGATCCCAACGTCATTCACTCGCAGAACCGGATTCCAGACAGACAAACACACAGAAGCGGGAAGGCGAGCTGTTTAATTTTTATTTTCTTTTATGAGAGCAGGAAATACAGGAAGAGCAAAGACTCAGAGGATCGGTCACACATGAAGAGTGTTTATTCAGCCCTGAAAAGTTCTTATCACATCTATAAAGCAGACTCAAGTCATTAGACACCTAAAGCCATTGTGTGTGTGTGTGTGTGTGTGTGTGTGTGTGTGTGTG
>MU551540.1:686745-703934 GCA_024362625.1 Silurus asotus | reverse complement strand
ATATATATATATATATATATATATAAAAGACACACACACACACACGCACAATATTGCCAAAAGTATTGGGACACCTGCGCTTTCCTGCTATATGTGGTTCTTTTCCAAACTGTTCCCACAAATATGGAGGCAAACAATTGTACAGTGGAAATCAAAAGGTTTCGAGACTCATTCATTTATCTACGTTCACACACCATCACCTTCAAAACTGTCCCCATTGAACAGCAACACAGCGCCCCCTGAGTTCCTGCCACTTCTGTTACGTGTCCTCCTGGAAGTCTTTTCAAATTCTGCTGTTCGCACCGAATCTCCGAAACAGTACAGAAACAGCGAACTATGAACAGAATCTTCATCTTCAGGAAGAAGTCCGCACGAGCCAAATCGAGGTCGTGTGGATCGCTCTCCGAAGATCATCATGCACGAGTTGCCGGGCGGTTTGGACGTCTTCGGGTGTTTAGCTCGCCAAAGGTCTTCCCTGATCTCTCGGCGTCTTCCGGCAACGTCCTTCGGCTCTTAAAGCGCGTGTGAAACTCGAACCGCCTCGGACGACTCGTTGCAGCGTCGCCGTATGTCTCCGTATGTCTCCGTGACAGATTTGTCCAGTTTTACGCAGAGTTTCACATTAGCTATTTGTTTGAATGATCCTGAACACCCCATTTGCCCTCATAATAAACTCCACTCCACTGGGAAGATGTTCCACTGGATTTTTGTGGAGATTTTCACTCACTAGGCTGTAAGGGTGTTAGTAAAGTCAGGTACTGATGAAGGGGAGGTGAGGAGGCCTGGGGTACAGTCAGCGCTCAGATTCATTATGTTTAGAAGGAGATCTTCCACATCTTCAAACCCGTAGATGTTTGCAGTCATGCTGGAACAGGTTTGGGCCAAACAGTTTGGAGAAGAACCATATATTGTATATATAATACACATCACTGGAACTGGAGACTCCTTGGACAATGAAAAACGAGGCATAAAGAACGTCATAGTTTTTATCCATTTACAGTCACATTCAATGTACAAACCAGAGGTCGGTTCCTATTATATCTTTCTAGCTTTCCCTGACACCGGAGTCTCCTTCCATAAACACTAAACAACTGGGTTTTTATCCATTTTTAGTTACACGTTCAATTTAATTTCATTATAAGCGGCCCATGCCTCGCAGTGACGTCATATGGCCACGTCTCTAAGCAAGGACAAGGTACTTTCCCCTGAAAAGACGTTGTACAACACAATACACGTTTGTGTGTGTGTGTGTGTGTGTGTGTGTGTGTGTGTGTGTGTGTGTGTGTGTGTGTGTGTGTGTAAAGTGGGCACTAAGCAGGCATGTGATCTCAGTGTGACTGAATCCATTCATTTTTTTTACTAAGAGTTGCAAAAAAAAAACCCAACAAAACAAAACAAAAACAAAGATGAAGTATTAGTAAACAGAAAACATATATACATAAATAATACTAATGAAATAATAATCAATCAATTACAAAACATGTTATAAATATTATTACAGAATACACACTTACCTTAATATTAAACCCCTCATTGTGTGTGTGTGTGTGTGTGTGTGTGTGTGTGTGTGTGTTAGTAATGTCGGCTCTGCAGTATTAGATGACAGGATAAGGACAGGTGGACCGGTCCCACTAACCAGCTAGATAACTAGCGAACCGAACCGAACCGAACCGAACCTGACCTGACCGTCCATGGAAAGCCTGAGGCGGACTGCCGCTGTCCGCGTCGCCTTCCCGGCCTGACACTCAACAACTACCGCGTACACGTACACACACAAACACACACACACACACACACTCTCTCTCTCTCTCCGCCCTGCGGTGTCTATTCACTTCCTGGTTGTGGCCAGGCGTCGTGTTCCAAACCGCCACTTGCGCCCTACGTAGGCGCCCTTAACGGATGCGCTCTAAGCAAACACAGCGCTTCCGACGCCGCGCGCGAACGCAAGGGTGCCGTTTGGAACACAGCCCAGGTGGTTACTATTAATATGTTATTACAAATGGGCGCGTTGTTACATTCCGAGCTTCACCGACACACACCTACACCTGCTTTTCTTGTCTTTCTATCTCTCTATTCATCTATCCGCTGTCTCTCCGTCTGTTGATCTATCTATCTATCTATCTATCTATCTATCTATCTATCTATCTATCTATCTATCTGTCTGTCTGTCTGTCTGTCTGTCTGTCTGTCATTTGGGTTCCCGCTAAAGTGTTTTGTGATTATTATTTGTATTATATTTGTGAAGAAAGCTGCAGAACGGAATTCACCATCCAGCACATGGGAAACTGAGAAGAAACTGAAGAAATCAACACGTGATCCTGTAAACATGAAACTTTAAACGTTCAGTAAACTTAGCTCACGCAACACTGCATACCATCAGCCCCCTGACCTTTACCCCTGACAAACCCCCAAACCTCCCCCGAGCCCATACTTACACCCAAACCTACCCCAAACCCAACCTTAATCCCAAGCCTCCCCCAAACCCAACCTTAACCCCAAGCCTACCTCTAGCCCAACATTAAACCCAAACCTACCTTAAGCCCAGCATTAAACCCTAAACCTTTACCCCAAGCCCAAACATATTTACCACTAGTCCAACCTAAGCCCCAAAACCTACTCCTAGCCCAAATGTAAAACCAAAACCTACCCTTAGTGCAACCTTAAGCCCAAGTCTACCCCTACCACAACCTTCAACACAAAGCTAACCCAAACTAAGTCCAAAACCTTTTCCTTGCACAGGTTTAACCCCAAAAATAACCCTAGCCCTACGTTAAACCCAAACCTCCTTCTATCTAAACCTTCACCCAAACCTAGTCCTAGCCCAACCAAAAGCCCCAAATCTCCCTCAATCCCAGCTATAAAACCCAAACCTCCCTCTTGCCTCACCTAAAACCAAAACCTACCCATAGCCTAATCTTAACCCCAAACAAACCCCTAAAACAAAAAAAAAACACAGAAAATCCTCTGTTCTGCATGTTTATGTTTAAAATTGTATTAAAATGTGCTTATACCTGAACTAACCTCATTTTATACCAAATCTAAAATCCAACCCAAGCCTCATGCTAGCAATCTTAACCTTAGTAATTAAAACCAAATGTGTGTGTGTGTGTGTGTGTGTGTGTGTGTGTGTGTGTGTGTGTGTGTGTGTGTGTTACCAAACCTTTATTAACTCGCCGGTCACAATCATGGAGCATCTGGAGAACGGAATACAGATTTCCATCCAATCAATCAGTTTTATTTATTAATAAACATGAATCAATATCAGTTTATTTATTTGGTTACACAAACAGGTGGCACTTCTGCATCGACTGGTAATCAAAAGTGCTGCAGATAAACAAACAAACAAGCAAACAAATCATGAAATAAAGAAAGAAATGTGTTGAGTTCTGACTTATGGACGAGCTGAGCGTGCCTGGTACATAACGAACGGTTGTTCCTTCATTCTCCTCTCGATGCGAATCCACCTGCATGTCAGTGTACATTTCTCTCCGTGTTACATGGATACAGTACAAGTTCATACGTGCTTGTAAAAAAAAAAATCAAATAAATAAAGTGCATTCACAGTAGATCACACCATAGAATTAAGAATAAATAAATAAACAAACAAACAAACAAACCCACACAATCGCAAAAAACAATGCACAGGAACGGATTATGTTTCAGGAGTCAGGATCTACTTGGACCGAGCCGGGACGTGCTTCATCAGATCGCTCGTTTCACCTCAGAAACTATTCGATCGAGTGAAACAGAAGGTTTTATAAAATGTTTCGTTTCTATGCTTTTGATATGCTGTAACAGTCACGTGTAAAAGTGACAACAGTCGAAAGAAGTGTGGTTTTTACACAAGTTTCAGGTCTAATAAATGGGAATCTTTCTCCATCACGTGCTTATAAAAGTGTCAAACCTTCTCTGGTGTTATTACTAATATTACTGTTGTACCGATTAGGAAACACTCGTCTCTCTAAATACTGTTTCGAATATTGGATTCCATCACGTCAGGTCAGTTATGCAAGGCAAATTTTACTCTGAAGCTCTGAACGGGACCAAAAAAGGTTGTCCTTTGGCTTGTGGGTTTTCCTGCTGTACCATCTTCCTGTCTCTCTGACATTTTCCATTAGATTCTACTCAGAGACTGTGATCTATAGACCTAGCTTGAGGATATGTTTACTGTACGCCTAACTGGAGACTTTCAAACACTCTGTAAATGTTAACGAGACTGATTCCATAACATCTTCTCTACGTTGGATTGTGGCCGAACTGCAGACTCCAGATGCCAATCACAACTCTGTTCAGAAAGTGAAAAATCTGGGGGTGTTTGCTTCAACCCCTGAGCCCGATGCTGTGCTTTCTGACTAACCGTTTAACATCTTTTAAAAAACCTTTTTGCTTCAGTGCTCTCCTGTACTTCCACTTCGTTTAAATGTGGACGTACGGCGTTTTCTATATAATATAGATCGCCAAAATGTCTGATGGACTCCAAGCACTGGATTGTAAATGTGGTGCTCACAGATATATCAGGATACGTATAAACCATTACATGCTATAGATCATAGAGTGATGAGAAAATACGTTCCTGATAGTGTAGTAGATGACATCCAGAAACCACTTAAGATCACTCCAAACCAGCCGGATTGTGAGGGTGGAAAGAGCAGGCTGTTAATTAGCACTCCTGAGCTGACAAGCTTGACAAACTAAGCCCCCCACCCACCAACACACACAACCTTGTGGACTTCAAACTAGATATCAGTCCAGCAATCAAGCTCGATCAATACCTCAATCTCGATTTTGTCACTGTTATAGAAATGTTCTGCATGTGGTGTTAGGTCTGTAATGATGGATTGATTTTAAAGATAAGTTAATACAAGTGTCATTATCCAGAGTGACATTAATACAATCAGCTATGGGGTTAAGAGCCTTGCTCTGGGGGCCCCAAGGAGTGGCAGCTTAGTGTGGCTGGGATTTGAGAACACGACCTTTGGATCCAAGGTCCAATGACTTAACCACTAGGCTACCATCCCCCAACGTTGTTCTCTTTAAATCTGCCCCTTGGTAAAGCAGAACTGCTCAGTCCTGTCGCTTTTCTTTATGGCGCAACAGTTACAACAGGGCAAATAGTGATGATTTACGGAAGTCCTGAGAGGCCATGCATCATCAATTCTTTTCTATCATTTTCTCATGATCATGACTTTTAGCATAAACTCGTATGGTGAAACAATGTTTGTTATGTAAAGATCGCCAGAAAATTAAGCCGTGATAACAAGCAAACTGTCGTGATCACGAGAAAACATTATAATGCATGGCCTTTCAGGACTTCCATAAATCACCACTGTTTGCTCTGTTCTAACTGTTGCACCATAAAGAGAAGCGACAGGACTGAACAGTTCTGCTTTACCAAGGGGCAGATTTGAATAAAACAAATAGTTGTCTTTCAACCGAGAGCTTGAAAAAGCATGTTCTAAAGACAGCATCATCGCCACATCATGGACAATAGTTATAGCCATTTGTGGCAGCGAGGCATGTGGACGAGCACCAGCACCACAAATAGTTATGGTTACTGTCCATGATGCTGCCTCTAGAACATGCTCTTATGCAAAATACACAGAAAATTAATTTTATGTCGTGAACAATAAAGAAAATGATAATGCATGGCCTTTAAGGACATCCGTAGTAACTGAAGGCCATGGAGAAGCATGTAGGGTTTTCTTTCCATTGCACTCACAGTTCATCTCCAAGGCAGCAGAGGGACCAAACGTTACCAAGATGCTTTTAAAAAACTCTAATAACACCAAGGTGCTATTCAGCCACTAGATGGCAGCATTACTATGTAATTCTGGAAACTTTAAAGGCTGGCTCTTTACTGTAGTGACGAATCTCCAGCCGGCTAATATACCAAACAGCACAGCGAATGACAAAATCAACTAATGTAATCAATGAAACGTGTTAATGTTCAGACTTCTCTTTACTACGACAACACAAATTACAAAGACGGACCCAGACAGAAACGACACAGCTAGATCCACTGCCGTACTTGTAGCACATGAATCATTCGAACGTGTTCTCCGTAGGCGAAGGCCAAACGTTATTGTCATAGATCTATACATCATAGCTCTAGCCACTGAACAACAAAGACATACCATTGCTGTATATTTTACCACCAAGTACCATCATTATATTAAAAGATAAAGCTATAACATTGTGAATGTTTTCTTTTAAATATGATACACCCTAAATCAAAGGATTCAATGGGATATTACAGTTCACCCATAAAGTGTGTTCGGAAGGAAAAGCTAATTTCTACATTCTATTGAAATGGGTTGCAATTCATCAACTATTTAAGAATTAGCAAAAAAAGCCTCTAAAATCGATTTCAGCTAAATGTATTTTGGCCAGTTTGACCCTCTACACCAAATACATTACAAACCACTCACGCTTCCTAACGGGCATGTGCAAAATGTTGCTTTATCGCTAATACCAATCCTCTTTATCCATCCTGACAGCGCTCATAAATGCCAACCCAGCTGAAAGGCACCTGTTTAACAGAGCGGATACAAAGCACACAAACACTATTAAAATAAACCCAGAGTCAGCGATATTATCAGCGCTGTTGAAGCTCTGATGGAGGAAGCTGTCACTGGGCTACTATGCTGGGCCTCCTGTTGTCACCTGATAAGCAGGATAAGCTAATTGTCTGAATTGGTGGCTTTCACCCTTAAAAATGCTCCACTTTTTTGTCGGCTGATGGGAAATGAAAATCTCTCTCAGGGCTTCTTTTCTTTATTTTGCTCCTATTTATCCCTCCACATACTTAGCTTTAAAAAAGGAGCTGCATAATCACTGGGGCAGCATGCTAATTACACATAGAGGAAGTGAACTTAAAGAAAAATAAGTCTAAAGATGTATACTAAATCAGATCCTTGCAATGTTGTTTTGTTTATGTCTCAGGTAAAAGAGAAAAAAAAAATTATTTTGTTTAAGCAATGAATTGGCATTCACAGTTTTCAGCATCGTTTGATCTGTTAAAGCACTTGGCGCTTTCGTTTTTAACCTTACCACTCAAGCAACACACGCTCATTCTCTACACACATACCTGTAATACATCAATCTTTTTTATATACAATAAATAAAACCATCACTTTTAGGACCTTTGCACAATTGTTTTCTCTCCTCGTTATGTCTCTCCCACTCGATCTTAATATTTACCACTTGGGATGTCCTGATTTGTTTAAGTGCATAATCTCCAATAAAGGCAAAAACCAAACTGTGCTGAAACGTCACAAGCCGTTCTTTGTGCTCTCGTTCTTTTTCGGTGGTATTGCGGCGCCAGGGCTCGGTGTTGCTACTTTTAGGTTTGTGCTAGTCTTGTCTTGTGCGATAGCCTTGGTCTCCTCGGCTGATTTAACAGCTTCCTTGCTCTTAGCCACCTCCTGAATTAACCCTTTGGCTAGTTCTTGCCCAAGTTTAGATGCACTAGTCGGGTCTCTTTTGTCCCCTGGGGACAAAGACTGAGTAGCAATGGGTTGGAGAGGTGGTTTTGACACGCTAGGAGTGGATCCAGTAGGAGACGGAGTAGGAGATGGAGAATGCTCCTCAACAACCTCTAAAAGACACTTGTCTTCCCAATCCAAGGTGCCTCGGTAGCAGTTGACCGGAGAAAGACCCTTGTCCGGTCTTGGCTTGCCCAGAGCAGGAGACTGGACCTGGTGTGGGAAGGATGGAACAACCCCCTTGGATTGAGGTAAGCCAGGCCTCGCCCTTATGTCTGAAGTTCTACTATGGGTCTCGGGACTAGACTTTTTAAGTGCGTCTACATCTGATGGTCCTTTTTGAACTTTGTCAGAGAGTGGCATTGCCTTTACATTGCCACTGCATGGTACGACAGACTTGGCAGTCTTTCCTTGGTCTTGTTTCACTTCCTTAATTTCTGATTTCTTTTCCGACTCTTTACTTTGCAGGTCTTTGATGGAAACCTGGTGAGCTTTGGCATTTCCTGATATCTGGGTTTGGACAATTATGCTTGTGTCACTAAATTGATTCCTGCCTGCTGCACTAAAACTTGTCAAGGAAAGATCTGTGACTTTTGTAGCAGTGGTGAGAGGTGATGGAATTAAAGGAACCACACTAATTCTAGACTCTGGTGCAATGGGTGAAGGTTTGGTCACAACAGGCTGACTAGTTTCAGGCTTCACTATGCTAGCCTCTCTTGGTGTGGATGGTGACTGCTGAGATACATCAACAACTTGAGATCTTATGTGACTTGACTTATCATCTAAAACCCTCTTGCTCATGAGATCCTGACGAGCCTCAGAGGCAGGGGGTGACTTCTCCAACACTATTTCCAGTTTACTCTCACCTCCCTGGCTTAAATCACCAGACTTCACCTTACCGTTGTCCTTTTCCTTCACTCTTCCAGCAAGTAAAGCATCTCTACTCAGTGGAGATTCCTGCCTGCCCAGCTTCCGTACGGGCTTAAAAACTGTCTCCATGGGTGATGGAACTGTAGGCTTGGTTGGTGATGGGGTTGTTGCAGAAGTTGAGGCTAGGTTCTCTCCTTCGGTTTCCAACAAGCTTTGGAGCCCCAGCTCACAATGGAAGCCCTCTTTCCGATAATCTGAATGTCCAACTTCCAGGCTATGCTTCCTCATTGCCCCAATTCCACCTTTCTTGTCTCCAGGAGATGAAGTAGAAGACAGAGGTGACCCAAGCTTTTCTGCTGACTGCACCCGCTTGAGAAGAGGAGACCGAGGTGGTTCAGCACTCTTGGGTCTGGGCCTTGTAATAGGAGGAGATGAGTGAAGCTTGACAGGGAAGCTCTGGGTCATATTGGAACTTCCAACAGTGTGACCCGACAAGGATGGGGGAGAAGACTGAGTTGGGGATGGCGTATGCGCAAGAGGTGAGAGAGGGATGTTGCCAGCGGATTTGCACCGAGCTGAGCGGTACTGACGGTGCAGTTTGGGCGAAAGGCCATGCAGGGAGCTGGGGCGCATATGCTGGGAGGCAGCAGGAGAATTCGGAGTGCTGGAGGCTGGAGAGCTGCTCTGAGAAGAGGCACCTGAAATGAGCAAGCAACCAGGATAATACTGCAACTGTTGTTATCGTGCTCGATTTAGCTTCGTTAATGAAGACATCCTGATTTATACGGGTAACCTTCTCACCTAAATAAGAGGATTCAGGACTGGAACGGTAGCTTTGAGTGGGTGATCGGGCAGACAGGCTGTGCGTAGGAGAACCCGGCAGACTCTCGCTAGAGGACAGCGAGCGGTTTAAAGATGATAGACTACGGCTGGTGTGCAGAAGGTTAGACTGCTTGGTTATTTGGCGGAACAGCGAGCTTCGCTTCTTGCTGTCAAGTAAAAGTAAAAGAAATTAGCAACAATACTTTATTTCCAATACTATTTAATTTTTCCCTATAAGATCTGTCACCCGACTTTTTGGTTACCTTTCCTGTCCTTCTTTGACTGTTCTTTTGCTGCGCCTGGCCATCTTGGATTTGTAGCTGGATCTGCGAGCAGGACCCACTTTGATCGATGTGTTCTCAAAGGGAGTGGTGGTCACGGTAACCTTATTGCCACTCTGAAGTCATATAAAAAAACAATTAAACAACATCTCATAAGGTCATGGATTCTATTTGAGTAATTCTTCTGTAGACAATTATCGGTTACTCAAATGCGTGATTGCTCTATGGAAGTGGATGCCCTAAAAAGTTGTCTAGATTAAACTTGTTTTAATCTTAGACGTCAGACATTGTCCTTACTTTAAGAATAAGCTCTACCACTTCTGTATGGACCAATCCATGAACCGACTCTCCATTGACATGTGTGATGAGGTCACCAGCACACACCCCAGCCTCCTGAGCCGGGCCACCATCTTCTACATGCTATGAATGTATAGAACAGGGTAGTTAGTGCTTTTCATTTCATCAGCAGCAGTTGAGACTAGGGATGGGTACTCGAGAACTAGTATTTATTTTGAACAGGTACATTATTTGTTTGAAAAACCAAACTGCATGGCAAACGGTACTGTTATCGATACTTGCATGGTTTTATCTCTGTGTACTTCGGTGTTAATGGCGAATTAGAAGCTGCTTGTCATTTTCGATACCCAAATGATGTCATCTGACTGCAATATATGCAATAGTTTAATAGTCAACAAAGGAGGCAACACTAGCAATATAATTAAACATTTACAAACACAATATATTTCTAACTGAAGCAATGTGCTGTATTTACTACATCTCCCTCGTCTCCCGGCTCTAAATGCAATTCCCTGCCTAAGCCCCTCGTGGATGCAACATTCAATATATGATGATAAGTCTTTAGTTAGTACTAGTAGTCTTTGGGGACACCACATCGTTTTAAAATGGAAATCTAAATATGAATAACCCCACAGAAAATGCTAGCGTAGAAAGGGTTTCAGCGTCAGTAAGGAATGAGACAGAGACCCGGATGAGTGGAGAGTTTTTTCTTGCCACATTTGCCACCAGCTTGCTAATCAGGGATAAACTAAAACTTATAAAGAACATATAAATTTTTTTTATTACCACATTATCTGTGTAAAGCTGCTTTAAAACAATGTTCATTGTTAAAAGCGCTATACAAATAAAAATGAATTGAATTAAAGATGATCCCTGAAAACATGGCATTATGTCATAGGGCTGTCACTGCCCTTCACTACAAGCTGTAGTCATGGTGGTTCAATTAGAGTGGGCAAGACACTATATACCCAAAAGTTTGCTGACATCGTCTTAATTTTCTCTTATAATTCCCTTTACTCTTCTGGGAAAATGTTCCAATAGATTTTGGAGTGTGCTTGTGGACATCATCAGCGATAAGGGTGTTAGTAAAGTCAGGTACTGATGTAGGTGAGGATGCCTGAGGTGCAGTCAGGGTTTCAATAATTTCCAAAGGTGTTTAGTAGAGTTGAGATCTATAGGAGGCAATTCAAGACCACCCTCTTCCTCTCTTCCTCTCTTTGTGCACAGGGACATTGCCATGCTGGAACAGGTTTGGTTCTGGGAAAATGTTCCAATAGATTTTGGAGTGTGCTTGTGGACATCATCAGCGATAAGGGTGTTAGTAAAGTCAGGTACTGATGTAGGTGAGGATGCCTGAGGTGCAGTCAGGGTTTCAATAATTTCCAAAGGTGTTTAGTAGAGTTGAGATCTATAGGAGTCAATTCAAGACCACCCTCTTCCTCTCTTCCTCTCTTTGTGCACAGGGACATTGCCATGCTGGAACAGGTTTGGGTTTCCAGTTCAAGTGAACGCTTAATTTTATTATCCAAAAACGTGCCTTTTTCTGTTTGCTTAGTGGAATTTGTAAAATACAGTCAGCAGTATTAAAGCACTTGACATTTTCAACCTCTATTCATATCATGTCTTTTTGCACAAAATTTTAGAGAGTAGTATCGATAACAGTATCGGTACTGTATAAAATATAAACAATACCCATCCCTAGTTGAGACACAGTAGGGGAAAATAATAGTGGGAATTTTTTTTTTTTTACAAAGAATCATTCCTACATAATCTCAGATCCGTACCCAGATCATGTGGTGTACACTGTAGATGTCGCTGTCCCCCATGTAGACACGGATGGCTCGTAGCGTGAAGCCATACTTCTTGCCCGAGCGCAGGATGGTAATGGGTGAGCGGAGTACGCTAACCGCAGGGCCGTAGTCTCGGCTTGGGGAAGAATCTCGCGAAGATGGGTTGGACGAGACAGATCGAGGGGACATTGGGCTGGCCAAGGGAGAGCTAGCATGCTGCTCAACTACAGACAAGAATACCAGTGTATCAAGAAATCATACCTATTATTACCATTGGATATTAATTCAACCAGAAGCTCTTAGACATGTAATTTACCTGCTGGAATAATGACAGAGAGTGCCGTAGCTGAGGCAGATTTGATGACCTTGTTGCCTGGACGCGTGGTTTTCTTCTCCCCATCTCCTGAGAGCTGCTGGTGCCGCGCTCGTCTGAGGACAAGATCATTGGTGGCCCGCTGGCTGTGCGAGTCGCCCATCACTACGGTGTCTCGGAAAACCGGTACTGATGCTGTGGGCGCTAATGGAATGGGTTGTGGTGCTGATACCTCTCCGTGTCTGGTGGGCTTATCTGCAAATAAATACTTATACTATGATACATCATGATAATAGCCAATATTAATGGCAGTACAGTCATTTTCCTTCCCCTCACCTCCTGCACACACTGCTGGTGCCTCCTTTACAGACTCTTTACTCTGTTCACTAGCGCTGGGTGATGAGGGCGCAGTGGTGCCCTCTACTGACGACCCCCTGCTTTTAGCCCCGCTTTGTTGGGGCTGAGTTTCTGTGTCGCCCTCTAAAGGCGAGGCAAATCGGTGTGTGTCCATCAATGCAGAAAAGCGGCGCCTGGCACCTAGAGGAGGACTGGCATCGCCTTCCATGTACAGAGACTCAGAACATGACAAACGCTTCCTACAAAGAGAAAGCAGGAAGAACCAGAGTGTGTCAGTTATTGTCATTTCAAATTCAGGCTTTTCCCCCAAGTATAGCCTAACACACATAATCAAGTACGTACATCTCTGGTGAGCCAGTCCTCCAGCTCTTGCTAAAGCTCCCAAAGCTCTCTCTTTTAGACATTTTGTCTTCACGGCGTCCCTTATGCTCTCGTCGGGTGACCACAGGTGTTTTTTGCTCCAGCTGGGACAGATGCTCCATGCTGCTGTAAACCTGAGAAACAAAACGTTCACATGCAAGTGTCGACCTGCCGCTTTGTCACAGCTTATGTAACTCTGTACGAGCAAATATACAAATATACAAAATTATAAATGCAACACTTTTGTTTTTGCCCCCATTTTTCATGAGCTGAACACTAAGTCTTTTTCTATGTACACAAAAGGCCCATTTCTCTCATATTTTGTTTACAAAAACTTTCTTTCAGCTTCTCCCGTTAGGGGGCGCCACAGCGGATCCTCCGCACGTTTGATTTGGCACATGTTTTACGCTGGATGCCCTTCCTAACGCAACCCTCCCAAATTTATCCGGGCTTGGGACCGACACTGAAAGTGGCTGGGGATGGTTCCCTGACCAGGAATTGAACCCGGGTCGCAGCAGTGGGAGCGCTGCATCTTAACCACTAGACCACCAGGGGACCTCGCATCTGTTTAAATGTTAGTGCGCACTTCTCCTTTGCCGAGATAATCCATCCACCTCACAGGTGTGGCAGATCAAGATGCTGATTAGACAGCATGATTATTGCACAGGTGTGCTTTAGGCTGGCCACAATAAAAGGCCACTCTAAAATGTGCAGTTTTACTGTATTAGGGGTCCGAAAACCAGTAACTGGTGTGACCACAATTTGCCTCACGCATTTTGCCCTGTACTGTGAAAACCGGGATTCATCTGTAAAGAGAACACCACTCCAAAGTGCCAGACGCCATTGAATGTGATCATTTGCCCACTCAAGACGGTTAAGACGATGAACTGCAGTCAGGTTCGAGACCCCAGCGAGGACAAAGAGCATGCAGATGAGCTTCCGTGAGATGATTTCTGACAGTTTGAGCAGAAATTCTTTAGTTATGCAAACTGATTGTTGCAGCAGCTGTCTGAGTGGCTGGTCTCAGACAATCTTGGAGGTGAAGATGCTGGATGTGGAGGTCCTGGGCTGGTGTGGTTACACGTGGTCTGCGGTTCTGAGGCCAGTTGTATGTACTGTCAAATTCTCTGAAACGCTTTTTGGAGAAGGCTTATGGTGAAGAAATAAACATTCAATTCAACAGCTCTGGTGGACATTTCTGCAGTCAGCATGCCAAATACACACTCCCTCAAAACTTGCAACATCTGTGGCATTGTGCTGTGTGATAAAACTGCACATTTTAGAGTGGCCTTTTATTGTGGCCAGCCTAAAGCACACCTGTGTAATAATCATGCATCTTGATATGGCACACCTGTAGGGTGGATGAATTCTCTCTGCAAAGGAGAAGTGCTCACTAACACAGATTTAGACAGATTTGTGAACAATATTTAAGAGAAATAGGCCTTTTGAGTACATAGAAAAAGACTTAGACCTTTGAGTTCAGCTCATGAAAATGGGGCAAAAACAAAAGTGTTGCGTTGATAATTTTATTCAGTATAGTTGACTACACAAATTTTAAAATGACTGTATTTCAATTTAGAAGGGGCAAATTGAAGCAAATGCTTTTAGCAACTTCCATGGTTTTGTTTCAGCGCTTAAACGAGTCGTGCCACACAAAGCTCTTTATCCTCGCAGGAGCTCTTTTATTTTGTAATCTAACTGCATCTGGAGTGACTTGCAAATGTGATAGTGATTTGAGGCAAGGATTGTTTGCTAAAGCACAAGTGTGTGTGTGTGTGTGTGTGTGTGTGTGTGTGTGTGTGTGTGTGTGTGTGTGTGTGTGTTTGTGTGTGTGTGTGTGTGTGAGAAAGTTTGTGAGAAAGTGTGTGGGAGTGTGCTCTAGCAACCAGGATATAAATTATAGTCACTGTAAGCCTGAGCTCACACAGCATGCAGAGTGCATGTAGTCCATATAATCATGTTGTCTCTGCTAGCACTGCTGCCTTACCTGCTCTGATCTCAGGCAGTGTGAGGACACACTTTTTCATCTAACTTCAATAGATTGGAATTGTGAGCAAACATCTGTTCTTGTCTGCATAGATTTCATTTAAGAGCATTTTCCATATAAATAGTGTCTGTACATACAATTTTTTTAATGAAAAATAATAACGCCACAAAATAATAAAAAAATAAATTAAGATACTGTATAATTATACAAAATATAATATTAATACGTTCAAGTTCACTTATTATGTACAAAAATGTAAAAAATATAAAACCAATTTTTTATTACAAAAAATGTATTCAAGACTCCACGAAGTCTAAAAAAAAACTCGACTCCACCAAGTCTAGACCTTCTTGTTACTTATTTGCATTTGCGTTTTGACCTTGCTGTGACCTTGATTCCTGTTTAAACCAAATTTTTTTAATCTAATCATTACATTTGCAGGGTAAAATGTATTCATCCATTCACCCTCTTCATCCATTTACCCATCCCTTATTCAAACATATTATTTATCTGGGATCCACCTACCTATGCATCATGGCATTTAGTCCTCCTTCATCATTTCATCCTCCTTCCACCTATTATTTTTCTCATGCATCCATCCTCCATCCATTTACATAGACTTATAAAGCATTTCACAGATTTCCTTATCCAGAACGTAAAAAAAGTGCCTCTATGCATCCATCATTTGTCCAATCTGCCCATCTATCATAGATTTATCCATCCATCCATCCCTCCATCTGCCCATCTATCATAGATCCAAACATCCATTAATCCAGTCATCTAACTTTCAATTCATCCATCCATCTATCCATCCGTCCATCCATCCATCCATCCATTATCCATCTACATATATTTATAAAGCTTTTAACAGATTCCCTTATACAGAACATACAAAACTGCCTTTATCCACCCATCCATCCGTCCATTGATCCATCCCTCCATCATCCATCCATCCATCCATCCAGTCATCCATCCATCAATCATATAATTTATTTATCCAGCATTCACCTATCCATGCATCATGGCATTCATTCCTCTATAATCATTTTATCCATCCTTCCACCTATTATCTATTACCCATTCTCCCATCCATCCATCTATGATTCCATACATCTATATAATGCGTATAAAGCTATAAACTGCTGTAAATATAAACATGTGAGGATCTGAGACTGATGCCTAAAGTGTGAATGTTCACCAGTATTGCAGTGGTCACACTACTACTTTTTATCCTAATGGAACATTCTAATAAAAAATAAAAACGTCATCAAACGTTATTTAAGATGCAAAGCAACACAATTTCCTCCAATTCTTTTTCCCCCCTGAGTGCTTTTTTTAATGCAGTTCAGTGAGGATTGCATGCTAGTGGGAGTCCACACACTGCAACTAGTGAGCTGGTGTGAACCAAGTAGGAGTTGATTTCTCTGACTTCCCGCTGCACAGTAATGTTATGAAACTCTCTCTTTATTTTTAAGTAACGGTCTCTTATGGATTATACATTCTTTCCTTTTTTTGCTTTATGTTGAGCACTGTTTAAGTGACTGAGTGTGTGTGTGTGTGTGTGTGTGTGTGTGTGTGTGTGCCTCACACAAGGTCTCTTAATTGCTGCCTTTCCACTCTACTTTTCTCATAAGACCCTCTTCACATTTGGAGCGAGAGAATATGCAGGAGAGATGTTATGAAAGAGGAGATAAAAGCGGCATGTTGGTAAAAAAAAAAAAAAAAAAGGATTTGAGAAAAAAAAGCAATCAAGTGCTGGGAGAAAACCATCTGCAGGAAATTTGCTCAGCCTGATAATGACAGCAGAGAGCATTACGAGTAGGAGAAGAAGAGCAAGATGGAAAAGAGGAGATTGGAGTGATGGAACGGTTCAGGGCTGACCTTGCTAAAACGTGGTGAGCAAGAGGAAAACTGTCGGATCTCCACCGGCTCGTCGTCATTCGTGTCGTCCTCGTCATAGGAGTTGACGTGGTGATAACGCTCTGAGCGCGCTGAGAAACACAGAGGGTCATAGATAAGCTCCGCCCTTTGCATTTGATATGAACAATGCATTTGCATATCTGCATATGTCTTTGTATATTTTATTTACTATATTATAGAATAGTTTGTTTGAATAAACTGTATAGATATTAATTAAGTTTTACTCTTCTTATACCACCAGCAGCCACTTTTTGTGCAGCAGTGGAAACTCACTGTCAAAGTAGCTGGTGTCCTCCTCAGACTCCAGGTGAGGGACAAACTCCGCCTTCTGTCTCAGCAGACTATTCCAGTCGAGATCGGCAAAGAATGAGTGCTGCTTCACCTCATAGGCTCCTCCTGTTTATGGAGCATTTTAGCATAAATATAAACACAAATATGTAAACATCAGTAATTAATATGTTAATTGTAGTAATCTGTCGTCATTCCATACATTTTAATTTGAATACTTCTATATATATCCATATTCATCTACTGATCTGTCACATCATCCATCCATTTATCTATCCATCCATCTGTCCATCCAGCTGTCCATCCATCCATCTAGCTGTCCATTCATCTAATCAGTCATCCATCCATCCATCCATCCATCCACACATTCTTATAAAAGCATTTAACAGATTTCCTTATCCAGGAAGTACAATAAAGCCT
>MU551540.1:666745-684245 GCA_024362625.1 Silurus asotus | reverse complement strand
GTGTGTGAGAGTATATATATATATATATACCAAGCCTAATAACATAGGTAAGTTTTTTTTAAGCTTAATGAATTGAAGGAGGTGTGGCTTTTATATGCATTAGTCCTAATGAAGGAGTTGTGTGTGTGTGTGTGTGTGTGTGTGTGTGTGTGTGTGGGAGAGGTCCTCATAAAGGAGGTGTGGCCGCTGTGTGTGTGTGTGTGTGTGAGAGAGAGTCCTAATGAAGGCGGTGTGGCCTCTGTGTGTGTGTTAGTCCTAAAGAATGAAGTGTGGCTGCGTGTGTGTGTGTGTGTGTGTGTGTCAGTCCTAGTTATGGAGGCGTGTCTTCTATATCCATCAGCCTTAATGAAGAAGGCGTGTCTTCTATATCCATCAGTGTTAATGAAGGAGGCGTGTATTCTATATTTGTCAGTCCTAATGAAGGAGGTGTAGCTTTTATGTCTGATGGCTCACATAACACAGGTAAAGTTTTTAAATTAAAACTTTCCAGTGTTTACATTGAAACCTCCTGCCCAGTAGAGGGCGCTCACTCACTTGTCTGGTTTGAGATCCCGGTGTACAATGCCGTAGTTGTGAATGTACTCCAGAGCCAGGACGGTCTCAGCAAAGTACAGTCGAGCCATTTCCACTGGCAGGGCACCGATGTTCTTTAACAGGGTGGCGCAGTCTCCTCCTAGTGACCAAAGTAAAAAGACATAAAAATGCAGAGGGATCCTTGGTGCTGTGTAATCACTAAATATAATGTGCATTAGTGAATCAGCAGATGCTGGGTGAGAACTAATGCCTATTTAGGCTGCAGTCACAGTAGACTTGTGAAACTTCTATATGACTTCTATAAGACTTGTGATATGACATCATGCTTCAGTGTTAAAAAATACAATACACAATATACAATGGTTTTGTATGAAGAAACACCACAAACTAGGTATCTTTTTTCAGCTATTCATTAAAGCCGCATAACAAAATAAGACAGTGGGACATGAGCTATAGGGTGTGAAGTATACATTTTTGGTCCCACGTCCTAAAGGAGTTCAAGATCCAAGCTGAGTTCACCAAATATGAACTCTGAAATGCAGCTACAAACCTCTTGCCTTTCCACTCTCATAGAAAGCCAATAGAATAAAAAGTGTCACATGACTTTACGTGCAAGGTAACTACCTAAATACCCACGACTATGTGGCCGTATTTTAACCTTTAAGGTACAATAAACAGTGTGAAAGAAAATCCCTTTGAACATGACTTCCAGTGTGGTGCTGAACGGACAGCACCAATTCAGCAACCGCATTGTGGAAAGCCGACGAATGAACGAAGTAGCTTCTCACCGCAGGCTTGATCATTGGGGGATAAATACACATAATTCACTTATATTTACATTTTTGTTCTATCATTCCTGCATTCTGTAAAGCTGCTTTGAGATGTCCATGGTGAAAAGCACTTTAGAAATAAACTTGAATTGGCAGAGTTCATAAGGAAAGACATGGAGGCTGCACTTGGGGAATGAAAACGTCTCTACTAATGTCAGGTCTTTGTCTCTCTATAGATGACAGCATGCGAGCGAGAAGGATGCCACACTTCAAATTCGATCCTGGAATCACCACAAATCAGCCCAGTCACGGCGAAGGCATTTGATCACTTTGGACTGAAGCTCACAACTCATTCTTCTGCATACAAGTTCCCAGAAATGATCAGTCCCTTCTCCTGCACTTTATTACATAAAAGAGCACAATCTTTGGAGTTCGGTTGTCTGTGTTCGACCAGTCGCAGAGGCGTATCGCTACAGCAGCGTAAATAGAGGCACTGAGCTGATGCTGGAGTGATTGGTGAACAACAGAAGTGAGCTCAGTTGTGTTGGTCTGTCTATCACACACACACACACACACACACACACACACACACACACACACACACACACTGACGAGTCATCATAACATGCTGTGGATCAATAGAAAGAGCAAAAGAGAGGAGCGTGGTACTCTGCTGTGCAAAGGTCTGAATCTGGAAAGCTGTATACACATAGGTTCACAAAGACACATATGTATGTAGTATATATGTGTGTGTGTGTGTGTGTGTGTGTGTGTGTGTGTGTGTGTGTGTGTGTGTGTGTGGGTGTGTCTTACCCTCCACATACTCCATGACCATGCAGAGGTGTCTACGAGTCTCGAAAGAGCAGAACATGCTGACGACAAACGGGTTCTCTGCAAAGGTCAGGATGTCTCGCTCCACAAATGCCTGCTGGATCTGGTTCCTCAGGATCAGGTTCTGCTTGTTGATCTTTTTCATCGCGAAACGCTGCCGAGTCTCTCTATGCCTCACCAGGTACACTGCCCTGCAGAGAGTGAGAGACAGAGAGAGAGAGAGAGAGAGAGAGAGAGAGAGAGAGAGAGAGAGAGAGAGAAAGAGAGAGAGAGAAAGAGAAAGCAAAGGAGTCCAAATATAATGATATATTTTAATATAGCTTTAAATTAGAAAGAAAAAAAAATGTTTCTTACTTCTCACATGTAGTGTAAACCAAGTTGAATGTTTTCTTCACTAAATATATCCCAGTGATGTTAGAAAACAGGGGTCTGCCATGATACAGCACTGGGTGTTAGGGCCTTGCTCAGGGGCCCCATAAAGTGCCAAATTGGCAATTCTAGGGCTTTAACCCCTGACCTTCTCATCAGTAGCCCAGAGCCTTAACCACTGAGCTACCACTTCCCCTAAAGCTGGCTTTTACTTTGCACCTCCCCTAGAAGGGGCTTTTAAAGTCACATATAAAGTCACAAAAGAGGCTTTTAGTTGACACATATACACTACAGGACATGAGAAATCCTTTCTTTGCATGTTCCAGCAGGGGTCAGAGCACCGGGTAACTGAAGAAACAGCACCCCTGAAGTTGAAAGGGTTAAGAGCCTTGCTAAAGGGCCCCACAGTTGCATCTTGGCTAAGCTGATTCTCGAACCACTAACTTTTTAATCAGTTTCACAGAGCCTGAACTATTCAGCAAATGTCCTCAGTGTTCACTGCATGCCTTTTTTTTTTTTTTTTTTTTTTAGAAAGCATGGTGTATCCTTTTTTTGTCTCTGTCTGCTATAATAATTGTAGCTTGGACCCCTAAAACTAACCACCAATAAGTCCAATTATAATTTCAGCACAAATAACTGTGTGTGTGTGAGTGTGTGTGTGTTGGTGCTCCTGTGCAGACTCACCCGTACGCTCCGTTGCTAATCAGCTTGATAGTCTGGAAGTCAGATTCGCAGGGCGGCTTCATGACCTTCATCTTTCCCTTCAGAATGCACCCATTGGAAGCATTTAAAATGAGGAAGCAGAGCAATATAACCCTCATTATAACCTCTCCCCCACACACACGCACACTCTCACACACTTGTGTTTATTACATGAGCCGAAGAGCTTACATAACACGCTTTCATAATAGTAACGCACCGGTTAAATGTATTGCTAATTGGTGCCCATTCGGAAGAAATACAATCGCACTCAAACACATGCACACACACACACATGACCCACCTCAGCTGAGTCGTCTGTCTCAGGTGTGTGTGGCCCCTCGCTGTCATAGCTTTCCAGGTTCACCATTTCTATATGAAAAAAACATATGTACTCTGGAGTAAGTACATTAGGAGCGACCCCACATGGTCCAGACTCTACTATCACATTAATCCCATTGCAGTAAACAACCCCCAAAAGAACCAATAGGACAAATAAGATGCTTTTGTTTTACTTTGGTTGATTCCTAAAGGGTCTAATATGTGGAAATCGTACCCTGTCTTCACTGTCAATCACAGTAACAGTGGCTGAGAATCAGAATCAGAATCAAAATCATAGTAAAATTAATTCAGAATCAGAATCAGAATCAGAACAATCGTAATTGTCAAGTATCATGTGTTGCTTGAACAAGTAATTTGTCATTGTGTGCTGGTGCTAAACAAACCTATAAAAAACGATTTTTGTCTAAAAGCTTAAATATGTAGAAGAGACCGGAAGTGTCTTACGCCTCCCTGAGGAGCATCTATAAAAGACGTGGAGGCAAGAACATATCCTGATCTACAGACCAGAGATAGTAAGATGGAAGGTGCACTCGAGAAACACTGAAGAGGACACGTAGAGGCCAAAACAACCTCGAATGATCAAGTTCGCCCAATCATGTACATTAATAGAATGATATTAATAGAAATTCTCCATATTGTTTGAACAATAAACACATATTACATATTTGCAAATGAGAAATTTTATCCTCGAATCACAAAATAATTCTCTTGATATGCCTCCATTGTCTAACTTGTTTTAATAAAGGTTTAATTTCATCAGTTTTTATAAGTTAATACGTTAAATCAGGATCAACGGACTCGAAGCTTGAAGATCGAATATTAAGGAGGATATTTAGATGGAGGTCTGGATAGAAGCATGCAAAGAAGCTCAATCACAAACAATGAAAACACGTCTGAAGCTGCTACAAGTGGTTAATGTGGATATACATAACTCCAGTTGTATTGCGTAAATATAACGAAGATGTTCCTGGCACTTGCAGTGAGTTTAAAGAAATGCTTTATTATTGTATATGGGAATGTGATGAAGTCAAGAATTTCTGTGTGTAAGGAATGAAAGAGAAAATCCTTGGTGATAACATTCCATTGTCACCTTTACCCCTTTTATTCTATTAATATCTTAAAGAGATCAAGATATGAAAGACGGAATATATATTAATGAATATTATATACGTATATATACGTTGTTGTTTTTTTACGTATGGAAACGTAAATGTGCAACAAAGACAGGACATTGGTTGAAAGAAATGTAACAAATATGTCAATAAAAAAAAGAACGTATTACGAGAATTTTTTTTTTTTAAGTTTTGGGACCTTTAAAATGATTATTAAAATGTAGTGGAGCTGGAAACGGTTCCCTGTTGGTCTGGTGGTTAGGATGCGGCGCTCTCACTGCTGCGGCCCGGGTTCGATCCCTGGTCAGGGAACCGACCCAAATGGGAGAAGCCGAAAGAAAGTTTTAGTGGAAAACTGAAAAACTCGCACTGATCAGAATGTTCAGAAACTCACTCCATTTGGTATCTGTGTGTTTGACAGGCAGGAAAATAAAAGAGAGTCTTTTCAGGATCAAATCTTTCTAATACAAGTGTCAAAATGCTCTACTACTTCATGCTTGTGTATTCATTCACTGTGATTCGTTGTACATCACTGTGTCTGTCTCCGTCCCCCACACATGTCTTTCTCTCTCTCTCTCTCTCTCTCGTTCCATCACATCACAGATTTCTCTTCTCAGCTTCTTGTTTTCATCTCTGACTATCGTTTAGCCAATTTCTGTTGACTGTCATGTGTGTGTGTCATACCTTCAAGCGGATCCCGTGTCAGACCCAGTTGGCTGATGATGTACCGCGGGATATCCGTCTTCATCAGGTGTCCCTCTTTAGCGTGATCCTCCGCTGCCTCCAGCAGGTGATAGAACTCCTCCGGGTTAAACTCCTGTGCAGTGTAAAAAAAAAGTTTCACTCAAAAACCTGCGAAAACCTGATTCCACATCTGAGTCGTCTCCATTCACATGTCCAAACAGTCTCGACTTACACATCTGAGCCATATTGACTCTCACGTCTAAGCCGCCTCGACTCACGGCTCCCACATCCGAGCCGTCTGGACTCACACGTCCAAGCTGTCTGGACTCACACATCCAAGCCGTCTCGACTCACACGTCCAAGTCATCTCGACTCACACGTCCAAGTCGTCTCTACTCACGACTCACATGCCCAAACCAACTCGACTCACGCCTCACACATCCGAGCCGTCTGGACTCACACGTCGAAGCCGTCTGGACTCACACGTCCAAGCCGTCTGAAGTCACACGTCCAAGCCGTCTCGACTCACACGTCCAAGCCGTCTGGACTCACACGTCCAAGCCGTCTGGAGTCACACGTCCAAGCCGTCTCGACTCACACGTCCAAGCCGTCTGGACTCACACGTCCAAGCCGTCTCAACTCACACGCCCAAGCCGTCTGGACTCACACGTCCAAGCCGTCTGGACTCACACGTCCAAGCCGTCTGGACTCACACGTCCAAGCCTTCTTGACTTACTCGTCCAAGCCGTTTCGACTCACAAGTCCCAGTCGTCTCGACTAACGACTCACATGTCCAAACCAACTCGACTCATGGCTCACACATCCGAACCGTCTCAACTTACACTTTCAGACAGTCTTATTTTTAGTTGACTCTTTACAAGACCTTAAACCTTGTGACACTAAGCTGTCCTGTCTCCTCAAGCTAATGATTTTGGTTATGATTAGTGATATTAAGACAATCAAGGCCACCCAAAGCTGTTCTAGCATGACAACAACCCTGTGCACAAAAGCCAGCTTCATGAAGACATGCTTTTTTTGGGTTGTAAGATGTTGAAGATCGAAGAGCACTAATGCTATTGAACACCTTTATTGAACACAAAATCTAGTGGAACATCTTCCCAGAAGAGTGAAGGAGGCAGCAAATACAGACTGATGGGTATTAATGAACTCTTTTGTGCTGTAATTGTGCCACAAAAGTCTAGAAAATCTAATAATACAATGATTATTATATAATAATATAATATAGACTAAAAACATTATAAATATCAGATATCTCATATCAGGGTGATTGTGATATGTACTGTCTGAAAACGATTTCCCGCATCCGCATGCACTTCCAGGGTTTAAAATATCGCCTGTGTTTACGAGCCATTTCTCCTTTTGAAAAAGAACAGAAGCATGTTTTGGAGATGAATTGGGAGAATGTTTCTGTCTTTTCGATGGAAAAGGTCAGAGCAGAAATCTGGCCACGAGACTACAGATCGCTCGTGCTGCTAATATACCTGGAGATCTCGAAATGCAACATCTGACCCTAATGTTAGCGTGATGGTGAGGTCGCCAGGCAACCGTGAGGCACCATGACAACAGGGAATGCCTCAGGTTTACTTGCCGTCGATAGAACGGATGTCTTAACAGTCGATGAGCGTGAAAAGGGCGGCAGGTATGGGAAGATTCAGCGTTAACAGTTTAGAGAGGAGAAATCAAACTTCATATAAATATTGGTCACAAATTATCGGTTACATTTTAAATAATAAAAGTAGAGCGCATCTACTTAAAATTATACAAAAAAATGTATTATTTTTTCCTGGCGATTCACGTCGGTGCATTGGCATAAATGTTCCTGCGATGCGGCATTAAAAAAACAATATCCTTTTTTTTATTTTATTTTATTTATTTTTTTTAGTAGATGCGCTCTACTTTTATTATACAAAAAGTAACCGATAATTTGTGAATTTATATGAAGTTTTACTTTTTTCTTCTCTAAACTGTTTCTCTCAGCACCGCTGTTGCTAAATATATGAGGTATCACAACACTACAGAGACCGAGGCGTGTCCTGAGTCACATAGAATACAGATTAACATGGTAGAGGTAGAGCTGTAACTTCCTGAAGAACAATTGAATAGAAATCGGATCGTACTGAATCTTAACAGGGCTGAATCGTATCGTATTGCAACGATAGCTGAGTCATATCCATAATATATACTGTACATAAATTCATATTTGTGTGTGTGTGTGTGTGCGTGTGTGTGTGTGTGTGTGTGCGTTCTCACCAAACACTCCAGAAGTCGTGCGGGTCGAGAAATAATGATGAGCAGTTTCTTGACCAGCTCTGTGATAATGGTTAACTCAGAACTCTCGGATCGCTCGTACGCCTGCCGGAAAGAGAGATCGTGAATCTGGCGTACACGTGATGGCGGTTAGTAAAACATACGTGCACGTGACCGGACACTCACGTCATGCAGAAGCCTGTCCAGGTTCTCCTGCAGTTCATAGAAGTAGACAGTGGTGATGAGGCCCTCGCGTGATTTGGTCAAGCAGTCGCGGGAGAGTTCGGCGATCTGGTGGTGGATGAAGCTGAGGACCCCGTCGGCCAGCAGGAGCACATTCTCCGGCGAGTAGGAATGGATAAAGTCCGCCAAACGCTCCTCCATTTGAGCCGTGGCCTGGACACGTGAAGAGGAACAGGTGTGAACTGGAAGAACCAGCAAACTGCACAATGGCACATGAGTTAATGATCCAAAGTACAGAGCTGCAGATGTGCCGTGTATTCTAGAAATACTGATCAGAAGATCGGGGGTTCAAGCCCTACTACCACCAAGCTGCCACTCTTGTGGGCCCCTGAGCAAGGCCCTTAGTTCTCTGTGCTCTGGGGGCGATGTCCTAACATCTCTGAGATATGCGAAGAAAGAATTTCATTAAACTATAAAGTACATGTGACAAGTATAAAGCATTTTTCCTTCAATGCTCGGGCTATTTTGTGATTTATATGTGAACTTTCAAACATTGGTCTCAGTCCAGGCTTTTCATGTCTCATCTGATGATGAGTAGAAGAGCTTTTTATGAGGACACCTTCAGGACACTTCTGTTTGACTGATTTAATGATTTGCAGTGTGAAAGGCGAAATCAGAGCCAATTTCAGATTCAGATTTAAAAAATGGACGACTGGGTCTAGAAAGGACTAGATAAATCCTCCAAGACGTAGATGTTCTACAAAGATCCCTGATATATTAATTTTATTGTGACTATGGTACACATTGGTGATGTTGCACAATATTTTTTGCATAGTAAAATGTTTTTTACATATCCCTGGTTTCCCTTCAATCCCTGGTCAGGGAACCAACCCCAGCCACTGTTAGTGCTGGTCCCAAGCCCGGATAAATAGGGAGGGTTGTGTTAGGAAGGGCATCCAGTGTAAAAATGTGTCAAATCAAACATGCGGATGATCAGCTGTGGCGACCCCTAATGGGAGATTCGCATTGTTTAGGGAAAAATGTTTCTTTACTGTGCATATGACAATAAACAATAATCTAAATTTGGATTTTTGAAAAAAAATGATTTGCATGCCACAAAAATTTTGCTGCTCGGCAGGTCGAAGAGGTTTAAACATCTCTGAATTCTGATACCAAAATATGCCGCATGTAATATGTTTCATATTAAAAAGTAACGTTGCTTTTTTTTATTTTTTTTTTATTACTACGTTAAGTGAGTACGGGGGTGGGGGGGGTGCATGTGGGTGCGTCTGACCTTTGGAAATCTCTCCTTATACACATGGTTCATCATGACGATTTCGTTGTCGTAGCAGGAGGGTGAGCGTCCCGGACTGGACTCAGAGAAGGAGAGAGAGAGAGATAGAGAAAGAGGGTGAAAGAAAGAAAGAGAGAGAGAGAGAGAGAGAGAGAGAGAGAGAGAAAGAAAAAGAGAAACCGAGACAAAGAGAAGAAGAAGACGAAAAAGAGAGAGAGAAAGAAAAACAGACAAGCATAGAGAAAGAGTAAAAGAAAACAAGAGAGAGAGACAGATACAAAGAGAAAAAAAATAAAAAAAAAGACAGAAGGAGATTAAAAAGAGACAAAGAGCAACAGAGACAATAAGAAAAAAAGAGAAAGAGAGAGCGAGACAGAGACAGAGACAGAGAGAAAAAATCAAAAAGAGACAGAGACAGAGAAAAAAAGGAAATAGAAAGAGAAAGAGAGATAGAGACAGAAAGAGAAGGAGAGCGAAAGAGAGAGAAAAGGAGAGAGAGAATCAGTCAGTCCTAAAGCTGGGAAGCTGCATTATTCTGGAGACCAGCTGGATGGATATTAAACATTAAACGCTAACGGAGCAATCAGGACTCGGTGTGTGTGTGTGTGTGTGTGTGTGTGTGTGTGTGTGTGTGTGTGTGTGTGTGTGCGTGCGGACTGATGCACAATAACTCATCATGGCTGTCATGAGGTCCCACAGGAGCTGCCAATAGACTGAAGAAGCTTCCAGAAAACTGTCTAAACAAACAGAGGATGAATGTGTGTGTGTGTGTGTGTGTGTGTGTGTGTGTGTGTGTGTGTGTGTGTGTGTGTGTGTGTGTGTGTGTGTAATGTCTGTAAAAACGGAATGTCCCCATGATTAGAAAATATTTAATACATAGCTCTGATATTACAGAATATACATTTCAGAATATCATATATCAAGCCAGAATATTGTATATTATGTCTTGGGATGTGTAGCATGAAATTTTCCAACAAAGCTCCATGAAGATATGCTTTACATGGGGTTGGAGGATGTGGAAGATCTCCAGATATAGAGCTCCAGCCCTTTTGAACACCTTTGGGACACTGACTGCACCCCAGGCCTCCTCACCTCACCTACACCAATACCTGACTTAACTAACACCATTGTGGGTACCTGAGGCTCCTGGAGCGTGGCCGTACGTGCGGCGACCTCCGTCCGTCGTCGTCCGTCATGCTCTCCGTGCTACCGAAGTGTTTAGACAGGAAGTGCAGCTCGTCCATGGTGGGCTGGAAGGGCAGCTGGTGCAGACGCTCCTGAGACGAGCTCGATGACTGGACGTGAACAAAAGAGCAGAAGAGAACGTGTAAGGAGGCAGACTCTGAATAATGTCACCAGGTAAAATTGTGAGTCTCTAAAAGGTTAAGCAGTGTTCAGCCCTGTATTTCAGGTCTTTAGTGGTGTCTGGAATCAATCCACCTTTTACTAGCATCATTATGACACCACGGCTATAGAAACCATCAGTATTATAGAGAAACGCAGTAGAACAGAGCACTGCATCACACACAGGAATGAACATGATGAACCTCACTAAAGCTATAAACAAAATGAACACAATGCAACAAGTCTCCTTTCACTGGAGCCACAACTGCACCACCTGCATACTCTATCTCTAACAGAAGCATCGATATTAACCTCATCAAATCAGAGTTTTCCCTGAATTTCTGAGCATTTTCCACTGCATTATGGTTTTTCTGAGAATTTAAAAAAGTTGTATTGCCCCTATTTAATAAAAAAATAAAAACAAACAATAAGTGGCATTGCACAATAAAAATATAAAAAATATTATAGTGTGGCACAAACAAGTGGTATTGCATAAAAAATACAAATATGTGAAAAAGTGTTATTGAACAAAAAAGCTTTGCACAATTTTTTTTTTATAAAAATGGTATTCCATAAAAGAAAAAAAAGTGATATTGAACATATTTCATAGTTTTTTTTTTATTTAGTGCTGCACAAAAAATGACAAAAAATCAGGTAAAAAAAAGGAGTGCTATTGCAGGAAAAAAGTAAAACAAAAGTGATATTGCACAAAGAAAATTAAAAAGAAATGTAAAGTGGTATTCCACATATTCTAAAAAATAGTGGTAATTACACAAAATATTAACAAAAAAATTGTAATGTTAAAAAGTTATATTGCACAAAAAACAAAGTGGTACTGCACATATTTCATAATAAACAAAAAAACAAGAAAGAGGTGCTTTTGCACAAACAATTTATAAAAAAAAATAACAATAAAATACAAAAACTTGAAAAGTGGTATTGCACAAATTTCTATTGCGCATTTAACTATTCAAGCCATAAACACACAACAGTGTTGTGCTGCTATTACAAAAAACAATCAGCTGTTACCATAGAAACAACAGCCTATTAGGACAAATGTATTAATATAAACCTGTCGTTTGCAGCTGCGCTACTCTCTGTGTTTCCGTTGAAATAACTCAACACTCTTCTGACCAATCCGAATCCAGGCTTTAGCAGTGCTGGTGTTTGATGATTTCCGTTAGGACTGGTGTTTCACCAAACCGAGTCAGCCTCAATCACTGTGGTGTTTACGTCTGGAGTGTGTGTGAGCTGTTCCCTGATCTTTATTCTCGCCAGACTAAACCCCGCCAGTCTGAGGGGTGAGTCAGAGGCGGAATAAAAAGCTTGGTGCCTGTGGGGAACTGCTGAGTCTAATAAAGTCTCCATCATGGTGTCCTGTCTCCGTCTCTCCGTCTCTCTGAATAAATGTCTCACATAATTCTGTCGCAGTCGCCGAAGAGACTCTGCTGCTAAATACTGCTGAATGACTGGGTTAGCATTGAGGTGTGTGGTGTGTGTGTGTGTGTGTGTGTGTATGTGTGTGTGTGTGTGTGTGTGTGTGTGAGTGTGTGTGTGAGAGGGATGAAAGGGATCTCCTGTGCTCATCAGCCTTGTTGGCTATGACATTATGAGTCTAAGCCCTCAGAGTGACTCCTCATCTGTTCATCCTGTCTTCCTGTCATTAGTTTACTCGTGCCGATCCTGCCGCTGCTAATAGGCTACCTAATGGAGCATGAGAATGGCAAATAGAGGGAAGAGAAAGAAAGAGAGAGAAAGAGAGAAAGAGAGAAAGAGAGAGAAAGAGAGAGAAAGAGAGAGTGAGAGAGAGAGAGAGAGAGAGCTCACACACAGGTTTTAATATACAGTGGATTTAAAGGTCTACACAGCTCTATTAAAGGCTATGAGGATTTTCTGAGGTAAAATATAAATAAATAAATATCTAAAGAAAGAAGATGTTGAGGTTTTCGTTGGGAGTGATGACGATTGACAGGATTAAAAATGAGTTTATTAGAGGGACAGTGCATGTAGGACATTTTGGGGACAAGGTGAGGGAGCTGTGATTGAGATGGTTGGGACATGTGCAGAGGAGGGACATGGGGTATATCAGTAGGACAATGCTGAGGATAGAGCCACCAGGAAGGAGGAAAAGAAGAAGATCAAGGAGGAGGGTTATGGATGTGTTGATGGAAGACATGCAGGTAGATGGTGTGAAAGAGGCAGATGTAGAGGACAGGGGGGTATGGAGTCGGACGATCCGCTGTGGCGCCCCCTAATGGGAGCAGCCGAAAGAAGAAGAAGAAGAAGTAATATCTAAATAAATTAAAAAATTAAAAAATTAAAAAATTATAAATAGTATCAGATATTTTTACAACTTTTATTTGATACAGCAAATACAAATGTTTTATGTTGTACAAAAAAAATACAAAATTGCAAAGTGTCCCAAAAATAACTCTTAAAATGGTAATAAAAAAAAATAAGACAAGAAACCTAAAAGGAATCTGGAGCTGTTCATAATTACATCTACACTATATTGCCAAAAGTATTGGGTCACCTGGTCATAAGTGTGGTATGTGATTTTTGAGCATTGCATACCACATTTAGTCCCAATTCACTCTTATAATTCCCTTCACTCTTCTGGGAAGATGTTCCACTAGATTTTGGAGTGTGTTTATGGATATTTGTGTTCAGCCACAAGGGTATTATAAAAGGCAGGTACTGATGTAGGTGAGGAGTCCTGGGGTGCAGTCAGCATTTACATTCATCCCAAAGGTGTTCTGTAGGGATGAGATCAGAGCTCTTTAACAGGCAAATCAAGATCTTCCGCTCCAAAGCATGTAAACCAGATCTTCAAGTAGCTTACTTTGTGCGCAGGGGCATCGCCATGCTGAAACAGGTTTCGGGTTTCCAAGTTCAAGTCATTGCAAAATTGTATTATAGAGCATCTAAAGACGTCCTGTACAATTTAGTGCCTCCAGATTTGTGGTAACAGTTTGGAAAAAAACACATAGAGGAGGAAGGATCAGTTGACCCAATACTTTTGGAAATATAGTGTATCTCCAGACCAAAATCTCATTTGCAGTTATAAAGAAGTAGCATTATAGCATGATGCTGCCACCACCATGCTTTACTCTAGGTGTTATATTCTTTAAGCAATAAGCTTCAGGAAATAAAAGATTGGTGTGAACAAGGCGAGCATGGAGTTTTGAGAGATAGAAAGATAGATAGATAGATAGATAGATAGATAGATAGATAGATAGAGAGAGAGAGAGAGAGAGAGAGAGAGAGAGAGAGAGAGAGATACACCGACCCCATTGCCCAAGTAACAATCTCTTGGTAGTTCCCCATATATGTGCTTTTGTCAAATTTCAAAGAATGTCCTGTTCTTGGTGCTTAATTTTTTGCTCCTCTGACGAGCTAAACATGATCCTGCGCATGCTTTGCGAGGTCTTTTAGGACCATGGGTCCATTCATCAGATGAACTCAAGATGGGGTCAAGAAACAGCTGATGGTTATTTAGGGTTTGAATTTGAATCAACGTTAATTACTTTTTCACGTCAGTTTCAATTGTGATTGGTTTTAATGGTAAATCCATCCTGACATCTACTTCTAGATAAAGTTGTCTTCAATTGGAGACTTCTCGCTGCTACTGAGGATGATTCCAAATGAAAAGATCCATGAGATTACTGTATAGGATCCAACTTGGATTGTAATTTATATAACCACATTGCTACAATGGCTCAGGGTTGAAATTTCCATGAACTGTTTTCACTCTCTAATCAGTCACAGCTGATAGAATGCCAATGACTGAACTGTAATTAATGGACATTCGGTGACACCCAGATGAAGATGGATTCCCTTTAGAGTCTGGTTGCTCTTGGAGTATCTCATGAAGTTTCAGGGTGTTTTTTCTTTACCCCAAGCACCAATGGAGGTAAACATATTCGGACTGATTTATAAATTTTATTGATAATTGTTGTCTATTTACTTCTATAAAGCTGACTTGTAACAATATCCTTCGCTAAAAGTGCTCTACAAATAAAATAGAATTGAATGGAATTAAACGAAGACCATTTGCTGGTGCTAAGGATAGATGGAAGGTTCAAGTCAAGAACTTTGAGGATAGATTAGGGCTGTAACTAATATACATTACACAGTCTACTACAATGGTTCAGGACCACAGTTTCTATAAAAAAAACTTCTGCATTAAAGCACCCATCCATGATAAGTACACATCAATGATGGAAGTGTAATGAATGGATATTCGGTGTTTCCCTTTAGAGTCCTCTCGAAGTTTCTTCCTCATGAGATCTCATGGAATTTTTCCTCACCACAGTCACCACTGGCTCATTCATTAGGGACTAATGAACATTATCTTGACTCCTTCAAGATGCTAATTTTATAGTCACAGTCTATTTCTGTAAAGCTGCTTTCGGACATTTTGTCTATTTTTAAAAGTGCAACGCAAATAAAACTGACTTGTACTGAATCGAATCGAATACATTTTGTTTTCTAAGACGAGGTTTGCGAAAGTGTGTGAGATCGTTAATTAAATGAACACAGATAAGGTGAGATTAGACACGCACAAGCTTTAACTAACCGTGTGTAAAAAGACCAAATTTATATGCAAATACATGCTAATTGCATCTTGAGATCTCCCTATGAGACTCCCATATTCATGGCATGCAAATGTGGCATAATCTCATTATCTTCAGTGAGATTTACTTCATATAAAATCTGATCCTCCAGCTGCTCAAGCCTTCTTTCAGCTTAGTCAAAAAGATCATAGGAAACGAACATGTACACACACACGCACACACACACACACACACACAAACACACACACAATTTACATACAACTTTTTAAGTGTGTGTGAGTGTGTACCGTGGAGCTGGGGGTGTTGGTGCCGTATCCTGAAGACGGCAATGAAGCCAGAGACCAGCGGCGTCCATCAGCCCTGATGAGACACAACACAAACACACACACACACACACACACACACACACACACACACACACACGTTTTCTACTGAAAGGTTTGTTCAAAGTCAACCCAATTCATCATAACACCTTATGCTAGTTTTATTGTGTGAATTTCCCACTATGATGAGGGAAGCCATTTATTCATTCATCCATCCATCCATCCATCCATCCATTTTCAGTTTACCCCTAAATGTAACTAGGACTCAGACCATTATAACTTATGACTTTCATGACACTGCACATATGTACAAAACTGAGCATGTAGTACAGTTAAACGAACAATTCTGGGATTTAATATGGTTTTACTGGGAAATATTGGAATAGAGCATGGTTTACTGAAGTATACTGGGGTTTAATGAGGTTTTACTATTTATTGGGATGTAGTATGGTTTACTGGAGTTTTTTTACTGGAGACTATTCAGATATAATATGGTTTTACTGGAGAAGACTTGTATGTAGTATGGTTTACTGGAGAATACTGAGATGTAGTGTGGTTTTCCAGGAGAATACTGGGACGTAGTATGGTTTACTGGAGACTATTCAGATATAATATACCAGTAGTTTTACTGGAGAATACTGGGATATACAGAAAATATGGTTTACTGGAAAATACTGGGATCTAGTATGGTTTTACTGGAGAATATTGGGATGTAGTATGGTTTTACTGGAGAATACTGGGATGTAGTATGGTTTTACTAGAGAATATTTGTATGTAGTATGGTGTTACTAGGGGGTACTGGGATGTAGTATGGTGTTACTGGGGAATACTGGGATGTAGTATGGTTTTACTGGGAAATACTGGGATGTAGTATGGTTTTACTGGGGAATATAGAGATGTAGCATAGATTCCTGGTAATATCACTTGCGCAAAAGATACAGTTCCATGAGAGTTGCTTTCAACTGATTAATGGGAACCGACCAGATAAATGCATTAGGGCGAAGAGTGTTTGAGGAAAAGCTATTAAAGTCAAGAAAACAACCTATTTAGTGAAGCGTACTTCGCCAAATAAACAAGCACGCTGCATTTGAGATGAACTGTCAGGTACAGATCAGATAACACAAATGATTGTCATGTTATATGAGCTGCACTGTTGGGAAATCTTAAGTCTGTAGCACGTGGAAAGCAGAGCTGATGAGACTTCCAGCTACTGCAAACAAAACAGTTCACTTAGCATTTGAGTTGGTTGCTGAGCAACTGTTCCATGATGACAGCCTTTCATGGGCATTGTAAACATGAGAGAGAAAGCAAGTCTTCCAAACACAGGAGCATTGTCCTGAGACTTGTAGTGTTAGTGTAGTCACCTATCACATCTAATATTAACACGCTAACCTGATTGAGAAGTGCCCAGTTAGCATAATTTGGATGAACCCTCACCAAGCTGCATGCACTTCTCTACAATAGCGCTGCCCTGATTTGGTCAATCAGAAAGGAAATAATGTGCTCCCCACAGGCCTGGTCGTATCGATCGATCGTCTCTCTGACTTCCTCCCTTCCTATGCCTGCACTCATCTTTCAGATTAACGACGGACCCAATAGCTATCTATCCATCCCCTCCCTGTCCATGCTGAGATCTGAGGTACTTCAAAGGCTCGTTTGTTTTCGCATGACCCCAGGACGCTGGCAGCAGCATAGCTTGTAAAGATGCTGCCGTCGTGTTGGGGATTCTTTCCGTGCAACCTAGCAGCCTGGCTGACTGAAACCTACATCTCTTCATCAGGCCAACTAATCTGAACAATGTTACAGCAAGTCTATCATCAGATTCTGGTTCGCAGAAGTGTTTTTGGGCATTCTAACACAAAATAAATCCTGAAATGTATTTGAGCTTGCAGTGATATACCAATATAGTATTATATAGTAGCCCTTTCCAAAATCTGAACAGCTCATTGCTTTTCCACTGCAGGAGTCCACATTTGTGAAAAGAGGACAAAAATACACTAAGAAGCTCTGGTTTAATTGACGATTGATTTCCACGTCGACACCAAAATGCTGCTGGTCGAGATCTGGGAGTCGGTTGCGATCACTAAACAATAATTAATACTTTATAGTTAATGCTTTTTTACTTTTATATATATATATATATATATATATATAATTTATTTAATTTTTT
>MU551540.1:639819-649819 GCA_024362625.1 Silurus asotus | reverse complement strand
AAATCTGGCTTTAAACTGTGACCTTTCCACATTTGTTTGATTAAAACCAACATGGGTACACATATGAATTTATCTTCGTTTGAAAAACAGTAGTGTTCTGACCAAACTGTATTAACTTCCACATGTTCAAAAACATATTAAAAGAAATGAACATAATGGTCTATATGGTGGTCTGCAGAAACATGGCAGACCTACAGCTTGAGGAAATATCTTTCTCTTCAACATAAACTAAAATCATGTGACCTGACCCTCATTCAATGCAACTGTAAAGCTTTATAACACGTGTTAACCAATCTGCTGAATGTTTATATGTAGCAACACTCTTTCTCAACTGCTTTATTCACAGTGTACCAATAAACGCTTGAGAAACAGCTGTGTGTGTGTGTGTGTGTGTGTGTGTGTGTGTGTGTGTGTGTGTGTGTGTGTGTTGGTGTGTGTTTCATCTTGGGTGCCACGTGTACTTGTCCTTTTATGAGGAGATGTTTTCAGCTGTATGCACCTGCTAAAAAATGAGCATGCATGCATACATACACATGAACACACAAGTTTAAAACATAGTCATTACAGTGTTCAGCACCATGGAGAGTGCCTTAGTAAGCCCCCCACCGCTCCCACGCTCACACCATTCGATTTCCTGCTCCTACATTCATTCGCTCGTCATCACGCCTTTCCTACGCATGCTTAAGGTCACGTGTGTCCCAGCACCAATGTGTCAGGTGTGTATTGTGTGTGTTTCTTTGTTTCCATGGCGACACCGTGCGCATCTAAATATGTACATCAAGGATCACAGGAAAGATGCTAAAGATGACTCTTAGGCTATATGATTGACAGAAACAGCTGACAGAAGCCACGCCTTCTTTACTGTGACTGACAGGGGCTGCATCCTTTACTGAGACTGACAGACACAACAGCCACACCTCCTTCACTGCACAGAGGCCACACACTTTTTACAACACCTCCTTCTTGAAGTCTGACACACAAAAGATCTTCCCCTTTCTTGAAACCGACAGACACAGAAGCCACGCCTCCTTCCCTGAGATTGACAAACACAGAGGACACGCCATCTTCTCTAAGACTGGAAAACAGGCCACTGACAGGCGGCCACGCCTCCTTTCCTGAGACTGACACATACAGAGGCCACACCTCCTTCTCACCCAGGCATCATAGACCTTATAGAATTCACTGTTTAATATGTGAGTGGTTTTTTGTGTGTGTGTGTGTGTGTGTGTGTGTGTGTGTGTGTGTGTGCTCTCAAAGATTTCCACCGAAATTCCTTTTTTTTTGGACGGTAACACTTCCGAGTTTTAGGAAAAAGGAAATTTAGGATTTTATAGATTTTATTGATTCTTTGAAAGGAATAAAACTGTGCTGAACATACAGTATATAAGCTACGTACTTATAATGTAGCGAGAGGGTAAGGTGGTGGTACGTTACCCGCTGCTCTTCCGCGGCAATGGTAGATCCTTCTGCAAGAGAACAGGAAGAGAGGAAGTGAGATTAAAATGTATGGTTAAAATCAAACGCTCCGCTAACTGTTCAATAACGAGCCACTTATTATTCCGAAGTGCTTAGAGTAATGCAAGAGGGATATTCATTAGGAGACAGATTAAGGCTTGGACAGCACTTAGGGGATGCCAGTCCTCAAAACATTCCCCCCAAGATCAAGCAAGATAGACAGAGCGATTGAAAGAGACAGAACGAGTGTACTTTTGAAAAAAATAAAACCCATGTAAATGCCCCCTGCTGGTGTAGTAAGGACTTGCGCCGGGGGAGGTTGACCTCACCTGCCGTGGCTCGCTTTGATGACATTGTCTGGCGCCACCGGGCAGCTAATAGAGGATTATGTGCTCAAATGTCCTTTGTGTGTGTGTGTGTGTGTGTGTGTGTTTGTGTGTGTGTTTGTATGAGTGCCAAAATGTTGCCTAAAACCTTTGCAATTACAGAAACTTTACACTCTAGACACTGTTACCATGGTATCCTGAAAACTAACACTGGGTTCTATAAACCATTTACTAATAAAACAATTATTACTCTCTGTATTTACTAACCTGAACTGAATACCCCAGTTTTAATCATTTAATCATCTGGATGTACAAAAAAGTGGATTAAATAATGTGGATTTAATCATTTGGATTTTATATTTTTTTCCAGATTGCAGCCGCCTCTTCAACGAGCTATCAGAACATTACATGACAGATTTAATAAAGTGAATTTAATAATCCTGATGTATTAACTTGTGTTTAATAATTTTCTATTTAATAAATAGGATTTAATCATCAGAATCGCATATAATGGAGTTAATAATGTGGATTTAATATTCTAAATTTACTAACCTGATTTTAATAACCGGGATTTAATAATCGAATAAACTAGAATCAATCGATTTTATGCTCATTTTATTAATAAAGTGGATTTCCTGACCTGGATTTAATCATTAGCCTGGTAAAAAGTGGATTAAATAATATGGAATGAATAATCTGAATCTTATCATTTGTATTTCGTCTGGATGCCTCTTCAGCACATTACATGACTGTTTTTTGCATTTAATAATCCAAATTTATTTAAATGCAATAATCTTGATTAATTACCTTGGATTAAATTATCTGCAGTTAATAATCTAGATTTAGTGGTTAGGATGCGGCGCTCTCACCGCTGCGGCCCGGGTTCATTTCCCGGTCAGGGTGCCGGTCCCAAGCCCGGATAAATTGGGGAGGGTTGCGTTAGGAAGGGCGTCCAGCGTAAAAACATGTGCCAAATCAAACATGCGGAGGATCCGCTGTGGCGCCCCCTAATGGGAGAAACTGAAAGAAAGTTGTAATAATCTAGAATTAATAATCTGGAGGTAATATAATGGAGTATAGTTTTAGTGGATTTAGTATTCTGGATTTAGTAACCTCAATTGATTAACTTGGATTTAATAATCTAGATCTAATAAACTAGATTATTATATTTTAAGTATTTATTTAGTCAGGTGGAGTTTAATAAAGTCGATTTGCTAACCTTAATGTAATAAAGTAGATTAAATAATATGAATTTAATAATCTGGATTTTTATCCAGATTGCAGACACCTCTACAGTGTGCTATTATCATATTACATGATAGATTTGATAAAATGGATTGGATAATCTGGATTAATTTAACTGACTGTATTAATCCTGCTTTATTAACGATGATTTAATAATCTAAATTAAATAATCTAGACTTACTTAAATGAATTGAATAACCTAGATTCGAAAATTCTAGATATAATCAACTGGAATTAATGATTTCTTTAATAAATGTGAATAATATGTATTTAATTAAGTGGATTTACTAACCTAGATTTAACCATCTGGATTTTATCTGGATTTCAGCAGCCACCTCTAATAAGATATCAACACATTACATGACAGAATTAATAAATCAGATTTGATTATCTGGAATAATTTAACTGGATGTAATAATCCTGATTTATTATCTCGGATTTAATTATCTATATTTAATATTCAGGATTTGCTAATCTGAATTTAATCATATAAATGTAATAAACTGGAATTGACTTTTAAATAAAAATGTTAATAATATAGATTTTAATAAAGTGGATCTGTTAACCTGGATTTAATCTTCTGAATCTAATAAGATGGATTTACAGAAATCTTTACCATATCATTGATGCGTTATTTCCCTCAAATAATGATGGAGGTTTAATTAGTTTAATTAGCCATCCATGAGTCTATCAAATCTACGTCCATTACCGTCTGGTTTGTCTCAGCTTCCAGATCAGACTTTCAAAAACTACAGAAGACTGCTGAGAAGATTAATGGTGCTCGTTGGCCCACTCTTCACAAACTGTACACCACTCCAGGGAGGAAACAATCAACTAAAAATAACAAATGGTCAACGCACACCAGACCACAACCCGTTTGTACTACTGCTGCCCTCTGGATGGTGCTACGGAGCCCCAAGCACCAGAACCTCAAGGCACAGCAACTGTTTTTTCCAGGCAATCATGAAGACTTCAACTCATACCAGTAACCAACCTATTTAAGTGCTATATGTAACTCGTCCAAAAAAATATTTATTTACCATTTATTGCTTATTGAAATTTCATTGCATATGCTTCCACTATTTCCTGCACATATTTGTATATAAAATTATTTTATGTCACCAGACTGAACCATTTTTTTTACATTCATTTTATATTGTATTTAGAAGCTTCAATCAAAAGACAAGACAAATTCCTGATGCGTGTGAGCACACTCCATTCTGATGTACTATCGTGTAAGTTGTTGCTATAGAAACTCTATACGGACTTCCGCCCTTGCTGAAATCCTCTAGCTATTTTCATTTTTTTGGAAGAATTCCCGTTTAATGAGTTTTTATCTTGAGGATTGGAAGTCGAACATTTGCCAAGGCAGAGGCGGAATCAGTGTTGATTTGAAGCAAATCTCATCCGTACTTCATTGTGACCTTAAAAAAAACGTAACACTGAGCGGTAAGAATGATGATCGTTCTCGGGTTGGCCTAAATATAACCACCCTGATACAGTCTCTGCGCTACACACAGGACATAGAGAGAGAGAAAGAGAGAGACAATATCAGGATGCATCAATCAGTCCTTTATCTACTGGATTTCTGTCTCTTTCGCATGTGCTGCAAGAATATAAGCGAGCAGCGCCAGCAGCTTCACCAGGATATAGCTTTGTAGACCCCACTGTTAGCATTGGACGTCAACACGCTATGGACGCCTGCATATTCGTCAAGGCTAAACCAGACAAGGTCCATGTGGAAACCCGACCTGTTGTCTTTGGTTCTTTGTTTTGACGGTCGTCGGCTGGGGAGCGGTCCGAGATCGGATCGATACAGGAAAATAAAGGAAATGCGAGCAGCGGCAGCATCGATAAACTTCCTCACGCCACAGACCTACAGACTGCCAGGAAGCAACGCTAGCCGACTAATGAATTAGCACTAGAAAGAGAGAGAGAGAGCGAGAGAGAGAGAGAGAGAGAGAGAGAGAGAGAGAGAGAGAGAGAGAGAGAGAGAGAGTGAGAGAGAGAAAGAGGGCCTGATTGTTTATGGCTGGATTAAAATAAAAGATGCAACACATAAGGGTCAATAAAGGAGAAGCGTGTTTGGGCCGTCACTCGTTAACCAAGCGTACAGGAAATGACTAAGCAGGTCTGCGTTTCACACTCAGACGTTCAGCCAGTGGATCAATAATCGTCTGATATGTTTTCTGCACTTCTTTCTGGCTAGGAGATTTAGAATTCAGTGTTTTCTAGATAATCATCCTTCCTTGTGATATTTATCATCTATATTCTATGGTACACTAATCCTTTTTCCATCAAAACACCTCACAACATGATGCTCCCACCCCCATGCTTTACAGCTGAGATGATGCTCTTCAGACAAGCCCTCTGTGTTTTTGTTTCATTTCATACACAACGGGTTCCTGTATTCAGCAACACTGAAACCCAGGCAGGTTCTCTTCTTATGCTGATTTTCTATTCTTTTTCAGATGTGGGGTATAAAATGGAATTGGGTTACACCTCTTTAAGTAGTGTTTCTTCTACACTCGGGTTTCTGAAGAGGTCAAACGTTTCAAGAGTTCACCAGGCGAAATATGTTGCATTTCTGGTCAACAGCTTTCACATGCGTATAAATAGAAGTCAATAAAAAGAATAGTGACATGTCACCACCCCATTATGATGGGTTTGGAGTAGAAGCTTCAACCATGCATGACAGTCTTTCGTGTACAGACTTGGAAAAGTCGTTTGGGTCCAGTTGAACCAAAGTTGGTTTTCAGACCATAGTTATTCATTCAACAATTTGTAAAAATGTACATTTATTTGTTTGTACTAGTGTTAATGATACTGGAAATCACCCCTAAGGAAGAACCGGATTTGCTGAAGTTGGTTAAAGTCCGTTTGACAACACTTACAGGAAACCCTGTAAAAATGTTCTGTACATCATGTATATTCATGCACTTCACAATTTACCGTACAACACGACGATGAGCCGAAACGATGACTACGTCTGAACTCTGTAAGTGTTATTTTGAAGAGCAAACAATCGTCTGGAGTGACATCTATCATGGAATCACCTGCTCAGTCACTGCACCTAAATCCTATTGTACTGCTTTGAGATATCAAGAAATCTTTAACTAGTAAAAAACAACTTTGACTTTGAGAGAGTGTGTAAAACTGTTCTTCGTGCTAAGGGAGGATTTTTTCAAATGAAAACAAAGTGGAAAATCTGGAAATTTTTGAAGAAATCGTCTGTGACGGCCTCTTCGCTCTGAGATTTATGTCAGTGTGCGAATTTTCTCACTCATTAAATAGTGAACTCGACCGCCCTGCAGTCTAAAGTAAATGATTTCAGACACGGCTATGTTGACATTAAGATGATATACGATAGCGTAACACATTTTTCCCTCACATCATCACTGATGTTTGTGAAACATCCTACCTCTACCATATGTTAATTAGTAGATAACACCCAGAATTAGCCCCTCCCACCATCTCAAATGATTGCTAATTAGCACTTCTTGTAGTAACTATTCCCCGCAACTTCGTTATTCTGTAACCCGAGCCATGTTTCAGCAGATGGATCCTTCCATCTAAGCCCTACTTATGGGAAATAGCCCTGTTAGCCAATTTGTAACCTCCGTGCTCCTTGTTCTGTGCCCTAAACCCCACTGCTCTCTCTTCTCTGCCTCGGTGGGCTGTCAGACTCTCATTACTCTCCTAATGGGCCATAAAGAGCATCTGCGAGCGGTCCCAGGAAAGAACCCTGAGTTACACCGTGCATCGATCGGCACTGAGGAACGCGCATAAAAGCGTCCATAGAGCCGATGTTATAGATACGCGAGGGAGGATTAATGTGTATGGTATACAAGTGTGGGCAATCCACGGTTGCCATAGTTGTCGTGCTGGAACACATGAGTGGGAAGGAGATCGCACATCATCCCTCAAGAATGATCCTGAGATCAGAGTAACAGGGCGAAGCATTACAGTATCTTTCCACAAGCCCACTGTTCTCAGATTGTTCTAAATATACAGAAAATAAATTATTTGGATGATATTTGTTGAACTGAACCACCCGTCCCGTAGGGGTGTATGAAAATATTGATGCACGTAAGTATCATGATATTTTGTTTGACGATACTGTATCAGATCTCAATATTTTATACAAATAATCATACAAGATTCTTGGATTTCGTTTCGTTTTGAGTTTCTATTCCGACAGCTAGATACACTAAAGGTTTGTGGACACCTTGTCATAAGTATGGTATGTCCACATTTAGTCCCAAATTAGCTCTTAGAATTTCCTCCACTCTTCTGGGAAGATGTTCCAATAGATTTTGGAGTGTGATAGTTGTCATTTGTGTTCATCAGCCACAATGGTTGTTAGTAAAGTCAGGTACTGATGTAGGTGAAGTGAGAAGGCCTGGGGTGGAGTCAGCATTCACATTTATCCCAAAGGTGTCCAGTAGGGTCGGTGCTCTATAGCAGGAGAACTCACTCCAAACCATGTAAAGAATATCTTCATGGAGTTAGCTTTGTGCCCAGGGGCATCGCCATGCTGGAACAGGTCTGGGTCTCTAAGTTGAAGTGAATGCAAAATCTTATTATACAAATATTATGATATCATATTATTATATGATATAATTACATTTAGTGAAATTAAGTACCTCCAACTTTGAGGTAACAGTTTGGAAAGGAACCACATATAGCAGGAAAGGTCAGGTGTCTGGATACTTTTGGCAAATAAGTGTACATAGAAGTCTTTATATCTTAAAAGTTAAACAGAGACAGGAAGTACCAGCATAAGGCCACGCCACCGATATTAGCTTTAATATCCACCTGTTTCCTGGATGCTGCAGCTCAACGATTATGGGTAAAAATTCAGTCGGAAGATATAACAGTGTTGACTGACGTTGAAATGGCGTTAAAAATCTCAGGAACAACACGTGGTGTTCATGCTGCACTTCTAACCAGACGAAGCTCAGTTTGTGGCAGTGCTACATACACAAACCTAAAGTTAGAGCAAGAATAAAACTGAAACTAAAGCAAGATGAAAAACTAAAAGTTAAGAACTTGTGGCAGGAGGGAAAGTCAGGAATAATTGCACGTATCAATTGTTTTGTATGAAGACAAAAGTGTGTCTGATTCTCAGGAGTGACTTATTGCCTGGAAACTCAGGGAAATCGAGCATTGAGCAAAATCTATTACATTTAAAAACAAATAACATCTGAAACACTGCTGTGTTTTTAGGGGGGGAATTTAATTACTCAAATGTTGTGAGGAGAGAGAGAGAGAGAGAGAGAGAGAGAGAGAGAGAGAGATTGCAAAACAGGAAAAGAGATAAAGATGGAAAGTGAGACAGAAAGCAGGAGGAATAGAAAGAAAAAAGAAAGAAAGAAAGAAAGCGAGAAAGAGAAAGAGAGAGAGAGAGAGAGAGAGTGCAAAACAGGAAGAGAGATAAAGATGGATAGTGAGACAGAAAGAGGGAGGAATAGAAAGAAAGAAAGATGGATGATGGATGGATGGATGGATGGATGGATGAATGGATGGAGGTGGAGAGAAATGCAGAGAGAAAGACAGGAAGAAAGAGACAGAAAACAACTTGAAGAGAAAAAGAGGGATGGAGAAATAGATGGTTAAAAAAGAGGGATAGAGATAGATAAACAGAGCAAGAAAGACAGAGAGAGAGAAATGGAAAGAGAAAGATATAGAGATTGACAGACAGACAGGAAGAGATGAAGGGAGAAAGAGAGAGAGAGAGAGAAAGAGAGAGAGAGAGAGAGAGAGAGAGAGAGAGAGAGAGAGAGAGAGAAATAGGTGATTACTGAATATATAAATAAATGATGGATGTTAAAAACATTTTGGTTTCACAGACTTCATGTGCAGATTATGGGCTGGTGTGTGTGTGTCTGTGTGTGTGTGTGTGTGTGTGTGTGTGTGTGTGTGTGTGTGTGTGTGTGTGTGTGTGTGTTTGCTTTGTGTTAAACAATGCTACGTGCTTCCTGCATGCCACACAATCGCTCACACAATCAAGCACCCAAGAAAAACAGGAAGTTGGCTGCGTGGTTATGCCTGATGAAGGCCAGCTGAGTTTCTCAGTTAGAACCGGTTTATTTCTGCTCGATAATGCAGGCACTTGGGAAAGACAGCGTGTGTAATACGAGGATAAATAAATGGCGGTCACATGGGGAGAAAGCTCAGTGAAGTGAAGAAAAAACCGCAAATATAAAAAAAATCCCTGATATCAGCAGAGACGTGTTTAGTGTCTGTAGGTCAGTGCTGTAGGTCAGATCGTGACCATGGGTAGGTCACATGACCACAGGATTATTCAATATATCTATTGTATGGAGGCGGAAACCTGCAGAAGGAAGCCTTTGTAATGTTTTACTTTTTGTTTTGTTTTTTACTGTTCTTGCATTTTTAAAAAAAAGAATAGTGAGATCTTCCTGGAGAGGAATTATACCAGAAAATGTTTTTTTGACCATCCTGTCAATTCAGGTGGGATAGAGGGTATCAGCTGGGGTACGAGGGTACGAGGGTACGAGGGTTACTCCAGGAATGTCAAATATGGTATGATCTTTCCAGGTGAATACACTTGTAAAAAAATGTATTAATTTAATTCAATTTAAAAAATATATATATATCTAATATATAGAGAGAGAGAGAGAGAGAGAGAGAGAGAGAGATATTGGAAAAGTGCTAGAAAAAAAGAAAGAAAGAAAAAAAGAAAGAAAGCAAGCAAGCAAGAAAGAATAGCAAGCTTATCCTGTATATTTATACAGAAAAAAAAAAGCTACAATTGTTTTTCCTGGATGATAAAACACACGTTTTTTTTGTTTGTTTTTTTTGTTTTTTGTTTTTTTTTTTTTTTTTTTACTATTCTGTCTATTCGGGTGCTATAGAGTGTATGATTTGGGGTTATTCAGACATTTAAAAAAAGATTTCATATTTCCAGGTGCATACATGTAAAAAAAAAAAAAAAAAAAAAAAAAAAA
>MU551540.1:568391-639773 GCA_024362625.1 Silurus asotus | reverse complement strand
GATAGATAGATAGATAGATAGATAGATAGATAGATAGATAGATAGATAGATAGATAGAAAGAAAGAAAGAAAGAAAGAGAGAAAGAAAAACTAGCAAGCTTGTCTATAGAAATTCGAAATACAGTACGATCTTTCCAGACGCATACACGTCATAAAAATGTAATAAAACAAAATGAATAAATGAAAAAGGAGATACTCAGGTAATAATCTCTCATATAAAAAAATATCTGAACAGAATATACAAAAACAGACCCGAAGCCAGAGTCCTTTTGAGGCGAGTCTGTGTTCATTTATTTAAAGTTCAGTTCGCACAATATTATTGCATCATAAAACGTATGCAAATGGTATGCAAATTCACCAACATATTTTTTTATTACATTTCAGGCAAATGCCCTTATCTCTTAGTCATCTCAGTTAGCAATATATATATATATATGAAGGTCATGAGTTTAAATCCCAGCCACACTATGCTGCCACTATTTGGCCCCTGAGCAAGGCCCTTAAACCCAATAATGCTCAGTTGTATGAATGAGATAAATGCAAGTTGCTCTGGATGAGGGCGTCACCCCTAAATGTAAATATAAATATAGCTTTTTAGTTCAATCTTCTGAGATGTTTCATTAGATCAGGTTCATCACTTGAGTCTGAGAGCTGAAGATGATCTGATGAAGCACCGTGAACGGGAGATCTCTATAATCATCTCATCTACTAGTACTTTTCCACCAAAATGTAATGATAGACCTGTCTCATGTGTGGACGCGTTCCTGCCGGGTTCCTCGGTGAACAACCGGAAGATCGCGCGCTCGGCTCGGCTCACCTGCATATTCCTCCGGCGGATGATCCCGGAGTCGTCCGCGGCGCTACTCCCACCTGGCCTGTCGGTCATCTTCGGTCGCTTTGCGTGGAAAACAGAGGCATGGAGGAAGAGGAAGAGGAGGAGGAGATGGAGAAAGAGGAGGAGGACACCTAGAGAGCCGCGTCTCTTCAGCTCCGTAACCAGACGACAAACCCATCGGCTTGTTTATGGCGACCGGCACCTTCTTTATCTCCGCGTCTCCATGGCGACTAATTTCCTCCGCTCGTTCCGCGCAGTCTTTTCCTCCCACTTCCCTGTCAGATCGAACCACTCTCGAGACCTCTATAGGGGGCGCCCAAATATCCTAATAACACACCGAATAGGCATCACATTATGAACACCTGCATAATATTGTGATGTTCCCCATTTGCTGCTGAAACTGTTCTGACTCGTTGAGCATTAACAGCATGAACTTCTTCAGCAGTCTGAGCTACAGGAGCTCATCTGTTGGATCGGATCATACGGACCAGCTTTCGCTCCTCCTGTGCATCAGTGAGCTGCAGATGCTTGGAGATGCTTTGACCCAGTCTTCACAATTTGTCAAACTTGCTCAAATCCTTATTCCCCTTGTGGCCCAATCCCATAGTGCCCATTTTTACTGCTTTTAACACGTCAACTTCGACGACAAAACATTTACTGCCTAATAAATAAATCTCCCACTAACAAGTGCCATGATGAAGAGATATTCAGCGTTATTTACTTCACCACTCATAATATGGAAATTTGGAATAACCGATCCAAACTACGGAAGTCCTGAGAATCCATGCAACATAATATTATTTTCGTTCTCGTTTTCTCACGATCATGACTTCATTTTCTTGCGATCTCGAACATAAAACAATTATTTCCTACTGATCAGTACTTTTCTTTTTATTCGGCATAAGAGCATGTTCTAGAGGCAACATCATAGCAGCATCATGGGTAATAGCATAACAATTTGTAGCAGCGAGCGCATGGATGATCAAGATCACGAGAAACCAAATCTATGGCTAAAAACATATTTATTCTTCAGTCAAGCCTTTTTCTCAATAGGTTTCAGGTCTTAAAGAGCAGATCAGGAGATATCATGGATAAGTGTCAAACTTATCCATGTCTGAATCGATCCACCCTTTAATACTATCTTATAGAATCCATCAATGTGGTAGAGAAACGCAGTGAAAACAGAGCATCACAGACAGGAAACTCCTACAGCGAGAATGAAAGTCGTTAGTACGGCAAAAAAAAACAATGAACACAATTGAAGTCTCCTTTCACTGTAGCCACATCTGCACCGCCCGCATACATCATCTGTAGCAGAACCATCGATATTCACCTCATAAAAGGTGTGTTTTAATGCCTGCTAGATGAACAGCCAACTCGCAATCTGAATGGACCAGAAGATTCTTCAGATGCTTCAGATTGAAGCAACATAAAGTTCAAACAAAAGAAATCTGCAATGCTCACATGAAGTAAGGGCTGAAATCTGCCTAGCGGATAAAGCAAAAGATTACACGAGACAATGTCGGATCTCACTATGTGCCAAGAACGACTGAAAGCAGCGCATCAAACGTGTTAGATGAAATCACACCTCCTTCGTGTTTCTCCTCTCTCTGATGGAGGTCCTCGGAAAAGGTTGTACAGGAACACTTAACGTGTTAGTCGGATAAAGCGTTTACAAAGTGTGTGTGTGTGGAGGGGAGGGTGTACGCCAGCTGTGGTTCTACCAAAAATGTTCCTTCCAAAATAGATAGATGCAGTTTTGTTGTCATTGCATAGTGTAGACACACAGCAACGAAACTGTGGCCATGTGCAAATACAGTGAACATGCACGGAAGCTCTTGAGCAAATAACAGTAAGAATATAAATGTATAGAAAGATCTATAGGTCACAAAGAACATTTCGAAACTGTGAAAAATCATTCATCATGCCAGTGGTGGACCATCAGGTCCAGTGAGGCCTTCACTGCTATCCTAAACTTTATCAGAATCACTTTTTAATATGATTTTTTTTTCCCATGACAACTTATTAACTTCCTCCCAATAATCAATTTTCATCATTTCGTAGTGTTTCTTTTGTATATGCTGCTTCCTGTAGTGTCTGTTAAGGTTAGAGTTTCTATCCAATCAGATTTCAGCCATCACATCACATGTTACTAGGGTCAAAGTAATCTATTCATGTTGTTGAAGCTGTTGCTCGAACTAATCAGAGTGCGAGTTGGTGACACCAGGGCCATCGAGCAGGCATACAATCATGTCAGCACTTCTGTTGACTGGAGAGCGCACTAGTCAGAGCTCACATACCGCATCTGTAGCGAACTTCACAAGCTCAAATATATTTGTTGGAATTAATAGCTGTCTTTTCATTCTGTAATGTATGACAGAGGAGGAGAAATCGATTTGGGCACAGATACAAGAACATTCAACGCACAAGACAAACTTTCCAAGAAAAGAAAAAAAAAAAGGTCGGACATAACAGCTCAATACAGTTGTTGAGCTACTTCATGGACCATTTATACTTCAGTGTTTTTTTTCCTGTAGTATATGCACTAAAAAACAATTTGCCTTTTTTTTTTAAATCCTCAGGAAATCCGTAATGCACGAAAAAAATGTGATTTTATGAGGTTAATATCGACGCTTCTGCTGGAGATAAAGCATGTGGGTGGTGCAGTTGTGGCTACAGTGAAAGGAGACTTGTTCAATTGCGTTTATTGGGTTTCTTGTTTTAGGAACGACTTTCATTCTCGCTAGAGATTCTTGTGTGTGATGCAGCGACTGTTAAACTGCATCTCACTATAATACTACTATAGCTGTGGCATTGCAATGATGGTGTGTGTATTGATTCAGGCAGAACACCACTGAAGGCCTGGGTCTGAAATGCACTATAAGATATATAAGTGTACAATATAAATAATATATGTATTGGATGCACAGGACCAAGACCATACACTGTGTGCATACAGATACAGTATATAGAATAAACGAGGATGATCTGTTTAAATAAATTATTTTCTTGTTAACAGAGCAAGTCTAGAAACTTTTTGATACCACCGCATAAGTGCCAGTGATGAATTGAGCGGTTTTCACCACTCCTTGCAAATCTCGGATCTGGCTGATGAACTCATTACCAAGCAGTCCGGAGGTTGGAGTAAGTGTGTTGGCACCTTTAAATTGCACAGGACAGTAGGGACTGGAAATGAGTAGCCATGTGCTTAAAGGATTACAGGGACAAAAACCATGCTGAAATGTACCACCGCCACCCACCTCCAACATGCTCCATCAGCCAATATGCATCCTGAGCCAACACAGTGCACCTTTTGTAGTCATTTCGTTTTGATTCCCAAAAATCTCTGTGTAAAGGGTATTTTTAAAAGCTCTTATTATCAGCAGGGTGTGGTGGGCCAAAACACCCCCCTAAAACACACACACACACACACACACACACACACACACACACACACACACAAATTTCCAAGCTAGTGGTATTATTCATAGGAATGATATTGATTTTCTTGTCTAGGCTGCAAGCCAGAGTGGTATTATGACCTTCTCCATACTATAATGATTCGATAATCAATGCTCTCTCTCTCTCTCTCTCTCTCTCGCTCTCTCTCTTCTTTTCCACAAAGATAGACCCTTTTAGACTATATTTATCCAAAGAGCGCCCAATCAGAACTGTGTTTCGAAACACATTTACCTTCCACGATCACTTTCTGTGAGGTGTTGTTATTAATGTGGCATCCCACACGCCCACAGGAGCAGATTGTCATCAGCTAACACACACACACACACACACACACACACACACACAGAGAACAAGACCGCCTACGAAGCATCTGATAAAAAAAAAAAGTGCACTGTGACAGGATGTGAAGTCAGGCGTAAGAGCAAAACAATAATGGAGACATGACATCCAACTGAGAACCACTATCATCCCATACATGTTTTATTTGACATGTTCTCTCTCACACACACACACACACACACACACACACACTTGGCACAGACTCTATCCAAATAACAGAACCGTGTGGCTATTAATACAAATACAAATCACAGTGAGCTAGCATGAGTTAGCGTTTTTTTCCCCCTGACTAGCCATGACGCGTTAGCCATGTTCTCATGTGAAGTCATTCGCTCATAATGGTTTGTTGTAATTAATAATAACACAAACAATGAGTCAGCACATTTTTTTCCCAAAAAGAAAGATGTAATCATACTAACTTGGAACATGATCTTATGCAAATTTCAGATTAAGTAGGCCATAATGAATTTATCCACGATATTCTTCATATTATATGCTATCTGTATATGCTTTTATATCTTTTTTAGGGACCTAGTGTCCTTATAAGGATATGGATATCTGACGGATCTATCTATCTATCTATCTATCTATCTATCTATCTATCTATCTATCTATCTATCTATCATATGCTTCATATAATGCGTATGCTTTAATTGACAATGATCTATCAATCATGAAATAGTATAATCATCTATCTATCTATCTATCTATCTATCTATCTATCTATTTATCTATCTATCTATCTATCTATCTATCTATCTATCTATCTATCTATCTATCTATCTATCTATCAATCTATCATATGCTTCATATAATGCGTATGCTTCAATTGACAATGATCTATAATGAAATAGTATAATTATCTATCTATCTATCTATCTATCTATCTATCTATCTATCTATCTATCTATCTATCTATCTATCTATCTATCATGAAATAGTTTAATCATCTATCTATCTATCTATCTATCTATCTATCTATCTATCTATCTATCTATCTATCTATCTATCTATCATATGCTTCATATGCATATGCTTTTATTGACAGGTTTGACTTTGAGACATTTGACTGGTCCCTGTAAAAAAAAATTATATCTTCTACTTTTTTTATTGAGAAATTATTTCAAGTGTGTTTACAATTTAATAATAATAATAATTTTGAAAATGTGCTGAAATTGGGAGGCGGAGACTAAACAAACTTGCAGTCCACTGTTTACTGCCTTCCTGAGAAAAAAGGATCTCATTCGGTACACATGTGACCAAAACCAAAATCCCTTTACCGAAAAATGTCTGTACGAATGCGTGTATCGTTACACCTCTACCACATTGTATAGACTAGACAGTATAAATATATGTGCTTGTGCCAGTTTGCGAGTGAATGGTGGATCATAGTGTTCAGAAGTCGATTATTCATAAGTGAAGAAGAGTGAGACTTATGTGTCTCGTTCCGTGTCTCGCTTACGTGTCTTTTTTTACGTCAAAGTCATTAGCAGGGCTGATGCACAGGAGTCTCGATCCGGCAAAAGAACTAAAAGACATGACTCACAAGATTAAGGTCTTAACAGCCCTGATGTTGCCGTAGTGACAATGTTTCCAGGGTCACTCGGTTATTTACAGCACAAAGCCAGAGTCGTGATGTCACAATATCGACGTGGCCACGGTGTCCCACAAGGGTCGTAAAGATTTAGGATCAGGTTTACGGGGAAAAAGGTAGATGTGAGGATCAGTCAACCGGCTTAATGCAAGCTGACACAGAGAAATGATATATCAATCATATTCCAGTTTGGTGCCTATAGGCAGAGATACAATATCTAGACAAAAGTTTGTTGACACCTTACCATAAGATTGGTTTGTGCTTCCTGATCTCATTGAGTCAATATATTTTAACCATTATATGCAATCTTCTCGGAATGTTCCATGTTTCATGAATTAGGTGAGGTGAGGAGGCCTGTGGTGCAGTCAGTGTTTCAGTTCATGGTTTAAAAGGGTTGGAGCTCTATAGCAGGAGATCTCACACATCTTCCAAACAATGAAAAGCAGATCTTCATGGAACTGTACAGGGGCATGGTGGAACAGGTTTTGGTCTTCTAGTTCAAGGAAAAGGGAATAATACTTATATGCTATTGTATTAAATACTAGCGTACTTAAATACAACCAAATTTGGATACTACCAAACTTGGATACTATAATACTTTAATACTAGCATACTTATATACTAGCATACTTAAATACTACCAAACTTGGATACTATAATACTTTAATATTAGCATACTTATATACTAGCATACTTAAATACTACCAAACTTGGATACTACCAAACTTGGATACTATAATACTTTAATATTAGCATACTTATATACTAGCATACTTAAATACTACCAAACTTGAATACTACCAAACTTGGATACTATAATACTTTATTATTAGCATACTTATATACCAGCATACTTAAATACTACCAAACTTGGATACTATAATACTTATATACTAGCATACTTAAGTACTACCAAACTTTGATACTACCAAACTTGGATACTATAATACTTTTTTATTAGCATACTTATATACCAGCATACTTAAATACTACCAAACTTGGATACTATAATACTTATATACTAGCATACTTAAATACTACCAAACTTTGATACTACCAAACTTGGATACTATAATACTTTAATATTAGCATACTTAAATACTAGCATACTTAAATTCTACCAAACTTGGATACTATAATACTTATATACTAGCATACTTAAATACTACCAAACTTGGATACTATAATACTTAAATACTAGCATACTTAAATACTACCAAACTTGGATACTATAATACTTTAATATTAGCATACTTAAATACTAGCATACTTAAATACTACCAAACTTGGATACTATAATACTTAAATACTAGCATACTTAAATACTACCAAACTTGGATACTATAATACTTATATACTAGCATACTTAAATACTACCAAACTTGGATACTATAATACTTAAATACTAGCATACTTAAATACTACCAAACTTGGATACTATAATACTTTAATATTAGCATACTTAAATACTAGCATACTTACATACTACCAAACTTGGATACTATAATACTTATATACTAGCATACTTACATACTACCAAACTTGGATACTGTAATACTTTTATACTAGCGTACTTTAATACTAGCAAATTTTAATAATAACAATCTTGGATACTTCAATATTTAAATACTACTCTACATAAATACTAGAATATTTGCATACTAGCAAACTTGGATACTATAATACATAAATAGTAGCATACTTAAATACTACTGTACTGATATACTTACATACTTGGACACTATAATACTTATATACTAGCGTACTTAAAGAGAGTAGCATACTTAAATACTTGCAAACTTGGACACTTGCAAAATTAAAAACAAACGTACTTAAATACTACCGAACCTTGATACTATAATATTGCCTTAATAGCATACTTATATACTATCATACTTAAACACTTTTTATTTAATTGTCTTTTTGTTTATTTCTTTAAAAATAAAAGTCTACAAGACTCTTATTGGTGTTGTATATGGCTTCACGCGGGACCGGAAGTGGGAAGCCGGTAGTCATGGCGCCTATAATTGGCGCCTCGTATTAGCCGTGTAAACTTCAACACGTTTTTTTAATACTGTTTTCCATCATTTTGTTTTTTCTCTTTGGCCTCAGCGGGAGACGCGGACAGAGTGAGTGTCAGGTCTCTCACACACCAGCCTTCAAAACACCGACATGTCTTTATAAAGGGACGTCGAAGCGCCGAGCTTAATGACTAGCTGGGGCATTATGGGGCAGAGTCTCAAATAGTTCTGCACTTCCTATATCGGTGCACTAACTAGGGGATGTGTATAACAGGGGTGTGTACACTACCTAGTGCGGTTTATGTGTAATAAGGGACCATTTGGGATACGGGCATGGAAAGTGTCCTAGATGGAAAAATGATATGATTTATTGAGTTTGTTTGCAGGAATTGTATCCATTTAGAACAGTATCCGTTCTGCTAGGTACATCTACACACTCGTGAAGGAACATTGAGGTTCCAGTCCCATCTTGGAGAAATAACCTTAAATAGATGATCTTCATCCAACCATCTTGGAGAAATAACCACAGATAGATGATCTCCATCCAACCATCTTGGTGAAATAACTATAGCTAGATGATCTCCATCCAACCATCTTGGAGAAATAACCATAGATGGATGATCTCCATCCAACCATCTTGGAGAAATAACCATAGATAGATGATCTTCATCCAACCATCTTGGAGAAATAACCACAGATAGATGATCTCCATCCAACCATCTTGGAGAAATAACCACAGATAGATGATCTACATCCAACCGTCTTGGAGAAATAACCATAGATAGATGATCTCCATCCAACCATCTTGGAGAAATAACCATAGATAGATGATCTCCATCCAACCATCTTCGAGAAATAACCATAGATAGATGATCTCCATCCAACCATCTTGGAGAAATAACCATAGATAGATGATCTCCATCCAACCATCTTGGAGAAATACCCATAGCTAGATGATCTCCATCCAACCATCTTGGAGAAATAACCATAGATAGATGATCTCCATCCAACCATCTTGGAGAAATAACCATAGTTAGATGATCTCCATCCAACCATCTTGGAGAAATAACGATAGATGGATGATCTCTATCCAACCATCTTGGAGAAATAACCATAGATGGATGATCTCTATCCAACCATTTTGGAGAAATAACCATAGATGGATGATCTCTATCCAACCATCTTGGAGAAATAACCATAGATGCATGATCTCTATCCAACCATCTTGGAGAAATAACCATAGATGGATGATCTCTATCCAGCCATCTTGGAGAAATAACCATAGATGGATGATCACCTTGGAGTTGTTGAAACCATTTTAGAGAACTACCGCAAATCAATAATCTCCATCCAAACATCTTGGTGTTCCGAACCTCTTGGAGAACTAACCACAAATGGATGATCTTGTTCCAACCGTCATGGAAATTAACCACAAAGATAATTTCTATCCAAACATTTTGGGATTCTAAACACCTCAAATCCTTTTGCCTTTCCATATAATTCCAGACAGAACGATCATCTCCAAGACTCCTTGTTCTTCTCTACACTGAAGTTGGCTCTTAATTACATTAACTGTGTGTTTGGGTTCATTGTCCTGCTGCAAAATAAATTTGAGGCCAATCAGATGCCTCCTTGATGGTATCTCATTAAGGAATAATATCTGCTTGTATTTCTCAGCATTGATGATACCATTAATCCAACTCCATTTCAGCCCCAAACTTGCAGGAAACCTCCACCATGCTTCACTGTTGCCTGCTGATGCTGATTATTGTGTCGCTGTCCAGCACTTCAGCAAACATTTACATCCAAATAGATACGATTTTGACCCATCAGTCCAAAACATCTGCCGCCATTTTTCTGCTCCACATTTCCAATATTCCAGGGCATATGAAGACCACTTCTGGTCAGACTTCTCCAGACACTAAATGGGTGCAACAGAGTCCCACTGGTATTCTCAAGTTCTTTGCTGATGGCACTGCTTGATATCTTCTGATGTTGAAGAGAAGAAGCATGATGTCTATCATCTGCCGTAGTAAGTTTCCTTGGTTGAGCACTTCGTCTGCGCTCCTTAACATTGTCTGATTTGTTTGTTCTTCTTGCAAATAGAACTTGAACTAGAAGAGTCGTGAGGGAAACTACTCAATTCTGTTTCGCGATTCTTTGTTCTCATGTGCGTCTAGTAGAAAATGAACGAATCGCTCTTTGAAACGACTCATTCAGAATGAATTAATTGTTCTGAGACGACTTGTTCTTCTGAGTCGCATTAAAGACTCGTCCAGTATGAACAAATTGCTCTTTGAGACGACTCGTTCTTCTTCTGTCGCATTAAAGACTCATCCAGAATGAAGGAATCGCTCTTTAAAACGACTCGTTCTTCTGAGTCGCATTAAAGACTCGTCCAGAATGAAGGCATCGCTCTTTGAGACGACTCGTTCTTTTGAGTCCGATTAAAGACTCGTTCAGAATGAAGGCATCGCTCTTTGAGACGACTCGTTCTTCTGAGTCTGATTAAAGACTCGTTCAGAATGAAGGAATCGCTCTTTGAGACGACTCGTTCTTCTGAGTCGCATTAAAGACTCGTTCAGAATGAAGGAATCGCTCTTTAAGACGACTCGTTCTTCTGAGTCGCATTAAAGACTCGTTCAGTATGAAGGAATAGCTCTTTGAGACGACTCGTTCTTCTGAGTCCGATTAAAGACTCGTCCAGTATGAAGGAATCGCTCTTTGAGACGACTCGTTCTTCCGAGTCGCATTAAAAACTCGTTCAGAATAAAGGAATCGCTCTTTGAGACGACTCGTTCTTCCGAATCGCATTAAAAACTCGTTCAGAATGAAGGAATCGCTCTTTGAGAAGACTCGTTCTTCTGAGTCGCATTAAACTTACTTACTTGCACAAGTAAGACCTGAAGGCTGAAGAGTGGTCACACCAAATACTGTTTTTACCCAGATTTCTTTTGTTAGCTTTTTTACCATTTTGTTTATTGAACACTTTTTACTTTCTCAATTTTACAGCATTTTTTCCCTGGCTGAAACTTTTCCATGGTGCTCGGTATATCATATATATTTTTTCCTTTCGCCAGGTGATGAAGCGCGGCCGGACGGAGCAGATCCAGCACGCTGTGGCGCTGTACCTGAAGAGACGCCAGTATGCCGATGTGGACGGTTCGCTGAAAGGGACCAAGTTGTCTCAATCTACAGAGGATATGGCAGCGCACCTCATGGGTACTGTACCGCATTATCGTGCGAATTGAAAACCAATAAACCCCACCCAAAAAAAACAGCACTGAATCATGAAAAAGTGCAAAATAAAGTCAATATATTAATTATAATATAAATAAATCAGAGATACATTTAAACTGAAGCAATAAGTTACACTCCAAATAAAAACAGTTACATTCAAAAAGAATAAAAGACAAATAAACAGCATGTAGCATCAGTGATTCGCCTGTAGAGGCCGCTCTCGTGCTGTATAACGCAACCCGGAAAAACTATTGTCGTTGGAAATCCACCTTTTAAAATAAAATAAGGCCAGTCCTAGTAAAACTTTATACGCTTTATCAAAATCGCAATTTTAGGAAGCTTTGTATGTCATGTCAAATCTCATAGAAATGTGAAATTCCATTTCATCCAAGGGATTTATTAGACACAATCATGCATATTCATTTTTTATTGAACAAAAGAAGAGAAGGTTGATTGGATAAACAAATTAATCGATCTGAGATTTTCTCACACAGTTAATGTCTTGCGTCTGCTGTTCTTCTAGTACAGAAGGTTACAGGAGGAGAAACCGTAAAAATGGCAATCAAAGCGATCTATAATTGTGTTTACTACAGTGAACAGATATTTGGAAGCCATTTTGAAGCATTTAAGTTGCAGTATCGTGTCCCAACCACCCCGTGAACTCTCGTTTACCCTTCCTTTTAACTTTTGTCTTTGTATCTCTTTGTTGTTCTGAAAGATTGTGGCATACATTTAAAAATAGAGGAGAAAAGAGAGAGAATAAACGTTAAGTCCTTATATTCTCCGGACAAAAAAAAAAAAGATTCAGTTAAAAATCTTAAAAATACTTTTATCCAAATTCGAATGGAATTTTTTTCCCGTGAAATAAAATACGCCTGATTTGCACCTTAAAAACAGGTCTTAATGACTGATGTTTATGTAACGTTTCCTCTCATCGAAATGCTCCTGCGGCACTTGAGAAGGTTTTTGGTTTGTTAGTTTCCGTGGTCGTTGTCGTTCGTTCTTCTGTTCGAAGAAATACAATTCGCTGTATTACGACTACTAACGAGACCAACAGCCAATCAGGTTTCTGTTGTTGGAACGAAGTTCTCTCAGATCGTACCGCAGACGTAAAACGGATTTTATTTTTTAGCTACGTGAAAAACAGCTAAAGTCTTAAATTGAATTCTTTATGGTCTTATGAAGGTTCTAAATGTGACTTGAATTGACCCTGATATTTAGATTCTCCCTCATTTTGAGTTTTAGTTCAATTACGATGTAGTTTACACTCCTGGTTTTTATAAAACAGCAAAATAGCCTTCAGATTGTATCAATAATTTCATTGCTTCTAGTCTATATTTATAAAATAAGTCATATAAAATTGTAGGCATATATACAAGGACAGGGATGTAATTTATATCACAGCCAATCTTAAAATTAACAACATTAATTACATCGGCAAAACTTATTTTAAACATACATAACAGGAATAATCCAGATTTTTCCCTCAGCATCATCAGTGTGGATTTTTGCTGATAGTTTCCTGCAGTCAACTATCGGTGACAATTGATCGCCAAAACCGATAAATCGGTCGACCTCTAGTCCACACACACTAATCTCGCACTTCTAGATGCAGGACAAACCCCCAGATGAGCATGTCTGTAGAAGTGATCACCTGCTTCAGAAAACCTTCACCAAACTGGTAAAAACTGGTCGTTGTTTGTGCATGATACATTTCTGTTTCTCTCTTTCTGCAGTTCAGACAGAGTCCAGCTGCGGGAACGTGGTTTCTGCAGCTCCGTGCCAGTCAGACCCTCAGCAGTACGAGACTCAGTTCTCCAGGTTACGCAGCTTCCTGCTGGGTAAGTTTGGTGTCGCAGTTGGAATGAAGAGAACTAACTAGCCAATTTGTGGTCTTGGGTTCATGGTTAAAAGCTGAGGGATGGAGCAGTGGATGCTGTGTTAATGCTGTGTTAATGCTGTGTGTGTGTGTGTGTGTGTGTGTGTGTGTGTGTGTGTGTGTGTGTGTGTGTGTGTGTCAGAGGCCGAGGTGCCATTGGGCAGGGAGGCGAGCGCCATACTTTTCCCTCTCTTTATCTACTTGCACCTGGACATGGCGCGCTGTGGCCTGAAGGGGGCGGTAGACTCCTTCTTCAGCCGCTTCCACTCCTCCTTCCAACAGGAGGCCGAGCAGAGAGCCATGGTGGAGCATCTCCGAGGAATCGTCACTCCGCAGGTCAGTCATGGCAAAATCGACACCGTCGTAGCCCCCACACATCAGGGCAGGGGACAGGGGGGGTTTGCTCGATCATAGTGGCTCGGGACAAAAAAAGATGCCTTCAAGTCAGATTCTCACGGCTCTGTGCAGTTGTCATGACGACAAGACACCTGATACACATGGGTCATATTTCCAAAATAATAAAGACAGAACAACAGACCAGTCGTACACTGTGGTCCAGTCGCCACGACAACAACGATGTGCATCTCGGATTGGTTGACATGTTGGCACTGATCTGTACCTCAGGTCAGTTACCATGACAACAGTGAAGTGGATGCACTTTGCCTGTGCTGTTCTGACATATGGGCGTCACCTTCATTGTAACTGACCTGAGGAATGGGCGTCCTGAAGGTGACCCATACAATAAATCGGTCACCATGACGACAGCAACCCATACCACAGGTCCTGATGGTGACCCATACCACATGTCGATCACCATGACAACAGCGGCTGAAACAACATGGTTCATAATTGAACTTCACTTATATCTGCATTCCCCTGCGTTCCTCCTCAATCCTGTGTGTGTGTGTGTGTGTGTGTGTGTGTTTGTGTAGGACGTGGCCTCCAACTCCAAACTGAGCTCTCTGTTGGAGCACAAGTACGTGGTGCAGCTGACCGATGAGGCCTACACCTACTTATTGCGCTACCTCCAGAGTGACGACAATAGCGCCCTCTGCAGGGTGCTCAGCACACACCTACAGGTCGCAGCGCCTCTCCTGGAAATCTGGTTTCATAATTTTAATGAAAACCGGCTGATGATGTTTATAATTATTATTATTATTAATAAATTATCAGGTGTACGAATAAAAATCTGCTTCACAGGTTGAAGTTTCTGCTGTGCGCCGCACCGACTACCAGCTCAACGGGACGGGGCTGACGACAGGAAACTCCACTTCCACTTCCTGTTCCGGCGGGTGGTTGGGTGTGGACGGGTCAGACGGGGCAGAGTCGGTGGACGTCCCGGCAGGGTTACCGCCTCAAAATGAGGCCGCCCTGGAGGCACTCCAGGACAGCATCAGGCGTGTTCGCGAGGGTCCTCCATCCCTCACCACCGTCTGCTTCTACGCCTTCGAAAACACTGAGCAGCTTCTGAACGCTGCAGAGGTGTCGCCCGATAGCCGCCTGCTGGCTGCTGCCTTCGACAGCTCTGCCCTCAAGCTGTGGAGCCTCCGAGCCCGAAAGCTGAAGGCAGGACCTTGTAGGGCCAACGTGTCCAAAATACGCCTCGCCTGCGACCTTGTGGAGGAGGAGGTGAGTGACACGGTGAGACGTCTCATATATTGCGGGTGCGTATTTACGATGTTCTAAAGCCGTCCTTCCTGTTTCTGACCCAGACAGAGGAGGAGGAGTCGGGCAGCGAGATGAAGACCCTGCGCGGCCACAGCGGCCCCGTGTATGGCGCGACGTTCCTGCACGACTCCGCGGGTCTGCTCTCGTGCTCGGAGGACTGCACCGTGCGCTTTTGGGAGCTTCGCGGTTTCAGCAACGCTGCCGTATACCGAGGCCACGCCTACCCCGTGTGGGACATCGCGGCGAGTCCGTGCGGCCTGTACTTCTGCACGGCGTCGCGCGACACCACGGCTCGTCTCTGGACTCCGGCCCGCGCTCACCCGCTGCGACTTTACGCCGGACACCTGGCCGACGTCGACTGCGTGCGCTTCCATCCCAACTCCAGCTACATCGCTACAGGCTCCACCGACAGGACCGTCCGTCTCTGGAGCACGCAACACGGGGGATCAGTACGCCTGCTAACCGGACACCGGGGTCCCGTACTGGCCCTCGCCTTCTCACCTGACGGCAGGTTAGACACCAAAATATATATCTATATCGATATTCCAGGGGTGTAGCGATACACGAAATTCACGCTTCGGTACGTACATCAGTTTTTAAGTCACACATCGGTTCAATTTCAGTATAGTCATTGTGGAAGAAATTGAAAAAATATCTTTTTTTTTTTCTTTTCCTTTTTTTATTTTATTTTATTTTTTTTTTTATGAATACGTTGTTTATTATTATTAACATTTGTGAACATCAGCATTTTACATTTTCAGAACAGTTGAAAATAAAAAATCTTATATGTAAAAATGTAATAGAATAAATCAAAATAATGCATACACTTTTTATTAAATAGATTACATTTAGTAATCAATTAAATTGGTACAAAATTAATTGATTGAATACAATTAAATAAATGGATAAATGTGATTAAATAGTTTGCATTGAAATCAAAAAGAATCTTGAGTTTTATTGCCAAGTGGGTTTGCACTCACAAGGAATTTGTTTTATAATTTTTTTATGGTAAATAAAAGAAAATTAATAAGTAAATATATAAAAAAAAGTTAAAGCAAGACAAATACAGAATTATGGGGTTTTACACATTTGTATATTTTATTTAGACCCCATTTGAGTAGAACAGATGTGCATATACGTGTGTGTGTCTGTTATACTTGATTTTCTAAAGATATGTTCTTCTTTACTGTTTTAATTATTGCAGCATACTTTAGCGAATGTCTGCATTTGAGAAACACAAGATAATTCTTTATTCATTTGTTTAATTTATTGAGTCATTAATAAATTCTATCCATCCTTCATTCATTTATTCACTCCCTCGATATGCCCAATTGTCAGGATTTTCTGCTTTTAACTTAAATTCTTGAAGCTGGACACAAAATTACCTTTGCTTTAACTGAAGATAATAAATGCTTTAGAAGTATTTAAAAAAAGTACTAAATTTTTTTAATTAATATAAATTTCAATTTGATCTTTTAGTACTTTAGTTAATGCACTATGAACTAACATGAATGCGATACAGCATGTGGGTTGATTCACCTCTAGAGGCCGCTGTCGTACTGTATAAGGACAGCGAACCTTCTTAAGCGCAACCCGGAAAAACTATTGTTATGGATTTTTGCCGATAATTCCATCAATCAAATCGGCTAAACTAATAAATCATTCAACCTCTGCTATTGTCATACGTTCATGCCTTTCTCCCCCTCGCAGGTATCTGGTGTCTGCAGGTGAGGACCAGCGGTTGCGTTTGTGGGACTTGGCAGCAGGTGGTGTTCTAAAGGAGTTACGTGGACACACTGGCGCCATCACCAGCCTGGCGTTCAGCCCGGACAGCTCCCTTATTGCCTCGGCAGCTCTGGATAACTCGGTGCGGGTCTGGGACGTACGGAACGCCGGGGGCGGGGGGGCGGTGCCTCCGGACGGCTCCAGCCCCGAGCTGGTCGGAGTTTACATGGGTGAGACGAGCAGCGTCCTTAACGTCCAGTTCACCGCCTGCAATCTGCTGCTGGTCACCGGGACGGCGCAGGAGAAACAGGAGCAGTGAGAGCGAGACCCGGACGATCTCAGCCTTGCACTAAATAGTCCCCACTCACGTCTCCAGGTTTATCCGATGGAGCGATCGGTCTTTCCCTTATCAGACTCATCTGTTTCTCTCAAGCAGCTATTTGTAACTTCCCATTCGAAGCTCTGAATTTGTGTTGTTTCAGTTCCTGTTTTCAAAAATTTTTCAAACTATTTTTTGTATCGATGTTATAATATGTATGTATATAGTATTATAGGAGCGCATACTTAAATCCTGCTCGGAGACATTTGCTAAATAGACGACACACAACGTCTCAGAATAAAGAATAAACTCTACAATTTACCGTAACGCAAACGTGTATGTCTGAAGTCACGTGTGTGTGTGGGTTTTTTTTAAAGCTTCATTATAAGTATTACATCGTCCTGTTTGTTGCTATGACAATAAAATATGCTATAAAATGGTGCAATAGCACATGAGCACACTGATCAGCACCAAAACCTTTTCAGTTGCTTCAAAAAAATCACACAAATTCAGGAGTCAGGAGTTTCTTCCATCATTTACTCCTCTCCAAATGTTCTGTAATGTTGAACTGATGCTGAACTGCATGTTGGTGATGAGTAGAAACCGATCAAAAGTTCTAAACAGAGCCTGCGCTTGACCCTGATTCTTCTTCTTCTTTCGGCTTCTCCCATTAGGGGTCACCACAGCGGTGACATCTTCCTCTTTCACACCAACTACCTGCATGTCTTCCCTCACCACATCCATAAACCTCCTTCTTGGTCTTCCTCTTTTCCTCCTTCCTGGTGGCTCCATCCTCAGAATTCTCCTACTGATATACCCCATGTCCCTCCTCTACACATGTCCAAACCATCTCAATCTCACCTCCATCACCTTGTCCATCGTCGTCACTCCCAACGAAACCTCAACATCTTCAGCTCTGCTACCTCCAGCTCCGCCTCCTGTCTTTTACTCAATGCCACTGTCTCTAAACCATACAACATCTCAGGTCTCACCACAGTCCTATAAACCTTTAAGTTTACAGATACCCTACTATCACAAATCACTCCTGCTATCACTCTTCTCCACCCACTCCACTCTTTTCATTTCTCTAACACACTCCATTACTTCTGCGCTCGACCCTGATTGTTGAAATAAAAAGTTATGACCGATTTCACAAAATGTAGTTGAGTAAAAAAAGTACGAAATCTGACAGAAGTCAAAGTTAAAGGAAATGGAAATACGTCACTAAAGCACACACAAAAACGCTACTTAATTACAGAATAACATTGACTTCATTACTCTCCACCACTGAACACCTTTAGATGAATTGTTCATGCTGACTGCACCCCCAGGCCTCCTCACCTCACCTACATCACTAGCTGACTTTAACATCCTTGTGGATGAATGAAATCTCGCACAAATATCCACAAAATCTAGTGGAACATCTACCCAGAAGAGTGGGAACTTATTATAAGAGTAAATGTGGAATGGGGTGTTTAAAAACACACACTTTTGTGCTTATAGTGTATATATGAAGTGGTATCAGTAACAGAGTTTTGTGTTAATGGATGTAATCGAGAATGCGTCCGGATTAAAATAGCATGCGGATGAGTAAGAACATCAGAGGTGAAGATGCCTTTCTAACCACGCGTGCTGTACATTCTTGGCAGCATGTCGGCGGTAGCGATTAGGGCGAGGAGGTACTGTATAAAGAGGAAAAACATGTCGAACACGTAGCCGTGAAGCCGATTCTGATAGTATCTCACGTTTTAAAGGAGATGTTTTGTTTCTTTGGGCTTTGACTGTGAGGACGGGGGATGGGTGTGGCACCATCCAGAGAAACGCAAACTGCTTTATTTTCTCTTTATGATGCTGAAGGTCGTCTTGTGAAATGCGGTCAGAAGTCGACAAAGTTTGTTTTTTGATGAGGGTTTCTTCAAATGTGCTGATTTTATAACTGATTTTGTTCTGCATGCGAATCGGATCGAACAATCCGGATATTTTTCCTAAAATTTGAAAATAATATGTAAGAAATATTTCAAAATGGTACTGTATAAAAGCTCCACAGTGAAGGAACAGCATTTATTTGAGTTTTTAAATCAGATTTATTTATTTATTTACAATTTTTGTGCATTCTTTTAATAAAAATTTCACATTAGATGATATTAGTCTGCTATTCATTTCTCAGGAATTTGGGTTAATTTTTAAGTCTTTCGTTCTTTGTATATTTTTTTATTTATTTATTTATTTGTCTCTTCATTTGTTCCTTTTTTATTAATGAATTAATCAACTAATTAATTAATCAATGAATTAATTAATTCATGTTTTATGCATTCATACATTGTTTAATTGTATTGATCGGCCTGTATGTCTATTTATTTGTTGAATTTTTTTATTTGTATATTCATTTGTTGGTCTGTTTGTTTATTCATGCATTCATTTATTTGTCTGTATATATTTTTTGGTTTATTGATTAATTTATAAATCTCCACAAGCACACCCCATAATCTGGTGGAACATCATCTTCCCTGAAGAGTGGAATCATTATTACAGCAGCAAATGGGCAGTACATGTTGAATGGAAAGTTTGAAAAGAAGCACCCAGAAATCTCAAGACTCCACAAACCTTTTCATATTTAAGTAAAAATTGTTTTTAGTTTTTACTTATCAATGGAGAAATTTTGCTTTCCTTGACTGATCTTCAAGCAGACTCTTAAAAAAAATGTGATATGAGCGGTGTGTGTGTGTTATTTTCTTATCAGAATGCCACTATCACCAGTTCAGTGCTCCAAAAATGTCTTTAAATCTGAAGTGGGCGTGGCCAGGGCACACCCCTGGAAACCCACAATATCACAAACAGAACAGTCATCTCGGACAGTTCCTCAACCTCAGCTACATCACTCCAGTTCACGACTGCTCTTCACTCGGGGACGTACTTGTGACTTATATGGTTTTATCTTATCAAAACAGATAGTCTGCTATCTCCCAAATCCAGATCCCAAGCATCCCATGTGCTCTAACGTGGATCCATCTCAGGTGCTCATAATTCAGGTCTATATAATGGTTTATGGACTAAATAAGCAGGAAATCTGTGTTGATAATCCTTATAGTTTCCTGTCAGGTGATGGAGCTTTTAGTAACTTTACAGCATTCCACATGTCTCATCGTAGCTCTCACGCCTCAGGGGAGTGTCTTTCTCTGTGTCTCAGGTGTGGTGACTTTCGCTCGGGACGTCAAACCAGTTTTTCTTCCAGAAGTTTAAACAACCTGCCAAGCCTGTCTATACACTCACACACACACACACACACACATATATGAACATATACACAAACAGCTGGGCGTCAGTCAGCTCAGGCACAGTGAGCTTGTGTGTCAGTCACACAGTTTTGCATCGTCAGGCCCTCGTCAGGTATCGTCTTCTCTTCGCTCGTGTATCTTGCAGCAGGTGTGAGGATGCCTTCTGCTTCCACTCTGTTCGGTGCCTCGGGCAACAAGATCCAATCCGAGAGCACGCAGGCTGATGGCAAAACCTACGAGCAGCTGAGGCAGGAATGCCTGCAGAGGCAGAAGCTGTTCGAGGATCCTGATTTCCCCGCCACGGGATCATCGCTCTTCTACAGCCAGAGTGTCCCTGTCAACTTCGAATGGAAAAGGCCCGGGGTATGTACCGAACCCTTACCGCAGAGAACGGGAAGCCGATGTGTTTTATTTTCATCAGGTGTCTAAAAAAGGTTACGGTTAAACAGTTACAGGTTCCGTAAAAAGTTTCAGAGGTCAATCGTCAATTCGGTTGGGCATTTGGACCAAATGCATGCGGTTCTACAGTTTTTCTCAGTTGCTTTGGAGCGTTTCTCAGGTCAGAAATGAAATCCTCAAAACAAATTGTTCAGCCTCCACATCATGTGCACATCAGAAAAGCATTTTCTCGTCGCTTCGATCGAGTTGCGAACGCTCGGGTACATTCATTTAACTGATTGTGTACAAATGTCTGCTCTTTCCTACATCAACAATAGTTTGTCATGTTGATCAAAATATATTATACTGCTTCACTCCTGAATAGTTTTAACCCCCAAAACATTTAGGCATCAGTTCATTGCATAAGTCATTGAATGCAAAATGGTTAAACCAGTTGTTATTATGTGTGAAGCTTAAATTTTATATTCAATTTTTTTTTTGTCATTTGTATTTTGAATTGAATTGTGCGGATCAATCTTAAATGTCACTAATGAAGGCGAGCGAACGGGATCAGATTGACCAATGATCGACTTGTTCTCTAAAACAGGTGAAAGGTGAATCTCGTGAACCCTCAATTTTCTGACAAACTCAGAATGACACTTTTTTAAATGGATAACACCAGGAAATGAACGAACACTAGTACAGTGCAGTAAAAGTGTGTATCCTGTTCGTTCTTTTGCAATCAATATACAGCCCATACAGTAATGTGCACGTTTGTGCTGTTAAAATTCATACAGAAGAAATTCTGATTCGTGATTTTCAATCATTGGAATCCAAACCATAATTTACATCAGAAAATACTGAAACCGTTCACGACTAAACAGTGTGATGATATCGTTTGTAAAGAATAGCAAAAGGATCAGACATAAATACTTACTGTTGAGAGATGAACTAAGGATTTTGAGAAAAGTTCAGGCTTTTGCAAGAAATTCATTGTGTTGTACAGTTTGTACAAATTGGTTTGAGAAATGCAGTTACTGGTTTGCAAATATAAATGATGATTCAAGAAAATGCTCTGACGTAGCTGAGAAAAACTGTAACATAGTGTGAAGGTTTCAGGCTGGTAAATGGAACATTGTCAATGCCAGACAGGTGACGCTGGACATCCTGGACCATGAGAGAAAAGCATCAGGACCCATGTGTAGCTCCTAATCCCCTAACAGCTCATTTTAATACTCATAGTCAAGTTAGTCAGCAACTAATCCGAATCATTCAACAGCAGAGTCTCACCTTATACAACCTGATTCAGCCTTTTTTCAGGATTCAGGAAAAGATTTTAACTTTTTCAATAAAAGATTCAGCCCTTTCCAGGATTCAGGAATAATGTAAAACTTTTCAGGATTCAAGAAGAGATTCAGCCATTTTCAGGATTTAGAAAAATATTTAAACTTTCTAGGATTCAGGAAAAGATTTTAACTTTTTTAGTATTCAAGAAAAGATTCAGCCCTTCTCAGGATTCAGGAAAAAATGTTGAAAAACATTTTAAAATACAAGAAAAGATTTAGCCAGTTTCACGATTTAGAAAAAGATTTAGCCTTTTTCAGGGATGATGAACCTTATTTCTAACACCAAATTTGGGTCCTGGGATTTCTTCCATTGGTACCAATCACAACCCACCATTATCAAAGTTATTTCATTTACTTTGCATTTCATTTGCAAGGTAGTAGTTTAGTGGTTTTGTTATTGGACTTTGGATCCGAAGGTTGTAAGTTCAAGCTGCCAAGCTGCCACTGCTGAGCCCCTGAGCAAGGCCCTTAACCCCATAGCTGCTAAGTATGAATAGAATAAATATTAGTCACTCTGGATAAGAGCAGCTGTCGTAATTGTGAATTACTGTTTGGACCGTTTTTTAGACTTGTTTGACTTGATCAGGTTGATATCTCAAGAAATATCAGTGCTATGAAATGGGTATGAAGGAACTCCTATGGCAAAAAGCAGTTTTCTGCTAGTATCCTCATTACCTATCTGCTTTTTCCTTATCATACAACACTACTACTGTACTGACTGGGGCATGTGTTCCCTTTGAAATATGTGCAATATGTGAAAACCAGCCTGCAATATCATTTTAAACTTCTCCTCAAGCTGCATGACAAGAGAAGCCTAACACAATGGAGGCAAAGGAAAACCTCGTGCTGCTGTGATTGACAGGAGATGGAGCGTGTCCATCCCACCCAGAGCACAGCAAATTTTGCTCGCCATGCTCTTAATTACAAAAAGCTGTGGCATCATAGGTATTCAGACTCGCGATTTACGTACAATAGGATGGAAACCTTCTGATAGGAATAGCTGGAATAGTTGGATAGTATATTCAGGTAGTATATCTAAGTATATCATGCGATAGATAGATAGATAGATAGATAGATAGATAGATAGATAGATAGATAGATAGATAGATATTATATTATGCTAAATAGACAAACAAACAGACAGACAGACAGACTGACTGACTGACTGACTGACAGACAGACAGACAGACAGACAGACAGATAGATAGATAGATAGATAGATAGATAGATAGATAGATAGATAGATAGATAGATATTATATTATGCTAAATAGACAAACAAACAGACAGACAGACAGACAGACTGACTGACTGACTGACTGACTGACTGACTGACAGACAGACAGACAGACAGACAGACAGATAGATAGATAGATAGATAGATATTATATTATGCTAAATAGACAAACAGACAGACAGACAGACAGACAGACTTACAGACAGACAGACTTACAGAAAGATAGATAGATAGATAGATAGATAGATAGATAGATAGATAGATAGATAGATAGATAGATAGATAGATAGATAATGAGTGTTTTGCATAAATATTCATTAACAGTAAAGAATGAGTTCAGTAGCTGCCATTATAATTTTTTTTTAGGATATGTTTTAAAATGGTTTAAAATACTTCTCGGTGGTAATCAGACATGTTAGAGATACTGTAAATATGTTACTGAATAAAGCAACCCACATTCTTTTTTTTACTAGTTCTCCTTCTCCTTCTTCTCTCACTCCGACAAGTTTTTCTGGTTCGGTCAAACAGTCAGGAAAAAAAAGAATAAAAAATATGTAAATATTGGCATTTTTATTTTCCAAGATTTGTTACTACACAGTGTTTCCAAAAATCTTATGACACCTGACATATGTGCTTCTTCCACAAAATATTTCCACAAAGTTGAAGGGAAACAAAACCTCACCTGTATCAGTTCCTGACTTTACCAACATTCTTGTGTGGCTCTGAATGAGCTCAAATCTCCACATAAATCTAGTGAAACATCTTTCAGAAGAGAGAAGCTTATTATAAGAGCAAATGGAGACTAAATGTAGAACGAGATGTTTATGTTCTCATGATCAGGTGTCCATAAACGTATGGAAGTGGTGTGAAATCAGAAGCTGCCAGTTTACACTGTTTAATTATGCAAGTATAAACCAGTGGCTAGCTGAGTCAGGAAGTCTCACACACACAGACACACACACACACACACACACACACACACACACACACACACACACACACACACAGTGACCAAAAATAAGCACTTCTCAGTAATGTTTTATAATAATTTCTTAGAGCTCGTGTAGCGAAATTAATAAATAAAGATTCACTGTTTACTTCAGGCGACCCTGACATGCTAACATTGTGGTAAAGGAAGGCTAGCAAGTTAGCAAGACTGTACATTCCCAATTTTACGCAGTGAATCGTTCTTCTTTGTTTCGTGTGGTGGTTTTAATTTTTCTTCTTCGTCTTCTTATCCATCTTCTTCAGAGGCTTTGGTCAAGTTGTAGTTAAAAATACTGATACACAACATAACTGTAATAGTTTCCTCGCATATGATTGTTGAACCACATTTTTCACTTGGGCGTTCACCTGTCAGTGGAGGTGTGTGAGTGTGTGTGAGTGTATGTGTGTGTGTGTGTGTGTGCGTGTGTGTGTGTGTGAGAAAGACAGTTTGTCATTTTTTTCACACTCCATCACCGCTTGATCGCAGCAGTAAAAATGCGACCACACCTTGCAGGTGTCCCTCCCTGGTCTCCTCACAACTATGTGCTTTAACAGCATTCCAGTTGCACCAAATCAACCCTATTCATTTGTTTTTCCTTATTTTCCTTCTCTCTCTTTCTTTCCTTCTCTCTCTCTCTCTCTCTCTCTCTCTCTCTCTCTCCCTCTCTAATGTAGGAAAGTGTGTGTGGGAAAGACAGTTTGTCATTTTTTTCACACTCCATCACCACTTGATCGCAGCAGTAAAAATGCGACCACACCTTGCAGGTGTCCCTCCCTGGTCTCCTCATAACTATGCGCTTTAACAGCATTCCAGTTGCACCAAATCAACCCTATTCATTTGTTTTTCCTTATTTTCCTTCTCTCTCTTTCTTTCCTTCTCTCTCTCTCTCTCTCTCTCTCTCTCTCTCTCTCTCTCTCTCTAATGTAGGAAATTTGCAAAGATCCCAAGTTCATTGTCGGAGGAGCGGACAGGACAGACATATGTCAAGGACAGCTGGGTGAGCAGATGTTAATCTGTTTCTTTACTTTTGACGCAGTGCTCAAACACACACACTTTATGGACAAACGTATTGGGATGCCTGACTTTTTTACCCATATGTGCTTATTCCCAAAACTGTTCCCACAAACCTGAAGACACACAATTGTATCTTAAGTCTTTGGAAGCATGAAATTTCCCCTTTACTTGAACTAGGAAACTGTAAAGAAAGGTTTTAGAAATTAAGCTTGAGCCTTTACTTAGCATTGAAACAGCATTATTATTATTAGTATTATTATTATTATTATTATTATTATTATTCAGCATTTAGTTCAGCATTATTAAATCTCAGTAGCGGTAGTCTAACAGTTAACAGACTATAAATAAAAAATGTTTGCGTTTCCTCGAACTTGGAAACCCAAACCTTTTCCAGCATGGCAATGCCCCTGTGCACAAAACGAGCTCCATGAAGATATGATTTACATGGTTTGGAGTGGAAGATCTCCTGCTATAGACCACCAACCCCACTGGACACCTTTGGGGTGAATGTAAACACTGACTGCACCCAGGAACCTTTCTTTTCAATTACAATCCAATCATTATAGAAAATGTGTTGTAATTGTACCATAAAAACATTATACCATCAGACTTCAGGTGGTTGTCCACCCTTATCCAGAGCGACCTACCAAAGTAATTTGAAGTCTTCATTGATAATACGTTCTAATACTGGTTTAATTGTGGGAGCTCAGTGGTTAAGGCTCTGTGTTACTGATCGGAAGGTGGGGTGTTCAAGACCCCGGTATCGCCAAGCTGCTACTCTTAGGGCCCATGAGCAAGGCTCTTAATCCTCTGTGCTCCAGGGGTGCCGTATTATGACTAACCCTGCGCTCTGACTCCAGCTTTCGAGCAATCTGAGATATGCGAAGAAAGAACTTCATTGTGTTGTAATGTATATGTGACAAATAAAGGCTATTCTTTCCTAATTGGACAAGGACTAAGAATACCATCAGCCTGAAAAAAGAATATATTTACAAAAGTGGTTTTTTTTTAGCATAAATGCTAATTCAACTGCTAGTAAATCTTTAGACGTCACTTGTAGACTGCTAGAAATTAGAAATGAGACACTTTTTAGCATTTGGGTATGTCAATGTATGTGTATGTGTGTGTTTGTGTGTGTAGGAGACTGCTGGTTGTTAGCAGCCATCGCCTCACTGACGCTGCACAAAGAGATCCTGTCGAGGGTTGTACCACCAGAACAGAGTTTTGATCACGGCTACGCTGGCATCTTCCACTTCCAGGTGAAGCTCAGCAGCCCGAAAGTGATTAAGCTTTATGCTTACAAATGCATCTGGATTAATGTTGCGTTTGTGTGTTACAGTTTTGGCAGCATAACCGATGGCTGGACGTGGTTGTAGACGACAGGCTGCCGTGTGTGAGGAACAAGCTGGTGTATCTCCATTCGAATGAAGGCAACGAGTTCTGGAGCGCACTGATGGAGAAGGCGTATGCCAAGTACGTCGAAAGTTGCTTTCGCTCGCGAGTTGCTGTTCACCCACTGTAACTGTTTTCCTTGTAGTGTAGCACTTATTAGGTTAGCTTTCTCTCAAAGGGTTAGCTTTTTATCACCTGTTCTCTCATTAGACTTGTGTTGAGGTTATCTTTCCCTTTCTGTTTGCGTTCATTTATTAGAATACTTTTTTTTGCACTTGTACAAGATTTACATTTAAGACAAGTGGCAGATGCTCTTATTCAGAGCGACTTACAACTAAACTGTTGAGGGTTAAGGGCCTTGCTCTTGAAATTGCAACCTTCCAATCCAGATTCCAATGCCTTAAGACCAATGAGGTATCACCTTTCACACGAAGTTAGCATTCTCTCACTAGTCTTGCTTTGACTTGCTAGTTAGCGTTTTTTTTTTCACTTGTGTACCACTTTCTAATTGCGTTGCATTTTCTTGCTAGCTTGCGTTTATACCTATTAGCCTAATTTCCTATACTAGGGGCAATTTCCTTTACTACATACCACACACCAAGTTTTTTATTTACTAGGATTTCTTTTGCTTGCTAGGTCATGTTTTACTTGCTATTTTGAGGTCATTTTCTAGATTAGGTTTTTTTTCATCACAATAAAAATCACTCAGTTTAACTAAAAGTTTTTACTTGCTTAGGTTTGGTTTTGTTTGCTAGTTTGTTTCTTTCATATTCATTAGCTTCCACAGACTGGGTTAGCTCTCTAGCGCTTTAATTAGCATATTTGTTAGTAGAATCTTAGGGTTTTATTGCCAATATGCAAATGTAGAAGATCAAGAAAAGCTTGTTGAAGGACATCCTTGTGATTGGTAAAAACAAAAAAATTACACAAGAGTTCCTTTACACAAGAATTTTTCCCCACCCAGTTCTGATTCAAAGGAAAACACAATCAGAAATTAAACAGACCAGTTATTTCCAATTAGACCCGCAGATTGTGGCCACAAGAATAACACAGTCCTCATTAGAAACCAACTGCACGTTCAAGTCCCTTGTGTTTTTACCGGGTGCTGTTCTGAGCGGTAGTTTATTCTGCACCATGTCTGTGTGCCAGACTGAACGGCAGCTACGAGGCTCTGAAGGGAGGCAGCACCCTGGAGGCCATGGAGGACTTCAGTGGCGGAGTCGGAGAAATGTACGAGACCAAGAATGCTCCCGCAGATCTTTTCATCATCCTCAAGAAGGCGCTGGAGAGAGGCTCCATGATGGGCTGCTCTATAGATGTAAGAATGGGGAGAACATTTCCACATGAGCACTACATGTTCATCTTCCTGCTTAGTCTAAGGATTTCTCATAAATAATGTACTTGGTTAAAAGACTGGAAAGAAACAGTATAGGTTTGCTTTATAGGTTTTCCAAAGGCATATGGATATTGAGCTGGATCAAAATAGCTGATTTTATGCTTTTTTAGAAGGTTTCTTTTTTTTTTTTACATTATTTTAAAAAACATGCCTTTGTAGGACAAAAAAAAGATAAAATAAAACCAGATGTTCTTTTCCTGTTCTGGATTCAGGAAGTTACAGCTCTGCCTCTGCCATGTTTATCTGTAGTCTATGTGACTCTCAGGACACACCTCAGTCTCTGTAGCAGCAGCAGTGCTGAGAGAAACAGTTTGGCGAGGAGAAATCGATCTACTTATCAAATATTGGTCACAAATCACTAGTCACCTTCTAAATAATAAAAGTAAAGCACAACTCCTAATAATTATATATAAATAAAACGTTTTTTACTCACGCAGATATGTTACAACAGATCGGATACGAGTTGACATTCGTTTTAGGAGGCATCTTTTTTTTTAATCAATGCATCACATTGTTAACTTTTATGCTGATGCACCGATAGGAACGGGTGAATTTTACCAACCCACGACTTTCACTGTTTATTGTTTTTTTTCTCCCCTCTCCCAGAGCTTTTCTCTTTCCTCTTTGAATTAAAAACTTAAAACACAGAAAGATCATTAATTTAAAATTCACTCAGGTATAGGATCCTTAACACTCACCTTTCCTGGCATTCCTGATTCGCAAATCACCTGCAATAAGGATCCCATTTCCAAATCCAGCATCAAGAAAATATATTATTATTGTGTGCAGATTAGCATATAAATATAACGTTACCATGGTAACATATTGTCTCTTTCTCTCTAGATCACCAGTTCAGCCGAATCAGAAGCTCAGACTGTAACAGGCCTGGTCAAAGGTCATGCCTACTCCATCACCGGCCTGGAAGAGGTTATTCCACCAGCTTTCATTCCAATCCCTCATTTTAAATTTAGGTAGCATTAAGTTCTGATTAAATGAAAATCGTTTAGTGAATCAGTGTTTTTTGTTCTTCTCCAGGTAAACTACAGAGGGGGGAAAGTACGACTGATCCGCATCAGAAACCCCTGGGGGCAGGTGGAATGGAACGGCCCCTGGAGCGATAAGTACGGCTTTGATCACCATTTCTACAAAAGACCAGTGTTGAGAAAATATTAGCGATTAGCCGCTAATTTCTTTTGTAACGATTTTGTATATAATTTGATTTTTAACATATTTGACAATTATCGATCCACCAAGACATATTTGTTGTTTGAACAACAATCGCTTGGTATCAAACCCCATCTATTACTTTAATAAGAGTTGTGTGGGGTTTAGGACTTTCCTATGATCTACTAACAGCTAATGGCGTCCGCTATTGTGGAAAGTTAAGAAGGCGGTCATGTTGAGCGACCACAATGAGTTTATTCATCAGTGCAATTTGGTATCAAAATGCAAAAATGTAAATGATATGATAATTAATGTATAGTTCCAATTTAAACCAGAAAAAAATAGGCTATGGAGCAGTTTCGATGAAAGCAAGTGGATTTCTTCACTGTTATTGACACCAAACATGTCTTGTTTGATCAGTTTGTACTGTATGGCTTCAACATACAAAACATACACTCATCAGAACAGTCACTCATCCTGGAAATAAGTTACCAATGTTCTTATGTTTCCTTGCAGCTCCAGAGAGTGGAGTGCTGTTGATAAAGCAGATAAGACCAGACTTCTCGAAAATGCCACGGATGATGGAGAGTTCTGGTATAAGCTTTGCTCTAACTCTTCCTCACATTTTGTTTAAAACCACACTGTGATAGCTAGGCTTTGTTTGGATTTATGTTTATAATTGAAATGTTACATACAAAACTAAGAATCCAGTACACGATGTCTGTCTTTATTCATTTCCTGGATCTTATTTTGTATAGTTAAGGTTTCCTGGCTTCCAGAAAGAGTTTTAGTGGGGGTGTAGGTTCAGTGGTTAAAGCTTTGGGAAGCTGATTTGATGGTTGTAAGTTGAAATTGTGACTCAATTCACGCAAAAATGTCAAGGAAAATAGACGTATATGGACGTAGCACAAAACCCTTGTTGATGAGGGAGCCTTTTAATGGAGAACTGAATCCTTAAGTTCTCCAGAGTGTAAATATTATGTATATACTGTACACACACACACACACACACACACACACACACACACACACACACAGATTGCGTAACCCCAAATTCAATACACCAGTTGTTGTGTTGCAGGATGGAGTTTGAAAACTTCAAAGCAAACTACGACAGAGTAGAGATATGTAACCTGAGTCCGGACTCCCTGACAGACGATGTCAAGAAGAAGTGGGTAGTGAACATACTGGACGGCAGCTGGATTCGGGGCTCCACTGCTGGAGGCTGCAGGAACTACATTGGTAAGGAAAAGTCTTTCAGTAATAAATGAAAATCAGTCAAGCCTCAAAACTGCTTGTTATGGAAAGTTTTTACCTCAGGAAAGCAGGAGGGGTGGGTGTAATGATATTATTACTGAACATACAGCATTTGTTAATGGTAAGATGGACTTCCAAGATAACTTTTAAAGTCCTATCTTTTAAAATTTGGAATGATCAATTTGTACTTATAAACACCTCAGAGTTTAGGTTTTCATGTTTTAAAGTTAAAAACTTTTTTCAGTTTAAAATGTGAAAATAAATGCCTTTCCAATGAACTTCTAAGAAACCCTTGTTGTTCAGGTTTAGCTATCTGAGCAAAATGGAGGGTTAGCCACAATTATCTAAGCAAAATTAAAAGAGTAGTAAAAGCCATGTTAGAGAACATCTACCAAACCTCCTGCCAGTGAAGGAGACCAACTTGAGTGTTTCTATTTGGGGAAACTTTTTCATCACTACATTTTAAAGTTAAATATCTTTTTACTCAACTACATTTTGTGAATACTTTTGTATTTTTGTATTTTTAATTAATTAAAAGTTTACTTTTACTGGAGTCATTTTTTATCGAGTTTTACTCAAGAAAATGGTTTGTGTACTTCATCCACCACTGCCCTCAGCCAATAAAGGAATTCCACACTCCTCACCGTCCCAACATCTTTCTAGAGATAGACTTAATAATGAGCTGGTTTCCTGAGCCAGAAAGTGTTTGTGAGGCTGCAACACCTTCTATTTACCACCTGATTTACCTCATATCCCGTTTTCTCCTCAGACACCTTCTGGACGAACCCTCAGTTCAAGCTGAAGCTGGAAGACGCAGACAGTGATAATCAGTGCAGTGTCATCGTGGCCCTCATGCAGAAAAACCGACGAAGGCTGCGCAAGGAAGGGCTGGACCTTGAGACCATTGGATTCGCTATCTACCAGGTCTGAATGTGTGAAGATCACTCTGATGGGCGCTTTATAAACAAGTATGGAGTTTCAAAGTCTTTATCGTCCTCCTTTTGCCTCCAGTGCCAAGACAACGAGGACCACGCTGAGAAGGATTTCTTCCGCTTCAACGGTTCGAAAGCACGCAGCCGCACCTACATTAATGCACGTGAGGTGTCTGAGCGTTTCGTCCTTCCACCTGGCAACTACCTGCTGGTGCCAACCACTTTCCAACCCCATCAGGAGGCCGACTTCCTGGTGCGGATCTTCTCTGAGACCAAAGCCGGAGCACTGTATGTACATTAGCATTCTCAAATTCATTCTACCTATTCATAGCTGGGTAGGCTTACACTATATGCACAAAAGTGTGTGTGACCATAAGATTGGTGTGTACCCCTTTTTGAACACCTCATTCCAAATTTAGTCTCTATTTATTACTGTTATAATAACCTCCACTCTGGGAAGATCTTCCACTATTCGAGGGTGGTATGAAAACGTTTCAAGACTAGTTTTGTAACACACCAACAGATGGCAGCACAAGGCTGCACGCACAGTCACAGGGAGCACTGACCTTCATAGGTCTTGTTCTGTGGCGAAACCTTTTGATACCACCTCGTATGCTGGAGTGTGTTTAAGCCACAAGGGTTTTCGCAAAGCTGGGTGTCCCAATACTTTTGGTAATATAGTGTCAATTTCTGAAGAATGTTCAAAGTTCAAACAGTCATGTAAATATGACAAATTAGACTTCATAGGCATTTGATTTATAGTGTTACGTAAATAGAAATATACACTTTTATGGTTTTAATTTTACACCAAATTCCACATACAAACTTGTATCTGTGTTTCACAAGTACTGTATATAGAATAAACTTTAGGTTTAAACTTAAAATACTGATTAAATGCCGTGTGTGAACAGGGAGATGGGCACCACCGTCGACGCTGACCTCCCTGAAGTGAGTGCATTTTTTTATTTTCTTTTAACCTCAAAGTTTTCCTTCTTTCCACTAGGGAACAAATCCCATTCCAAAGCAGCTTTTTTGCAAGTGGAATAGTTAAAAAAATTAGACCAAAGATCAGTCCTGTACAAATTGAGAATAAGGTTTAAGCTCTGTTTAAACAATTTTTAAGTTTCACTGTACTTTCTAATGAAAGTGTATTTTAATCTACGCATATTCACCTGTCAGATCATTTACATTTACTGTTTTGAATCTGAACAAAGATAACAAAGCACTGTTGATTTGTAGCCACCACCGCCGTCTAAGCCTGAGGAAGAGACCACCGAGGAAAAAGGCCTGAGGAAGCTGTTTGAACAGGTCGCTGGCTCGGTAAGACAGAACTTTGTTCATTTTAGGTCTAAGAATTATGCTTTGTTTAATGTGAAAAGTTGCCTAGAGGCTGTGGGACTTGTTCATGGAGCTTTTAAAAGAATTGTGTGTAAGTTGTTCCTTTATAGTTCAAACCTAATAAATGTATGCCTATTTAAATTATAGGTATAAAAAATATATACCTAAATATATAAATATATGTTTAAGCAGACAGGAAATCAATTTACTTTTATCTTTTTTTTTTACCTTTTGTAGTAAAAAAAAAAAGAGATGAAATAAAACCAGATGTTCTTTTTCAGTTCTGTCATCAGGAAGTTACAGCTCTACCTCTGCCATGTTGATCTGTATTCTATGTTATTCTCAGGACACGTCTCGGTCTCTGTAGTGTTGTAAAACTTCAGTTTAGAGAAAAGAAATACACACAAATTATTGGTCACATTCTAAATAATAAAACTATAGAGCATACTAATAATTATATATATATGTAACACACATGGTGTTAAACGCTAGCCAGCGTCAATGTTTTTACCAGACTCACTTTCGTGGGTTCTTGGCTTTGTTCTGCCGATCAGTTCCGCAGTTTGAACACCGAGAAGAAACTCGGGAGATCACAACACTTAGCCTTTTAAAAAAACCTGAGGTAAAACTCATTTATTAGCCACAGTAGATTAAACAGTGCATCTTATCTCTCTCTCTCCACACTCTCACAGCTCCCAGGCAGGCTGTTCTTTTTTGTCTTTCCAACTCATGCAGCACTGTTCTCGCGATCTCTAAAGTCATAGTACATCACGTTACCATATATTTCACTCCCTACGTATAAAATGATTCGATGCAAATGTGTTAGAAACGACGTATCGCGATACAAACTTGCCAACTTGTGTACGATGCACTGATGAAACTATGTGAATCTTACAATCCCTAGAAGGCAACAAATCTTTCTTTTCTTTACTTTTCTCCGTCTTATTTTCTTATATGGATTTTTTCTTTTGTTTCATATGTAATTTGAATTAGTGATTTATGGATTCCTTGGCACCCAGCTTGATAGTGTATTTCATATTTATATCATATTCATATAAATTCAACCAGAGTTAACCTGCACTCTAGGTCCGACAGTCTGAACATCTTCAATGCTATATAATGTTCTTTCTTTGTGTTTGTAGGACCAGGCCATCAGTGCCTGGGAGCTGCAGGACCTCCTGAACGGAGTACTGAGCAGAAGTGAGTCTGTATTCAGTTCTAACTTGACACATTCGAACGATTCATTCTGCTTTAATTCTAACCTGATGAATTTCCTTGCTAACAAAGATTTCTGGGTCTTTTTCTGTGACAGGGAAAGAGATTAAATTTGATGGTGTGAGTCTGAACACCTGTCACAGTATCATCAACCTGATGGATGTATCCTTAAATACACTGATATTCACCTCACGATTAAAGCTTTTGATGAATTGTTTCATTGTTTTGTATACGATTTCGCCGGATTTTTTCCTTAACCAGAAGGAAAGTCTGACGGCTCAGGAATGATTGAGTTTCAGGAGTTTAAAGTCTTTTGGGAAAAGATGAAGAAATGGATGGTGAGCATTTGAAATGCTATTGAGAAACTTTTGTATGTAGACAGGTTATGTATAAATGATCTGTAGTAGATTAAAAGGCTTAAAAGCTAAGAAATATATAATTACCCCGCTTTAGACAACACACATACAGTCAGGTCCATAAATATTGGGACATCCACACAATTTTAACATTTTTGGCTCTAAACACCACCACAATGGATTTAAAATAAAACGAACAAGTTGTGCTTTAACTGCAGATTGTCCGCTTTAATTTGAGGGCATTTACATCCAAATCAGGTGAACGGTGTAGGAATTACAACAGTTTGCATATGTGCCTCCCACTTGTTAAGGGACCAAAAGTAATGGGCCAATTGGCTTCTCAGCTGTTCCATGGCCAGGTGTGTGTTATTCCCTCATTATACCAATTACAATGAGCAGATAAAAGGTCCAGAGTTCATTTCAAGGATGCTATTTTCATTTGGAATCTGTTGCTGTCAACTCTCCAAGATGAGATCCAAAGAGCTGTCACTAACCGTAAAGCAAGCCATCATTAGGCTGAAAAAACAAAACAAACCCATCAGAGAGATAGCAAAAACATTAGGCGTGGCCAAAACAACTGTTTGGAACATTCTTAAAAAGAAGGAACGCACAGGTGAGCTCAGCAACACCAAAAGACCCGGAAGACCACGGAAAACAACTGTGGTGGATGACCGAAGAATTCTTTCCCTTCACAGTTGTCCAGATCAAGAACACTCTCCATGAGGTAGGTGTATGTGTGTCAAAGTCAAAAATCAAGAGAAGACTTCACCAGCGTGAATACAGAGGGTTCACCACATGATGTAAACCATTGGTTAACCTCAAAAACAGGAAGGCCTGATTAGAGTTTGCCAAACAACATTTAAAAAAGCCTCTACAGCCTGGAACAACATCCTATGGACAGATGAGACCAAGATCAACTTGTACCAGAGTGATGGGAAGAGAAATGTATGAAGAAGGAAAGGAACTGCTCATGATCCTAAGAATACCACCTCATCAGTGAAGCATGGTGGTGGTAGTGTCATGGCGTGGGCATGTATGGCTGCCAATGGAACTGGTTCTCTTGTCTTTATTGATGATGTGACTGCTGACAAAAGCAGCAGAATGTTGCAGAACTCATTAGACGGTGCTTCACAGTGCAGATGGACAATGAGCCAAAGCATACTGCAAAAGCAACTAAAGAGTTTTTTTAAGGGAAAAAAGTGGAATGTTATGCAATGGCCAAGTCAATCACCTGAATCCGATTGAGCATGCATTTCACTTGCTGAAAACAAAACTGAAGGAAAAATGCCCCAAGAACAAGCAGGAACTGAAGACAGTTGCAGTAGAGGCCTGGCAGAGCATCACCAGGGATGAAACCCAGCGCCTTGTGATGTCTATGCATTTTAGACTTCAGTCTGTAATTGCCTGTTAAGGATTTGCAACCAAGTATTAAAAAGTGAAAGTTTGATTTATAATTATTATTCTGTCCCATTACTTTTGGTCCATTAACAAGTGGGAGGTACATATGCAAACTGTTGTAATTCCTACACCGGTCACCTGATTTGGATGTAAATATTATTATTATATTATTATTATCATCTCATTATTAGCACATTCCCAATACCATGCTAATGTTTACAATAAGTTATAATAATCGAATAATATACAGCTATTAAACCTCATTAAGAGATTAAGTTATAGGCACCACTAGAAATTTAAATACTATCCTGTTGTATCATTTCCCCCCATTTTTATGCTACTTTGTCTATTTGCATGCGAACACAAGTGCATCGTTCATTGATAGTTTTTCTCAGTTGCTTCGGAACGTTTCTCAGATCAGAAATGAAATTCTCTAAACTACTTGTGCAACCTCCACATCGTAAAAGCAATTTCTTGTCGCTTTGAACAAGCGAATGCTTTGGCACGTTCGTTTAATCGATTGTGTACAATTCTCTGCTGTTTGCTACATTATAAACTGTTTATGCCATATCCACAAAATATATTATACTGCTTCTCACCTGAATCGTCTCAACTCCCAAAACATCTCTGCATCGGTTCATTGCGTAAGTCATTGAATGCAAAATGTGTGAAGCTAAAATTTTCTATTAAACTTTTATTTTTTCGTTTTGAATTGATAAACTGTGCAGATGAATCTTGAATGTCACTAATGAAGGCGACTGTAAGGCATCAGATCGACCAATGATTAACCAGTTCTCGAAAACAGGTCAAAGGTGAATCTGGAGAACATGTAATTGGCGAGAAACACAGAATTACTGAAATGCTGTTTTAAGAAATGCATTTACTGGTTTAAAAATATTGGATGATTCGAGAAAATGCGAAGCAACTGAGAAAAACAGTGATAGAAATGTAGACAGCGATATGTTTATCTACTGTTGGAAGAAAACAGAAGGAAAAACTGGTCTGTTCTGCTCTCATGCTTTGTCATATTGTTTACCAGATGTTGTTCCTGTCGTTCGATACGGACCGAAGTGGACGCATGTCCTCCTACGAGCTCCGGTCTGTGCTCAAAGCAGCAGGTGAGGACGCAGTTCGTTCACAAACACAACTAAGATTATTTTAGACAGATTTTAAACAGTGGAATCAGTGGTATTGCAATAGACGGTGATCTTGATGAACATCTTTCGCACTGTTACATAAAACACTAGTATCATGTTGAATATTTTGGATGTTTGGATTCAGGTTAAGTATCAGACAGTGCTCAATGCTCTGATATCGTGAAATTGATATATTGTGGTGATTTGAATAGCAGGTCTCAGTCTCAGATGTTCTGCCTCTTTGCTATGGGTATGGGTCTTTGCACACTTTTCTGGCCACAAGCTTCAGGATCTTTAGTGGGAACCTGATTGGCTTTACAGGTTATTTCTTTGTGATGGTTTGTTTTCTCAAACACAATATTATGGAAGTCCTAAGAGGCCATGAATTTTTTTTCATGACTTAATTTTCTCCACGTGAGCGTTCACACGCTCGCTGCCACAAACGGTTATTGTCCATGATGCTGCCTCTAGAACATGCTCTTATGCTGAATACACAGAATAAATAAAGAGGTGATCATGAGGAAACAAGAAAGAAGAAAAATATGATAATGCTTGGGCCTGTTCCATATAATATTCACACAAAACACATAGAAGTTGATCTGATTTGTGTGTTGTTGCTGCTAGACTTCTGTGTGGAGGCTTTTTTACCCTGTTACTAACGCTTCTGGAAATTTCTTTAAAGGAATGCAACTGAATAATCAGCTGCTCCAGCTGGTAGCGTTGAGGTTTGGAGACGAAAATTTCGAAATCGACTTCGATGATTATCTCACCTGCATCGTCCGACTGGAGAACATGTTCCGTGAGTAGCCTGTGCATTCAGATTCCTACTGAATTAATGAACAGATTTAATTAAAAGGATTTCATTGACCAAGTCTACCTATCTGTCCATCTATCTATCTATCTATCTATCTATCTATCTATCTATCTATCTATCTATCTATCTATCTATCTATCTGTCTATCTATCTGTCTATCTGTCTGTCTATAATTATCTTATCTTATCTTATCTGTCTGTCTGTCTGTCTGTCTGTCTATAATTATCTTATCTGTCTGTCTGTCTGTCTGTCTGTCTATCTCTCTTTCTTTCTCTCTCTCTCTCTCTCTATCTGTCTGTCTGTCTGTCTGTCTGTCTGTCTGTCTATCTATCTATCTGTCTATCTATCTATCTATAATTATCTTGTCTGTCTATCTATCTATCTATCTATCTATCTATCTATCTATCTATCTATCTATCTATCTATCTATCTATCTATCTATAATTATCTTATCTATCTATCTATCTGTCTGTCTGTCTGTCTGTCTATCTATCTATCTATCTATCTATCTATCTATCTATCTATCTATCTATCTATCTATCTATCTATCTATCTAAAATTATCTTATCTGTCTGTCTGTCTGTCTACTTTTCTCAAAATCCTTATTTCATCTCTAAAAATGAGTATTTGTGTGACTGAACATCAGATTTATATTTTTCACAAACAACATCGTCACTGTGTTTAGTCGTGTGTCAGTATGACGGCGCACAGTTTCAGTATTTCCTGTTCCTGTTCTGTTCCTGTTCCTAAACTACGGTTTAGATTATAATAATTGAAAATGCACAAAGATGAATTTCTTCTTGAAGACATCTATACATTTTAGCAGCACAAATGTATATATTTGATTGGATATTTGATTTATGTTGATTGCGAGAGACCGGACAGCATTCACACTTTTACTGTACTGTACTAGGGTGTGTTCATTTCTTAGTTGTTCATCCATTTTTAGAAATTGTAGTTCTGTGTTTTATTCTGTCTCCATTCAAAGGTTCATGAGATTCACCTTTTAACTGTTTTAGAGAACTGGTTGATTATTGGTGGATCTGATGCCATTCACTCGCCTTCATTAGTAACATTCAAGATTCATCTGTACAGTTCATCAATTCAACACATTTACAATAAAGTTTAAAAGAAATTGTAGATGACAGATGTTGACGACTGGTTTAATCATTCTCCATTCAGTGACTTGTACAGTGAACTGATGCTGAGATGTTTTGAAGGTTAAAACTATTCAGGTGAAACCAGTAGAATATATTTTGATCAACATGAACATAAACAAGTGATACAGCAGGAAACAGCAGACACTCGTACACATTTGATTAAATGATGAAAAAATGTTTCGCAATTTGATCAAAGTAACAAGAAATGTTCTGATAATGAGCACAAGTGACTACATGATGTGGAGGCTGATTGAGGAGTTTTGAGAATATTTCAGAAACGATCCAAAGCACCTGAGAGAAAAACGTTAATAAAACAATCAGCAATCAGTTAAAATAAAAAATATGGACTCTTATCACAACATTACATTCCTGAACTCTTATAATAATATTATATATTAAATAAATATGAATATAAATAATATTAAATCTCACTCACACTCGTATGATGGATTGGTTATTAGCTGGAATTAAATGCTAAAGCTGAAAAACGACTGGAAAATCTTTTAATTGTTTCCTCTCTTTTTTTATTCTGTAGGGGTTTTTCAAGGCCTGGACACCAAAAACAGAGGCGAGGTGACCATGAACTTTGCACAAGTAAGTGCCCATGTTATAATCTGACATATTAATAAATATATATCTAATATTATTGTACTTCAAATAGATTTCAATACTTCTAAATACCTGTGAATGTGTTTTCTTTGACTCTTCTGCAGTTTCTGATGCTCTCCATGAACGTCTGAAGAGGAACAAAAAGGAAGAAATGAATGAAATGAAAGTCGAGGAGGAGTAAAGGACCGCCCCTTTTCCCTGTGTGTGGTGCTTAAAGAACCATTCTGTAAAAACTCAACTACAGATTTAAAGACTTCAAGAGATTTAAAGATCTGGATGTTTGATTTACACTCAGAAATCTGCTCCTGTTCTACACATGTTCTAGTCTTTGGTTTTATTCGTCTGACCGGGAAGATTGTTTTTTGTTTTTTTTTTTCTCCAGATTTTGACTTGTGCTGAAAATCAATGAATAAAAATAAATGACATAAATTGTGAGAATCCTGTGCACATGTTTTCTTCAGAATGAACAGAATAAAGCTGCTATATGTTGCATCAGATTTCAAACATATTAATTAGGGAAAAATCATAAAATTATAATATATTGGAATATAATTTTAATATAGCAAAATATTGTAGGATGCATCAATCCAGTAAAAAAAATTAAATTAATTCAATTCCATTAGAGCAATAATTAAATTAAAAGAAAATTATAGTTAATTAATATGATCTATTTTGTATTTTTTATACATAAAAAAATATTTACTGAAATTCAGAATCTAAAATATCTGACTATCTCTGTATGTACATTCTTTAATATTTATTCTATTTATTTTTTTATTTTTAAATTATTGATTAATTGATTGCTGCATTTCTTTACATTGTTTATTGTATACTTATTTAATAGGTATTAATCATTTGTATTAATAAATTCATTTTGGGCGTAACTAAACAAACCAATAAATACAGACCAAATTTAATTACAAAAAAAAAGAAAATGCAAAAAGACAAATTAAAAAATAGTAAAATAAAACTAAAATCAATAATGCAAATTAAACAATTAGATTTTTAATTTTTAAAATGTTTTTTTTATTAGTCAATCCTATACTTAATTTTATATATTTCTAGTTATTTATTGTATTATTATTATTATTGTTATTAATTATTATTAATAATATACAGTTTCAGTATTTCCTGATGTAAACTACGGGTTAGATTATAATAATTGAAAATCCACGAGGCTGAATTTCTTCTGTTTAGCATCTATAAACTTTAACAGCACCAATTTATTTATTTGACTGCATATTTGTATGTATGCAAATGCATATTATAATATATAATTATTAATATTGATTGCCAGACAGGATTCACACTTTTACTGTACTGTTCTAGTGTATTTCTGTTTACGAGATTCACCTTGGACCTGTTTTAGAGAACTGATTATTGATTATTGATGATTAGAGATACTGAGAAGTTGATTATTGGTTGATCTGATATCATTTGCACAATTTATCAGTTATAAAAATTATACACATTTTTGATGATATTCTTACAACTGGTTTAACCATTTTGCATTCAATGATTAATGCAATGAACTGATGCTTTGTTGTTTTGTGGGTTAAAACTATTCAGGTAAGAAGCAGTATAATATATTTTATGTACAAATTGAACTAAATGGATGTATTCGCAATTTGATTGAAAAGAAAAACGAGAGAATGCTTTTATTATGTGCACAAGTGACTCAATGACGTGGAGGTTGAATGGAGTGAGAATATTTCAGTTCTGATCTGAAAAACTCTCCAAAGCAACTGAGAAAAAAACTGTAAATAAAACTGTAGTTGTTATGAACCTCTCACTCTTCACCGCTAGAGGTCGCCATGTAACAGCTTTTAATCGTGACGCGTTATCGACTATACCATTAGTTAGATAGGTGACGTGTGTTGATTTGAGTACATCCTCAAGCAATATATGACAGCATCCACAATTTAAAACGTCATTAAGTTATTTCTAATTTTCGTTTGATTACATATAATGCAGTTCAAACCTAAAGAAATGTATAAAGCGCAGTTATTTTGTTGTACTTCCCCTCCGTGTCGCGCTTTTGGTTGAGTCCAAAGATGGCGGTCGGAATCACATGTGCTACACTGCGGATCTGCTAAAGATTTGGACCAGGAGCAGGACTGCGTTTTTGTGGGTCTTTTTTGTTTTGTATTTGGTTCGTTGTTGCTGAATTAAAGCTTGAAGGCGAAACTGAGTGCGGTTTAAACGAGTAAGGACACAATGGTGAGTAAAATGTGGAGGATTTACAGGCTAGCAAGCTAACTAGTGTTCTAGACTCCACTGTAGATCCATGAGCTGTAACCAGAATCAGAATAATCAGAATAGACAAATGTATCAGTATAACATCGTTCATTTTAAAAGAGTTTAAAAGAGTTTGTCTAGTGTTTTTATGATGATCAGATATAAAGACACATTGAGGTGTTTATCTCTGCTTCATCTGCTGTTCTGTCAAAATCCAACATCATGTACTTTAATTTTCTTTTTATTAATATTATAACTTTCTCCATGACATGAGTTCCCACTTGTATATACAATCAGCATGTCTACAGAAAGAGTGTATTATTATTCTGCAACATTTAGATCTCTTAAATGATCAGATCACACTCAAATCTGTAGACATTTTCCCCCAGAACATTTGTGACCCAGTGGCAATTCTTCTTATATTATTGAATATTTAGGAAAAGAAAAATATATACCAATTTTAACTGAAACAAAGATTAACAGTCAAAATAAATTACAGTTAAATCCAAAATAATAATTAAAAAAAATAGATACTTTAAATAAACTGCACGTAGTATCAGTAATTTACCTCTAGAGGCCGCTCTTGTACTGTATTACGCAACCCAGAAAAACTATCAGTATGGATTTTTCGTTCCAGCAATCAACTATCGGTGCTGAATAGCTGGCAAAACCGATGAATCGGTCAAACTCTAGTCAGCACCTGTTGGTTAGAGAGCTCTGATTTAAGATTTGCAACTGTTTGAAGCCTTTACAAACCTTGAACCTCTTCCTTTTATTATAACAGAATTTTAGGACACTAGAAAAAAGAGCTGTTTGCCCTCTTCCACATGAGCTCATAGCTGGTGTTCCTGTGATTGACAGGGAAACGAGCATATGCTCCTTTCATGGCAAATTTCACTCTCTTAGCTCCTGACCACAGATGGTAGGGGGGATTGGAATTTCCTGCTGGATGGTAGAACTCCAAATTTCTGTTCTTCCCATTTGGGAGCCCTCTGTCCCTAGTGCTTGGCCTCCTGTCATTTACATTTACATTTGCATTTGCGGCATTTTGGCAGACGCCCATATCCAGAGCGACTTACAACTGAGCAGGGGAGGGTTTTAGGGCTTTTGCTCAAGGGCCCAGCAGTGGCAGCTTGGTGGTGGTGGGATTTGAACCTGTGATCTTCTGATCCAAAGCCCAATGCCTTAACCACTGAGCTACTGCTGGACTGGAGACATTGCAGATGTTTCCAGATGAACTGGTTAAATAGATTTTATTCACTTTAATCTTGTTTATTTCTTTCCTAAAGCCTCACAGGAAGAAGAAATCGTTCATCAGCAAGAAGAATGCCGTGTCCTTTCATCTGGTGCACCGGAGTCAGAAAGACCCTCTGGCAGCCGATGAGAAAGCGCCTCAGCACGTCCTCTTACCTGCAGCGAAGGTCACTTAACGTTTGTGTTGTTTGGTCGGTGCTGAATGTTCTTGGTGGAAAAGGTTGCTCATGTTGCAGATGGTATGTGTTTGCGTTTGCAGCTGGAGGTGGAGAAAAGGAGGGAGGAGCAGAGGAAGTATGGCGTGTTTTTCGATGACGATTACGACTACTTGCAGCACCTCCGAGAGGCGCCTCAGCCTGCAGAGCTCATCTCCGCCTCCCGACCGCACCCACGACCTCTGGGGTGTGAAGAGCAGGATAAGGAAGAGGAGGAGGCCATGGAAGAGGTCATCAAGATTCCTGTAAGGCTCCTTTAGGGAGGTTGATAAAGCAACAAATGTTGGAATTTCAGAGTAAATCTTGAGATGTGGCCTCTGTATATCAGTCTCATTAAAGGAGGGGTGACCTCTATATCAGTCTCATTAAAGGAGGTGTTGCCTCTATATTAGTCTTATCAAAGGTGTCTTATTAAACGCCTATTAAAGAGGTGTGGTCTCTGTGGGTCACTAGAAGTAAAGGAGGTGTGGCCTCTGTGTGTCACTTTAAGTAAAGGATATAATAATCAGGCTCAGTAAAGGTGTGGCCTCTATTAGTCTAAGTAAAGGAGGCGTGGCCTGTGTGTGTCTGTCTCAGTAATGGAGGTGTGGCCTCTATATAATCAGGCTCTGTAAAGGAGGTGTGGCCTCTGTTAGTCTTGGTAAAGGAAGTGTAGCCTCTATTAGTCTCAATAAAAGAGGTGTGGCCTTTATATAATTTGGCTCTTTAAGGAAGTTGTGGCCCCTATATTAGTCTTTTTAAAGGAGGTGTTGCCTTTGTATGTCAATCTCATTAAAAGAGGCATGGCCTTTGTGTGTAAGGCTCAGTAATGAGGTGTGGCCTCTATATTAGTCTCAGTAAAGTAGGTGTGGCCTCTGTATATTAGTCTCAGTAAAGGAGGTGTGGCCTCTATATTAGTCTCAGTAAAGGAGGTGTGGCCTCTGTATATTAGTCTCAGTAAAGGAGGTGTGGTTGTTCAGTATCAGTCTAAGTGAAGGATACATGTTCTCTCTCTAGTTTTCAAGTGAAGGACGCATCTTCCGCCCATGAGTTTCAGTCCAGACTGACATTGCATCATTTTACAAATGCACATTGATCATCTACAGGATCAGTGATGATGTATAGAGACAGGCATCATTATCAGTCCCAGACTTTTGTACAAAAAAATCCAACATTTCCTACGATCCTGCAGTAGCTTTAATCAACTCCGGGTTTCTCTTCAGTTTACTGTGCTCCTGTTCTGCAGGCGGCTTCCATCAGTCTCCCGTCGTCTGTGTTTGCCTCCGAGTTTGAGGAAGAAGTGGGTCTGTTAAACAAAGCAGCTCCGATATCAGGTGAGGAGATCAGAGTTCCAACGCAGTTCAGCACCAAACCATTTTTACATATTATTATCTGATGAAGCATCTGTCAGGATATGCAAAACGAATCATCTGATTTTATATATATATTATAAAGGGATGTGCATCTGTTACGCAGCAGTGCGATTCGATTTGATTCAACAAACTGCAATACGACGCTCTACAATTCAGTATGTTACAGATGTCAAGTCATCTGTTTTCTTCAGCCCCTTCTGACTTCTAACGCATGGATTCTTTCACACACATGCCTTTGTAAAACGAGGTGCATCTTTTCCTGTTCTGTGTGCAGGAAGTTACAGCTCTACCTCTGCCATGTTAATCTGTATTGTACGCGACTCTTAGGAAATCGATCAACTTATAAAATATTAGTTGCAAATTAGGTTAAAAAAGGTTGATTTTTGAAACTTCTCATAACTAAACGTCGTCCCCCTTCTCCCGTCTCAGGCCCGAGGTTGGACATGGACCCTGACATCGTTGCTGCTCTGGATGAAGACTTCGATTTCGACGACCCTGAGAACATCCTAGAGGACGACTTCATCATTAAGGCCAACGTGCTCACGTCCCGAGACGGCACCGCGGGGTGAGTGCCGCGTCCGCACGTGGCCTTGTTATAATCATTACACGTGTTCAACAAGGTTTCCCATCAACAACGTGTTCTCCCTTTAACCACCACAGTGATGATGGTGATGATGATGATGGTGAGTGGGAGGACACTGACGAAAGCGAGACCGAAGATGACGGAGACCGGAGCTACGACTCGGCAGGGGGCGTGTCCGACGAGGACGGCGACGCGGACAGGAGACAGTTCATGTTCATGGACTGCGAGACGAAGAGTCGGTTCACGGAATACTCGCTCACGTCGTCCGTGATGAGGAGGAACGAGCAGCTCACGCTCCTCGACGACCGCTTCGAGAAGGTCTGCTTTATTCATAGAGTCAAGTTTTTTTCTAAAGTGATTTGTATGTGTGTTTATCCCTGATGAGCAGCCGTGGTGACTGTGACAAGAAAAAACTCCCTTGTTAAGATGTTATGAGAAAGAAACCTTGAGAGGAACCAGAGTCAAAAGAGGAACCATTCTTATTTGGGTGACATCAAGACTGTGATTATAGTCTTTGATCAATACAGAACACTGGAGAGTGAGAACTAACATGAGTACTGGAGTGTGTGATTGTCAGTAATGATCTTTCTACAGTCTTATACCGTCATTGTGGTTATAAAACTATGAGCTACTGAGCAACTCATAAAACAGCTCAACATTTGTGATCATCACAGATCCAACACCATCTTCTCCATGCCAGAGCCTTTAAACACTCAACGTGATCCAGTGTCCAAACTCTACATGAAGTGAGATCTAATTGGCACTGAAACGTCTCTAGATGGTTTGAGATGTTTGTGGGCATCTACTTCTTTAAAAGTCCATAATCTTCATGAGGTGGGACATGACTGGAGCTGGAACAACCTCAGGGTGTCTCGGGATGGGGAGAGAAAGAGAAGCAGTGGAGAGGAATTAGCGTAGCTGCTGTTCATGATATTAACAGCACAAGTTGATAATGTGCATGTGATCAGATGTTCTGGAGCACAAGGTTATGATATGTGATGTGTGTTATGTGTAGGCTTTGCTAAAAAGATATGTTTTTAATCTGCACTTAAACTGGGAGAGTGTGTCTGAGCCCCGAACACCGTCAGGAAGACTATTCCAGAGTTTAGGAGCTAAATGTGAGAATGATCTACCACCTTTAGTGGACTTTGCTATTCTAGGAACTACTAGAAGCCCAGAGTTTTAAGATCTCAGGGAGCGTGACGGTTTGTAGCGTGTTAGAAGACTAGATAGATACATGGGAGCCAAACCATTTAGTGCTTTATAAGTGAGAAGCATGAGTTTGTAGTTGATTTGAAACTTAACAGGAAGCCAGTGTAGGGATGATATGATTTTTAAAAGTTGGAGTCTAAAATAACTCCCAGGTCTTTCACTGTTGAATATGTAGTTACAGAACATCCGTCTAAATGCACCAATAGAGGTGAAGGATGGAATATTTCAGTTTACTTCTGTACATACTAAAGACCCGTGTGTGTGTGTGTGTGTGTGTGTGTGTGTGTGTGTGTGTGTGTGTGTGTGTGTGTGTGTGTGTAGTTCTACGAGCAGTTTGATGACGATGAAATTGGTGCTCTCGATAACGCAGAGCTGGAAGGATTCATCGAGCCGTCGAGTACAAGACTGGAGGAGATCATCACCGATTACTACAGACAGAAGGAGAAAGAGTAAGTGATCTCTCTCTCTATCTATCTATCTATAATATATATATACACACACACACACACAGTGGTGTGAAAAAGTGTTTGCCCCTTACCGATTTCTTATTTTTTTGCATGTTTGTCATACTTTCTTTCTCATTTGTTTCTCAATTTCTTTGGATCTCAGCATGATGTCTAGCTTTTGAGGATCTTTTGGTCTACCTCACTTTGTCAGGCAGGTCCTAGTTAAGAGATTTTTGATTGTGAACAGGTGTGGCAGTAATTATGTCTTGAGAAATTAAACTCTGGTGTGATAAACCACAGTTTTAACAAGGGGGCAAACACTTTTTCGCACAGGGCCATGTAGATTTGGATTTTGTTTTCCCTCAATAATAAAAACCTTAATTTGGAAAACTGCATGTTGTGTTCACCTGTGTTATCATTTACTAATATTTACATTAGATTGATGATTTGAAACATTAAAGTGTGAAAAACATGCAAAAAAAAAAAAAAAAGAAACCAGGAAGGGGGCAAACACTTTTTCACACCACTGTATCTCTCTCTCTCTTTCTCTCTCTCTCTCTCGCGTTCAATTTCTTTCTCGCTTTCGATCTGTTTCTCAATTACGTTCTCTCATTCACGATCACATCTCTATCTGTTTTCAGTAAAAGGTTTTTAAAGACTCTGATAAAACAAAACAAAAAGTTCAGAACAAAAGATTTAATCAGACTTTCAATTTGAAATGTTGTGTAAAGTGCAGTAAAATAACTGAAATGTCTTTTGTCATATTCCATGTTTATTGCGTGTGCTAATACACACACAGCAAACTCCCACTCCCACAAGTTCTCACAAACTCAAACTCAGATGTCTCTGGAGTCTGTAGCTTGAACTAAGACTTAAAACATGTTCCAGCATGAAGCACAAAGCTCCATGAAGATGTGCTTTAGATGGGTCAGAAGACGCGGAAGATCTCCTGCTCTAGAGCTTTAATCCTATCGGGATGAATTTTTCATGCTGACTGCACCCCAGGTCTCCTCACCTCACCCTCATCAGTACCTGACTTTACTAACACCCTCATGTCTGAATGAAATCTCTCGCAAATCTCCACTAAATCTAGTGGAACATCTTCCTAAAAGAGTGGAGCTTCTTTTAACAGCAAATGTGGAAAGGGATGTTCAAAAGGTGTCCACAAACTAGAAACTCTGTGTGTGTGTGTACGCTCTCCTAACCCCTGGTCTTCACTTGTGCCAGGACCCAGAACCCGGAGCAGCTCGGACCTCCTGCACTGCCCTCAGTGAAAGAGGACGAGGAGGACGAAGAGCCGGAAATGGAGACGCTGGTGATCGAGGAGCCGCCTGAGGAGAAATGGGACTGCGAGACCATCATCAGTAAGTGACCAGAGCTGCACCAACACTAACTAGAAGCATGGAGGTGAGGGTGAGGAGCATCTAATAGAACATGATCCCCATGCCTTCCCTCGGTCGTGTGTGAGATTATATAGAGTTTGTACAAAAGTATTGGGACACCGGACCCTCAAACATATTCTAAATACTTTATTTTCGGTTCAGACAAAACAGCAAATCATCAGTTTACTTAAGTGTCTTCTGACATCTGTCTCCGGTTCAGTCAGAGATGAGGTTGAGGTCGGGGCTCTGTTCGGGCAAGTCACCCAAAAACCCCTCCAGATAGAATTAAATGGAATGTATGTAACAAGAAAATCCTGCTTTTTTGGCCAACAAAAGTTGTAGGGAGGTCGTATCCGAGTGGATCTGAAGGTCATGAGTTCTAATCCCAGAACATCAAGCTGCCACTTTAGAATATTCGTTCGTTTCCATGGTTGTTGTCGTTCTTTCTTTCACGAGTCCAAATAGAATTCACAGGAACAAACGAGACCATCACCCAACAGCCAATCAGATTTCTCGGATTTTATTTGTCAGCTACGTTTAGCGATATGTGCGTTATTGATGTCGCGATGCAGGTCTTCCATATCGTTCCTGCGATGATACCGCAGAGTCAAATCAGCGACCAGCAGAGAGACTCGTGAAGAAACATGGTTCAATTATTTATGAACGGTTATTAAATAAAGCCTCTGTTCTTCCAGGCACCTACTCGAACCTCTACAATCGCCCGAAGATGATCAAAGACCCACCTAAGGTAACGTTCTAGAACAATAAGCAGCAGGAAGCATTGATTTAGGGAGCACATAGACATTGCTGTGTGTGTGTGTGTGTGTTACAGCAGAAGCAGATTCGCGTATCCAGTAAGACGGGGATTCCTCTGGACGTTCTGCCTCAGAAAGGTCTGACGGCCAGGCAGGTGGAGCGCATGGAGAGGATCAACGACTCGGACCTGCCACGAGCCTCCACCCAGCCGCGCTCTCGAGAGGAGAGCAAAGAGGATCGCAAACTCCGCAAACAAGCCATCAAAGAGGAGAGGAAGGTAAATGTCCCCCCGTCTGTGTGTCGTCTCTTTACTGGTGTCCCGTTAATCCTCGTCTGGGGCCGTGTGACCGGATGCAGTCTGGTGGTGTGAGTGGGTGAGGATCACACTCTGGTGGTGTGAGTGGGTGAGGATCACACTCTGGTGGTGTGAGTGGGTGAGGGTCAGTAACATACAGTTCTGATCGCAGAGGTTTTGTGCCACCTGATCCTGTTTCCAGTTTAATTCACGTGCTCTCGATATAAACCTGCAGCAAACCTCACACACTGCAGCAAGGAGGAGAGAGGGAGCGATGGAGCGAGATGGAGTGATCTAGCAAAGTAAACTGATAGTGAGCAAATGATCGGGCGAGTGACAGCACGAGATTGTGATAGAACGAGAGATGGATCAAGATAGAAGAATAGCACGAGCGATAAAGCGGTTTATAGAACGAGTGATGGACAGATCGAGCGATTGATGGAGTGAGTGAATGAGCAAGACAGAGAGTGCAAGTTAATAAAGCGAGTGATGGATATCGCAAGTGATAGAGCAAAATAGATTAAGTGATTTAGAGATTTTTTTTTTTCTGTCTCATCCTGCACTAATTGAACCCACCTGTAGATGGCAGCACATCACTCATCTCACCCTGCTGAATCCTGTTTGATCTAATACCCAGTGTGACTATTTTGCATTATGGTTACCATAGCAACAACTCCTACCCCGCCTTATGAATACACAGATTAGTGAGCCAGAAATCTGACTGTGTCGTTTCTTCTCGGCAGGAGCGCCGGACGGAGAAGAAGGCCAATAGGGTGGCGTTCAAGGAGGAGAAACAGAAGCAGGAGAAGCAGATGGTCAGCCTGAGGGCTAACGTTCAGGGCATGAAGCTTTCCTGATCTCCACCAGACGTTTTAAGGACTGTGCTCTTTCTGATTATAGACTGGATTTATTAGGTTTGTCGTCCTGAACTAATCGAAGTGTCCAATAATTGGATCCTCTGAGTTTCTCCTCCTTTTCCCAGTGGTAGCTTGTGATGGAACAACGTACGGCAGAATCTCGAGTGATGTACAGAGCGATTCAAGATTTGTCCAACCTTTACCCTTTAGTGAGGTTTATTTTTTGACATGTAAATAAAAGTATTTACAGCACTGTGTTATTCAGTCTCCGTAACTCCGTCTCTGTTACCCAGAGCCTTAACATCTACAGCTACCCCATGAAACCATACAGGAGGAGGAACCTCAGGTGAAAATATCAAGATGAAGGAAGGATTTTTACTTTTCTTTACAGTGAAATTTATTCATACCCCGGCCCCTGGAGCACAGAGGGTTAAGGGCCTTGCTCAAGGGCCCCAAGAGTGTCGAAATTAACAGAATAAAGGATGAAATATTTTGCGAATGAAGTCGTAGCGATACGAGATTAAGGAAAACTCAGAATTCATATTTCAGTCTACCGAATTTTGACGGTAACATCTGTGTGCCTTTCAAAGAGGAGATGTTCCTCAAAAAACTGTGAGGATGTGATCGACGACATCAACCCTGAAGTAGTTTAAACACCGGCATGATCCACATTTTATTTGCATATTTTTCTACAACAGTAGAAAAGTAAAGGCACCCTTTTTTTCAATTTTACTTATTTTTTTTTATATTTGAACGATTACAGAAACAGAAAAACTTCATTTCTTCTTTTTTTATTATGCAACATTACAAACTGCTCTCCATGCCCACGTGCTCTGGGGGTCACGTTATAGCAGCGAGCGATCCGAGAAGCTTGTCGCAGTGTTAATCCTGATCATAAAACCTCCTCATTTCTATTCCAAACTCCACACGCAGACCATCAAAGTGCACTTCTAGAGATTCGACTCTGAAAAGCAGAGCGTCCTGAGGCGAGACTTTTACACTCATCGTTTACCAGGAATCCACAGAAACACAGTAACTGTATAGAAATAAACTCGAGTCCGATGTTTCAGAGACCAGATACAGTAATATTCATTAGGGATGCACCGTAATGAAAATTCTTGGCCGAAACACCGAAAGAAATTATGACAATTATTATTACCATTGTATTAATGTCTATGATTGTGTACTAAACTTACTAAAATCAAGGCATTTCAAATTGCATAAATTTAATATTAAAGTCTCAAAGAATAAATCAATTACAAATCATGAAAATATTCATTTATAGCACATTGCAACAATGCACAAAATAATAACAATTAAAATTCAAACTTTAATGAACTCGTGTGTACATTAAATAATAATGTAAAGGCCCTCTGTCCTGCTGAAAGGTTGTACAATTAAATATGTTCTTTCATAAAAACAAAGTGCATTCAGAACAAGTGCAACTGCTTAAAGATACAATACAACAATATCAATGAGAAACTTCCTGCCCTTTCAAAAACCTCCGCCGCAGACGGACTGCACGTGCTCGGAGGGGTTTTGCTTTTCTGTGCCTCGTGCTTCTCTAATATTCAGCATAGCGATCGAGATGTTTGGATTTCAGGTGAGAAATTAAACCCGACGTGGAGAAAGTCTTTGCAGGCGAAATTTCGGCATTACATGTTTTGCACGTCGCTCTCCGTGGGTCTTTCTCAGGTATACTGAAACACGTCCACACCGCACACATGTTGCTTCAGACATGCACGTGCAGGCAGCGGTTTCTGTTTGCGTCACCACAACACACTGTTTAGGCCGTGTTTTTTCTGTGATCAAAGTCTTTTTTCGGCAGCCGAATATTCGGTGCATCCCTAATATTCATTACAGCATGTTTAGCTGTTCATGTACAGATTCACTTTAGGGCGTAGCAGCATTTACATTCATTTAACACGTTCAAAGTTTCATCCAGAGCTTCATTCTGTTTAAAATAGTTTTTCAGTGTTTACTAAACGTCTTCACGGAGCAGGACTGCACATCTGCATCCAGTGTCTCCACTCACATTCACACTGTTCCGTTTTACTTACAATGTAGTCGTCAGAGAGAGGAAGAGCGAGGGAGAGAGAGAGAGAGGATGGATGGATGGGGAAATATACTGGATGGATGGATAGAGATGGATGGATATGGAAATATGTTGGATGGATGGATGGATGGATGGATGGATGGATGGAGATAAATGGATATGGAAATATGTTGGATGGATGGATGGATGGATGGAGATAAATGGATATGGAAATATGTTGGATGGATGGATAGAGATGGATGGATATGAAAATATGTTGGATGGATGGATGGATAGAGATGGATGGATATGGAAATATGTTGGATGGATGGATGGATGGATAGAGATGGATGGATAGGAAAATATGTTGGATGGATAGATGGAGATAAATGGATATGGAAATATGTTGGATGGATGGATAGAGATGGATGGATATGAAAATATGTTGGATGGATAGAGATGGATGGATATGGAAATATGTTGGATGGATGGATGGATGGATGGATAGAGATGGATGGATAGGAAAATATGTTGGATGGATGGATGGATGGATGGATATGGAAATATGTTGGATGGATAGATATGGAAATATGTTGGATGGATGATTGGATATAAAAATACTGTATGTTTAGATGGATGGATGGATGGATGGATGGATGGATAAATAGATAGATAGATAGATAGATAGATGGATAGATGGATAGATAGAGATGGATGGATGGATAGACAAACAGATAGAGATGAATAGATGGATAGCAACTAAAAAGAAGTAGAGTTTCAGGGAATAGTTGTGTAATTAATGTAAAGATCCATGAGGTTTGTGTGTGTGTTTGTGCACGTGTGTTTGTGTGTGTGTGTGTGTGTGTTTGCGCACGTGTGTGTGTATGTGTGTGTTGCTCCCTGATCGAGCCTCACGTTCAGCTGTACCCATCCGCTGTAGGTGTGTCAGATCAGCACCTGAATGCAGAACTGGAATGTGGAGACTCAGGTTCCTTCACAGAATAGAGTTTTGTTGTGGCTTTAGAGGAAACGTCTGTTTGCTCAGACACGATCGCAGTTTAAAGATACCTGATGGAGCTCTATGAGGCTCTAATCACATTATTTACATTCTCTCCCCTGTCCCACAGCTCGCCTTTATCTCTCACACATCTCACAGCTTCAGATGCTGCATGAAGGTCCCAGATTAACTCTTTACAATCATCTCGTCTTAACGATGATGTGCGGCCGGTCGTAACCTGAGGACAAGGTGCTGCCAGAACGATCAGCCTCGTCCCTGTCCTCATCATAGTCCCTGTCCAAGTACCCATCTTCGTCCAAATCCCCATCCTCGTCCCCGTCCCCATCCCCGTCCCAAAACCCGTTCAGATCTTTCCCATAACCATTTCCTTCCAGTTCGCTGCTTCCTGAGGATGTGTACAGGTTCTTGCTTTTGGTGTAGTTTATATTCACGTTGCTGCATGTGGACGTTTCCTGAAGGAGTGTGTTTTCCTCGGTGTCGCTGAGAACGTCCAGGGAAACCACGACCGCCGGCTCGATGCTCAGATTTTCATCCACAGGTTCCGGGGACGGCTTTAAAAGCCGGATCAGCGTCGTCGAATGTTTGTCCTTCTAAAACGGAAAAATAAAATAAAATGATGTGATCCATTAACAATGCAGCTCGACAAGTCTGCTTTTGTCTTACACACACGCACACACACACACACGCACACGCACACACACACACACACACACACACTGAAGCGATCGCTAGTGAGATGGTACAAATGTTTAACAAAAAAAACATCATCCTCTTCCTGGTTGTTCATTGTAACAATCAGATCTTTTCAAATTCCAATTTCCTGGTAAACTTCTAATTTGACCTCATTCCGGTTTTCTTCTTTTAACTCATATTTTTTTTTTTTTCTTCCCTTCTTTCTTTCTTTTATTTAAAAAAAAAATACACTGGACCGGTCTTCAGAATCGTATCTCATCTGATCTTCATCTTCATCTTCATGGATGGATAGGGGGGGAGAGAGAGGAAGAGAGAGAGAGAGATACAGAGGGATAAATGGATAGCTAGAGAGAGAGAGAGAGATATACAGAGAGATGGATGGATGGATGACTGGATGGATAGATGGATAGGGAGGAAAAGAGAGAGCGAGAGAGAGAGAGGGATGGATAGATAGCTAGAGAGTAAGAGATATACAGAGAGATGGATACATATGGAGAGAGAGATGAAGAGATGGATGGATAGCTAAAGGGAGAGAGAGAGAGAGATACAGAGAGATGGATGGATAAAGAGAGAGAGAAAGAGATATGGAGAGATGGATGGATAGATAGAGAGAGAAAGAGATACGGAGAGATGGATGCTAGAGAGAGATGGTTGGATGTATGGATGGATAGATAGAGAAAGTGATTAGATAGATAGATGGATAGGGAGGAAAAGAGAGAGCGAGAGAGAGAGAGGGATGGATAGATAGCTAGAGAGTAAGAGATATACAGAGAGATGGATACATATGGAGAGAGAGATGAAGAGATGGATGGATAGCTAAAGGGAGAGAGAGAGATACAGAGAGATGGATGGATAGAGAGAGAGAGAAAGAGATATGGAGAGATGGATGGATAGATAGAGAGAGAAAGAGATACGGAGAGATGGATGGCTAGAGAGAGATGGATGGATGGATGGATAGATAGAGAAAGTGATTAGATAGATAGATAGATAGATAGATAGATAGATAGATAGATAGATGGATGGATGGATGGATGGATGGATGGATGGATGGATGGATGGATGGATGGATGGTCTTTTGGACCACACTGCCATTTTAATTGCCCTCTGGTGCAAAACACAATGAGGTGATTGTTGCTGACAGATAAATAGAGAAATTCCCTTCGAACTTACCAAAATGTCTGGGAAAATCTTCTTGCCCTGTTTCTTGATGATCATCTCCCCCAGAAGCACCACGATCAATGCCAAAGTGGCAAACACTGCAAGAGCCACCAGCAATAGGATGAGAATCGTGGAGATAGGAGGACCTGAAAAAAAAAGGCGTTGAGCGAAGGAAATAAGTTGAAGAGGATTTGAATTTGGACTCGCACGGCGTTCATACCGGGGTAAAGCGTGCCCTTGTAACAGTGAGGTCCAGATTTCCGTACACGAGTGTGTCTGATCCTTCCCTGGAGTGTGACGCAGTATTCCTCAAGCTTTTCTGGGAACTCCAGGCTGCTCTCGCACGTGTCCGACTCGGCAAAACATAATAATCTTTCCGTTCTCTGAAAGAAGATAGACAGAAAAATGTTGCTGACCAGCTAGCTTTTACTTGTGCTTTTTCCTCAGGAGGTCTCCTCTAAAGAAAACCCAGAAAGAACTTCATAATGCCTCAAAGAACCTTCTAGCAAACCCCTTTCAGTCGGATAATTAACCTTGAGAACCGTGAAGATGTGTGCCACAATAACTCAGGGCTACAAATGCTATGAAGTTTTGCATTTGCAAGTGTCCATCAGTGGACAGTTAAGAACCTCAACTACGACGGAACGTTTGAGTCTGGTTCCTCTAAAGGTTTCTTCCTTGTGCTATCTCAGGGAGTTTTGCAGAGTCCTTGCCCTGTTCACCACTGGCTCGCTCATTATCTCTGAATTTTATTGGAACTAAAATGAACGGATATTTTGTGGCACTTAGTTGAGGTCGGGTTTCGTTTTGAGGCTGGTTTCTCTTCAGGTTTATTCCTCATGAACTTTCAGGAAGTTTTTCCTTGTCTCCACTGTCTCACTCATTAAGGTCAAACTAATCCCTAGGGGTGAATTTACAGTGTATTTATTCCTGTAACGCTGCTTCAGGATAATTGTTAAAAGCCCACACAAGTACCCTCTAAACCCTGATAGAGTCTGTCGGGTACCAGATTTGAATGTAGAACGTACCAACACACGTTTACACTTTTAATACATACTTGCTAATGTGTGGGTTCTTCTAACCAGCAATGAAGCAAATGTAGTAATAAACAGTAATGAAGCTTTTTATTTATGTGGATAAAAGCTTAACTGGTGAAACACATGGCGAGTCAACAATCAGGTTTGAGCGCACGCTTGTTCTGATTGGAGCTTGGTGTTCCACTGATCTACTGATCACCAACATACAGCATCAGTGCGACAGCAAGCAGAACATTTACAGAGGAATAAATGAGGAAGAAACTCCAGACTCGAACTCAAACACCCGTGGATTTACTTACACGATTTTATAGAAGTAGCTGAAAATAAGCTTTGGGGCTGATGAACATTTTAATCGAATTCTAGAATCCAATGAATGTTTGAGTCATGAATATTAGTCTATTAATAGATCAGTGTGCTGAGAGTCACATTCGAGTCTTTTCACATAAACTGAGTTGATTAAGTAAAGAGTCTTGTGCTAAAAATGATAATAGCATTGGGGCTGATGAACATTTTAATCGAATTCTAGAATCCAATGAATGTTTGAGTCATGAATATTAGTCTATTAATAGATCAGTGTGCTGAGAGTCACATTCGAGTCTTTTCACATAAACTGAGTTGATTAAGTAAAGAGTCTTGTGTTAAAAACGATAATAGCAACATTATGGTTATAATAAATCATAGTACTTTGGATACTTAGGTACATTTGAAGGCAAAAACCTTTGTACTTTTACTTAAGTTTAAAGGGACACTTTTACTTTTACTGGAGTCACATTTTACTCTAATGTTACTCAAATACAGGCTTCTAAAGCAGAAATCAAAAACCTTGTAGAAACTGAGAGGTATTTTAAGGGGACTGAGTAAAACAAAGGGCTACTTGTTTGATACAAACTTCCTGAATAACAAAGTGGCAGCGTTCACTTTTAATAATAATACTAGTATTACAAGAAATATTCATATACGTAAAGAGAATGTTTAATCACGTGTTAATAAAATTTCCTCACAATAATTATTAACAATGATGGACTATGGTGGGAAACATTTAAAAATGCAGCCTTCTTTATTTCTGTTACTCAGTCTAAAAGTTAATCACATTTGTAAATTTTTGTATCTTTCCTGATAGTTTTGTACAAAATGTAATTTTAGCATTAACACTATTGAGATATGTACCAGACTGTTTCTCCACAGTCGGCCCACAAACGTGACTTACGGTCGTTAAAAAAAAACAAAAAACTCTTTCTCCCGATCAATTGTAAAAAAGTTTTTCTTTCGCATTTTTTCCCGTTTTTCTTTATTTTGGGTAAAAATAAATAAAATAAAAAAATCTAGCGCCCGCTATGAGTGAGTTTTCCTTGCACACGATTTTAAACATTGACGTCGGAATCCATGGATGCAAATTATTATAATCTTTTTTTTTTTATATTAAATATGCAAATGTTGTTGATTTATAAAGAACAGCAACACAATTGTTTACAACTTTTCGACGGAGCTCCATGGTGACTAGTGGAACTTTCAGAACACATCCTGCGTATGAAACGTCTTCGTTTTCAATCGTTTCGCAAAAGTTGCTCATCCGCACTAAAAACGCCTGAAAACGCTAACGAGCAAAACGTAAGACGATTTGATCTGCGTCATTAATGTTTATTTACTTTCCGCCTCTTCGAAACGTCACGCCGGTGACTAAAAACGTGGCATCGTTTTCGAAGTCCTCTGTTTTCACACACAATTGGCGTATTCAAATGGATCCACATTTGAAATCGATTTCAAAAAGCGATCTTTTTTTCGCAGACTGAAATCTAAAATATGCGCTTTTAAATGCAAACCAATCAATGTAGACACGGCCTGACGGCTGTTGTCTACCCCTGTTCTAAGGGTTACTTTGATACTTGAGGATACTGCTCTTCCAAATCGACCTGATTACGCCCATTGTGCTCATTTGTAGCGAGCTGAATTAAAGCTAAATTGTTTTCGCTAGCTGCAGCAGTGCCCTAATGATTTCAAACGCAAACAAGCCTTCAGTTTCTATATGAGTTTCCTATGACTCAAATGGAAGGATTGCTCTGACAATAAACAAAAGCCTCACCCAAGTAACAAATGTATGAATGACGAAGGTATGAGGAGAAACACACTTTTTAACTTCCTTGTACTGGAATTAGATTTTGAGGCAGGTGAAAACCGATCGCTAAAACCAGATTCTTTTGCTAATTTGAATCCAGGAAGTCAAAAAGGTTATAGAGCTTAAAAAGACTCATATTATTAGTTTATATATCACCTGCACTTTCTACTTGACAAACTTCTTATACATGTTCTCTCACTTCACCAAGTCCAGGGGCTTCACCAGACCGTGGATTCGAACCTCAACCTCAGTGTTCAGAGGCGAGGATTTTACCACTGAGCCTGCGAGTCCCACAGGAAACAACACGTGTCACGGTGCCTTTACTTTTTAAAATGACAACCGTGCAACAAAAATTTGGCATTGAAGAGTTGTACGGTCAAAAATATTGGGACACCCGGACAAACTCGCCCACAATTGTACCTGATGTCTCAGGACGCTTTAGCGTGAAATTTTAAATCTAGACAAACTCGCCCATGCGAACGCGTTGTAGGTTACACAGTGTGTAACAAGTTCTAACGACAAATTTACGAATTTTATGTAGATTCCGAGCAAAACAAGTAGCAGGTTACAGTTTTTTTTTCCTGTTGCTTTGGAGAATTTTCCGTATCGTCCCTAATACTTGCGAACAGTAAGTGCATTTCTCAAAACAATTTGACTGTACAACACAATAGATTTTTTTTGCAGAAGCCTGTACTTTTCTCAAAATCCTTAGTCCCTCTCTCATTGGTCGATTTGATGCCATGGTTTGTCGTTCATTAGTGACACTGAAGATTCATCTGCACAATTCATCAATTCAAGAAAAGAAGTTGAATAGAAATTTAGGCTTCACACATAATAACAACTGGTTTATCTATTTTGCATTCGATGACTTACGCAATGAACTGATGCCCAGATGTTTTTTGGGGGTTGAGACTGTTCAGGTGAGAAGCAGTACAATATATTTTGATCAACATGAACAGTTGATAATGTAGGAAACAGCAGACGATTTTACACAATCGATTAAACGAATGCAGCAAAGCGTTCGCAATTTGATCTAATCGACATGATGTGAACAAGTAGTTCTGGGAATTTTATTTCTGATCTGAGAAACGCTCCAAAGCGACCGAGAAAAACTGAAAGTTGAAAAGGAAGCTGAATGTAGTGCCAAAAGTATTGGGAAACCTGACTTTTCCACCCATATGTTTCTTTTGTTTGTTTGTTTGTTTTTACCACAAAGCAAAAAATCTGTGTAGAAAAATTCCTGGAACTGGTAGAAATTGAAAATGGAATCTGGGATCAAATGTCGTAAATGTACACAAACTCCTCCATGTTAACCAGAAATTTCACAACATGTATTCTTAACCTAGGCATTTACGTAATTGATGTTCTGTCAACTTATACTGGTTAATGAGGGATTTTGCATCATTAGCGCATTCAGCAAGGATTCTAAACACATTTAGTGGGCTGGAGCTCCATCAAGCTCATCCAGGCCCACAGGTCACATGTTTGACATCGCTGTTGAAATATTTTTTGTGCCTTGCCTGGCTGCCGTCATCCTCTTCGCTTGTGAGATGGTAATTCAGTTGTTCGTTGTACTGCAGGTTCCGCAGAGCGGGTGTGTCTCTGTACAGGTGCAAAGGGTTGGGGAACTTTACAATTAGCTTCCCGTCTTTAGGTATCAGGTTGACTTGAGGAAACTCAAGATCACCTAAAAACACATGAATGGAGGTGGAGATTATAGTCTTTATATGTCAGATCAAAGATCTCAAGAATGAGTGAAGGGAAAAGATTTTTACTTACAGACGACCTTTTGTAATTCATCCAAGTAGTTGTACGTGAATATTTGCGACTCTGCAAACTCAGACTCCTGTTCTCCGTCTCTGGCTGCCACTCTCACTACGTAGCGGTTATACGCCGTGTCCAGCATCAGCTCGGAGATGTTGTATCGGAGATGCTTTGTGCTGACAGACGTGTTTTCCCTGTGAGATTAAGAAAAGGGAACGGGAAATATCTTACGATCAACTATTAGACCCAAACCTGTTCCAGCATCACAATGCTCTCGGCCAGCTCCATGAACATATGCTTGTACGGCTTTGAAGATGTGGAAGATCTCCTGCTATAGAGTTCTAAATCCAAAATGAACAACTAGCGAATGCTGAATGCATCCCAGGAACCTCCTCACCTCACCTACACCAATACCCGACTTCACAAACACCTTTGTGGCTCAAGGAGAACATCTGCACAAATCTAGAGGAACATCTTCCAAGAAGAGTGGAGCTTAGTTTAAAAGCAAATGAGGACCTCTTTCTCTTGGCTAAGATGAATATTTGAATGCATGAAGGAGAATTATTTTGTCAACAGTATGAGGTGTATAAATACAGGACAGGAAAAAAAAAACATTGTGAAATGACAGAATAATATCCAGCAAATATAATGATGATTCCTCCAAGTGGCCCAATTCGAGTGAACATCTCACTGTAGATCCAGTGAAGTGGGTCTTATACTCACCCAAAGTCTGGCTGGAGCTTTAACAGGAAGTCGGCCGTGTCATTGAGACCAGAAGCCATCCACTCCACCACCACTCCATAACTGTCACACGTTACAGACACGTTGAAAGGAGGAGGAACTGTGGGATACAAAGAGACAGTGAGAGAAGTGAGATGTCAGTCATGTGACACGAGCCACAGGTAAACAATAAAACTGTACGTGCTGCTCCTGGAGACATGCAAACGTGTAACATCGTGTTTTATTCCTCTTTTAATCTCACGCTCGCTCATATTGTTATGCTAAAGGAGCTGTGAACAGATGTTTCCTCATAATGTTATCATATGGAGCAGATGTTTAAATAATGTTATAGGAGCTTCAAACAGATGTTTAAATAATGTTATAGGAGCTTCAAACAGATGTTCTCTCAATGTTATGGGAGCTATGAACAGATGTTCACTCAATGTTATAGAAGCTATGAACAGATGTTCTCGTAATGTTAGAGGAGTTACAAACAGATGTTCTCTCATAATGTTATAGAAGCTACAAACAGATGTTCTCTCATAATGTTATAGAAGCTACAAACAGATATTCTCTCATAATGTTATAGGAGCTACAAACAGATGTTCTCTCAATGTTATAGGAGCTACAAACAGATGTTCTCTCATAAAGTTATAGAAGCTACAAACAGATGTTCTATCAATGTTATGGGAGCTTTGAACAGATGTTCTCTCAATGTTATGGGAGCTATGAACAGATGTTCTCTCAATGTTAGAGGAGCTAAAAACAGATGTTCTCTCAATGTTATGGGGGCTATGAACAGATGTTTTCTCAATGTTATAGGAGCTACAAACAGATGTTCTCTCAATGTTATAGGAGCTACAAACAGATGTTCTCTCAATGTTATAGGAGCTATGAACAGATGTTCTCTCAATGATATAGGAGCCATGAACAGATGTTATGAAATCTCATAATATTGTTATAGAAGTTATATTACTTAATGTTATTTAACAGAGAACAGATGTTTTCTCAACATGTTATTCAATCTTTGAACAGATGTTTTCTCAGTGTTATATTATAAAAGCCATGAAAAGATGTTCTCTCAGTTGTAGAAGCTATGAACAGATGTTCTCAATAATAATAATGGATCAATAAACAGATATTCTCTCAACATCATGTTATTCAATCGATGAACAGATGTACTCTAAATGTTATAGAAGATATACACAGATGTTTTCTCATATGCTACATTATAAAAGCCATCAACAGTTGTTTTCCTTATGTTCTCTTAATGAGCTACAAGCTGATGTTCCCTTTTAACACGAGGTTATAACAGCAGATGTTTTCCCAGTGGTGATGTTCTCTCAATGTTATGGGAGCTTTGAACAGATGTTTTCTCAGTGTTATATTATAAAAGCCATGAACAGATGTTCTCTCAGTTGTAGAAGCTATGAACAGATGTTCTCAATAATAATGAATCAATAAACAGATATTCTCTCAACATCATGTTATTCAATCGATGAACAGATGTACTCTAAATGTTATAGAAGATATACACAGATGTTTTCTAATATGCTACATTATAAAAGCCATCAACAGTTGTTTTCCTTATGTTCTCTTAATGAGCTACAAGCTGATGTTCTCTTTTAACACGAGGTTATAACAGCAGATGTTTTCCCAGTGGTGCCTTATACATGCTATGGACATCTACAGTTCTCTCATAAGGTTATATTGGAAAAGCAGATGTTTCTATCAAAGTTAATAACAAATGAATACACTAGCTGCTGAGAAACAGCAAACTGTCCTACACGCTTTACTAAACCTTCATGAGCATCTTCATCTCAGACCCTTACACTGGAGAAAAATTGTAAATAAAATCAAAGAACAAATATCACCATATCAAAGACTAGATGTGCTGATTTCTGTATTAATTCCTCTCCCCACTTTAATGGCTCAGGAACACATTCAGGACCATGTGCATAAAGTTTTGTATTTAAATGAGAAACGCACACACACACACACACACACACACACACACACACACACGACCAAACAAACAGCGGTTTAAAAAAAAAGGAATCTCGCCTAGAAAGATTTACTGCATCTTCTTCCTCACTTTCACTTCTGGGGGAAGTGGAATCTCATTGGATAAAACTGGAAGCTCATTGGTTCAAATCCCAGCATTGATTTAAATGTACTTATGGTTCGATTTACGATTGTTTCGATATTTTAATAAAAGTAACGACAAAGTTGTAAAAAATTATTTTCATTTTGCTCATGATAGACAAACACACCAGCGTCTGCTTTGCCCTCATACTGTACATATATAATTAGTGGTGCAACGGATCACAGTTCGCTTCGTATTACGGCTTTCGAGTCACGGATCGGTACATTTTTCGGATCAGCAAAAAAGGGGAGGAGCCAAATCTAATTTGCATTTTATTTATTACATGGAAAGTTTTAAATGATGCGGGAGGCTTTTCAAGTTCTTCTGCTCTTGCGTTGGCCATTGTTGTTGACTGAATAACACGTTCCCTTCATGTGGAACTGTTGTTGTTGCTGTACATGCATCATTGTACGTTTTGATTTACGCATCATAATGGACATATTTTGCTGTTAAAATCACAAGTTCAAAGTTTATTATTTTAATAAATTTGCAGTTTATTTCTCTTTTATTATCAGGAGGACATTTATAAATTTACATGAACTTTAGAATTACTTTGAATAGAACTTTAATGTAATCATTATAATATGTTTCAGATTTTATATTTTATCTTTAATGTTGAATCACAAATAATTGTTCGTTAAAAAAAAAAAAAAAAANTTTTGTTAAAAAAAAAAAAAAAAAAAAACTTGGGTAAAAACATCATCCCCTGCAGTACCGCCGCAGACCCCTAGGGTTGCGAACACCCGGTTGGAATCACTCTGTATTGCTTAATGATGTACTTTAATGTGATGCTCATCGTTTTCACTCCTGTCTCTTTAGCTCATTCTGCAACGTTGGAATAAATGTTGCTATACACCTTTCTCACCTTTTTTATTGACAAATTCATGGTCGCTAAGCGAAAAGCAGCGCGAGTTGAGCGTTCCACATGGCAGCGTTTTTCCTCAGTATCACGAGATTTAATCAGCGAACATTTGGCAGGGCGCAGACGGTTGCGCGACTCGTTTTTCAACAAAAAAGTGGGTGAGAGTTTCTGCCACAATGAACGAGAACTTTTCATGCTCATGGTCATTGTAACTGAAGCTCCGGTGGTAGCGTTCTAGTGTGGCGGTACTACACGTAGTAGTATTTGGCTGGCGTGTCCTATTACTGATAGGTGGCGCGCATGTCGGAGGCCGAGCCAGAGACCGTTAATCAAGATGGCAGACAACAGTGTCAATGCGAACATTTAACAGCGTGTGGTGATGAAGCTTCTTGTGAACGAAGGCGTAAAACCGGCGGATTTCCATGGAAGACTTTGAGCACAGTGCGATGATGAGACGCTCGGCCACAGTAAGACGTCTGAATGGTTTCTGACAGCCGTACGTCTGTCAGTCTTCGGGCGTACAGACAAATCTAATGGCAAATCTTTCCAGGCGTCATATAAACGCTGGGATACGTGTATGAAGGTAGCAGAGAAATATGTCGAGAAGTGAATGCAGGTTCCACTCCTGGAAATTTGTTCTTTTATTTTATCAACTCAAAAGTCGGTTTGACTTGAAGGCCCCTAAATATCCTAGAATACTGGATTTTGATTGGCTGGAAGGAGTTCAGGTGTGAGTTTAAAGCGTTGAACACCGAGAGCGACGTACATTAATCTCATTCATAATACATTATAATATTCATAATTCATAATACCACCTGTGTGCAATATTACCTGCAACACATGCGTAACCAATTACTAGTGGTCTCTTTTTTCCTTATTTGTATTTATACATTGTGTTGTGTAAATACTGTATACTTTAGGATGTGTCTTCTTTTATATATTTGCATTTCTTTTTTCTTTGCCGCTGTAACAGAGAAATTTCCCCACTGTGGGATGAATAAAGGTATATCTTATCTTATATAACTGGAGTTAAGGGCCTTGCTCAGGAGCCCCGAGAGGGCTGTGCTGAGCTTTGAACTCACGACCTTCAGATTCAAAGTCCAATGCCTTATCCACTAACCTTCTAAATGAATATGCTCGAGGCAAAAGAGACGAACTTGGCAAGAAAATTAAAAATATATATGAAAAACGGCACCAGGCATTAACTACAACAGCTACATTACAAGTCAAAGGCGAAGATGCGTGTAATTCAATGTCTTTCTAATAAATCTAAAATGATCTCAGTGTGTCTGAATCTAAAATGATCTTCAGGTCTAAGGAATTCAATATATTTTATGAACAGCTAGCTTTATATAGCCGTATATAAAATAAGTAAGGAAAATATGAAAAAAGTTATTTCGACACAGTGTTATTACGGTTCAATAACGTTGAATATTACAGGGTTCGATTGATGCAAATCATTTGTTCTTTGCTAAGGTTTGCAGAAGGTCGTGTGTTCTTAATGATAGCTTTCCTAAATATTATAATATCACGCCTTGCTTACAGTATCGTACGGTGGCCGAGAAGTGCAAAACACGTTAGCAAACTAGAAAACACTATAACAAATCCGAAAACAAAATAACAGATGCAAAAAAAATGAACACATCTGGAAACAAAATAACAAAAAAATAAATAAAAATTAACAAATCCAAAAAAACTAACTAACAAATCCGAAAAACAAATGAACAAATGAACAAAAACAAAATAACAAATAGAAAAGCACATTAACAAATCCGAGAACACAACGACAATTCAGACAATCTGGAAAAGGTAGTTTTGCAAATGAAACACGATCGTTGGATGAGACACCGGTCATTCGAGATCTACAGGAAGTACAACAGTCGGCAGCAGGAGAAAGTTGGAACGTATGTGTAAAAGTGTACAAATTAATCATTATGTCATGATATACTGCAGCATCTCCAACATCACTGCATATCAATGTCCTTCCTCAAAGTAGCTTTGAATTAATTCCAGTTTCTCCTTTCTTGCCAATATATTCTTGTTATTTTCTTATATTTAAAGGGGCACTAATCAAAATTAAAAATACTTTAAAGTAAACAGAGAATTTTACACATGTACAAGAAGCAAAGTTCATATTTCCTGTATATCTTGAATAACCGCTGTCTCGTCCAGTGATGGGTAAGTTTTCCATTCACAAACTATACCTACCTTTTCCGGTTTGTCTGAATTGTCGTTGCGTTTACGAATTTGTTATTTTGTTTTCGGATTTGTTCATGTGTTTTCTACTTTGTTAATGTGTTTTGCACTTCTCGCCCACCGTAGTATCGCAATGTATCGTATCGCAAACCCCTGTATCGTGATAGGTATCGTATCGCCAGATTCTTGGTGATGCACAGGCCGTCTGAATACCTTTAAACAGTTTTAATTCAATATCATTCATCATTTATCCTCAGAGTAAAGAAGTTTAATGATTCGAGGTTTGCATATATAAAGGATAACATTGTGGCAATGAGGACGTGATCAAGGAAAAGTAAAAGAAAAACGTGAAAACGTGACAGCAATGGAACCTGTTTCCCATTTCTTCTGTCCAAACCAGCATGCTTTGCATCATTATTTTTTTTTCATCTATAATTATTACTTAAAATTAGTAATTTTCACTATATTGACAATGTTTGCATACACCTGGTCATAAATATGGTATTTGAGCATTGCATTCCATATTTAATCCCAATTTGCTCCACTCTTCTGGGAAGATGTTCCACTAGACTTTTGTGTGTGTTTGTAGACATTTGTGTTCATCAGCCACAGAGGTGTGAGTAAAATCAGGTAGTGATGTATGTGATGTGACGAGGCCTGGAGTGCAGTGTTCACATTCATCCCAATGTGTTCAGTGGGGTTGGAGCTTTATAGCAGGAGATCTTCCACCTTAAACCAGGTAAAGTAGATCTCCATGAATCTGGTTTTGTGCACATTGCATTGCCATGCTGGAACAGGTTTGGGTTTCAGAGGTTCAAGTGAACGCAAAGTTTTTTTTAAACCCTATACAATTCTGTTCCTCCAGCTTTGTGGTAACAGTTTGGAGAAGAACAATATGTGGCAGGAGAGGTCAGGTGTCCCAATACTTTTGTCCACATAGTGTATATGCATGACCTAATTGGAACAAAATATTTACCTTAGCCAAACAAACAAGTTTACTTACTAGAAGGGGACTTTTGGAAATATTTTTTTAACACACCCACACACCTGAACTTATTCACCTGATATTCACCTAGTATTTGTACAGGTACTGAATAAATTGGGTGTGTCTCTTAAGTACATAATCATAAATTACTGGTAGGTTTCGTTTCAGCACTGATGCTATCAGCACAAGCTGTTGATCTAGTCATATTCTTTTGTTTGGATTTTCTAACCGAACCAGGTTCTCAATCCTGGGTCCATAAACTGGAGAAGTCAGACATCAGATTAAAATGTATAGATTCAATTTGATACAGTTTTATTTGTAGAGCGCATTTAACAATGGACTATGTCTCAAAGCAGCATAACCGAGATTTTATAAAGTTAAATAAAAGAGTGTAGACGTTTAGCCTTGTAAGTTTACGGCTAATGAGTGAGCCAGTGGTGACTTTGCAGGGAAAAACTCCTTGAGACTTTATGAGGAAGAAACCCCACTCAAATGGGAAACCATCATCATCCTCAACACCAGGTGATGTTCAGTGACCTCTTAATGTCATTTGAGGTCCTGAGCACATTGTAGAAGACTGTTGATATTAATTCCAGTCCAAATCCATCTCTGGGAACCTTATAGATCTTCAGACTGTTCATGTAAAACTATCTCCAGCTTCACAGAGTGGTTTATATCACCTTTTTAATCAGAACATGAGGCTCAGATCGGCAAAAAGGAAAGAGATTTACCACAGATTAGTTGTCACAGATTGTCTCAGGATTGGTGTGGGACTGGGGGAATGTATTTATGAACTTTCAACATTGTTTATTACAATGGCTTAGAACTGCACTTTCCATTTCCATTTCCACACCCTGATCCAGATCAACTTACATTCATCTCATTCATACAACTGAGTAGATATAGTGTTAAGGGCCTTGTTTAGGGGCCCAGGAGTTGTAGCTTGGTGTGGCTGTGATTTCAACTTAAAACCTTTGGATCCAAAGATATACTTTAATCACTGAGGCACTGCCTCCCAGTTTGCATGAACACGTATAAAAATCACAAAGAAACTAATAATTAATTTAATTAATCAAATATTTTAACTGATTTAAGAACTATTGGCAATTTAAGTGTGTATGATATTGTTAATAAATGAATGATGTTGATTAATAATCTACATTTATTTCTTCATTCATTCATGTTAACATCCAGTGATGGATGATGTACACACTATGTATTTGAGTTAAAGTAGAGATACAGCAGGCAAAATATGACTCAAGTAAAAATGTCCCTTTAGACTTTCACTTGAGTAAAAGTACAAAAGTTTTTGCCTTCAAACGTACTTAAGTATCCAAAGTACTATGATTTGTTTAAGGCTATAATGTTCCTATTATCATTTCCATTCCCATTATATATTATATATTATATAGGTCCCCTGGTGGTCTAGTGGTTAAGACGCAGCGCTCCCACCGCTGCGACCCGGGTTCGTTTCCCGTGTCAGGGGACCATCCCCAGCCACTCTCAGTGCCGGTCCCAAGCCCGGATAAATTGGGGAGGGTTGCGTTAGGAAGGGCATCCAGCGTAAAAACATGTGCCAAATCAAACGTGCGGAGGATCCGCTGTGGCGACCCCTAGCGGGAGAAGCCGAAAGAAAACTAACTATTATATATTATATATATTTTATATTACCATTATCACAAAACACTTTACTCTGAAGTGACTCTTAACACACTGATCTATTAATAGAATATTAATGAGTGATTTCTATTCAAATTATCATGAGCCCAATACATTCTTTTTAGCGACTTTAACAAAATTGCGCAAATTTGAAAAATAGTTTTTTCCATCATTTACTCCTCTCTACCCTGATCGGTGGCATGCTTCATGTTTTTTATCCACAAAAAAGTTAAAAGTAAAGTATAGATACGAGAAAAAATAAATAAAGTACAGTAACGGATTACATTTACTTCAGAACTGTCCACCGCTGCTAATCTTGTTATGCTAGCTGAGGAATCTTAATGCAAAACATTATCATTAACAACAGCAAACTGATTAGTGAACATACAGTATATTTCCTTTATTTAAACTCTTTGAAAGTTTATAAATATAGCTATGGGAACAATTTAATACAAAAAGAAGCATAAATGTAAACTTTTCTGGAAAATTCTATGAACAAGGCAGTAAAACGTCCTTAATACTGAGGGGGCAAAAACAGGTTGGATGTTTTGCCATAAATAATACAATCGCGTTGAAAGACAAAACTCAAGAACGTTTGAGGATGGATTTGGACTGTAACTGAAATCAACAGTCTGCTACAATGGCGTACCACAACTATTTTTTTAACGAACAGTTGAAGCATGGAGGGAAGAAGTTCTTCCTTGCCCCAGTCGCCACTTTCTCCCTCATTAGGTATCGAATTATAGGAAACAAATTTATAGGCACTGAAATTATACATTCTTTTCTACAACGCTCTAACCTCTGTCTCTGAAAAGCTGCTTCAGACAATGTCCATTGCAAATGAAGCTGAATTGAAGTTTAACATTGTTTTCCTGCACCATGGCAGATCATACTGCTGGTGGAAACTTTCTTTGCTACCAAACACAAAGAGGAAACAACAATTCATTTCTGTGGAAAAGCAGAATAAACCATTTACAGTGTTCAAGCGAATGAGGGAAGCAGATACTTCTAATCTGCTAATCCTATTATAATGTGGAACTCGGCAAAATAAATTTTTAGACATCAGAAAACTTATTTTCCCAATAAGACCTGTTCCAGTAAGAGTACTGCACTGAAAGGAAAAAAAGATTGATATAAAATAAAATAGTTTCACGGCAATAAATAAAGTACTGGAACTGGACCTTTCATCAGACGCTCGAAAAAAAAAAATGTTCCCTTATTAAAGCCAGAGCCCAGGCTTAAACCAGATTAAATATCTCTGGAAAGAGCTGGAAATGCCTGTGCACTGATGCTCTCCATACAACCCGATTGAACTTGAGAGGTTCTGCAAAGAAGAATGGGGAGAAAATGGCCAAAAATAGGTGGCAAGCTTGTAGCATCAAACTCAAAAAGTCCTGAGGCTGTAATTGGTATTAAAGGACCTTCATCAAGTATTGAGCAAAAGCTGTGGTACTTCTGTACATGTGAATTTTTTATTTGTTTGCTTTTGTATTTTAAATAAATTTGAGATTTTAAACACACTTCTTACACGTTGTCATTATGGGCTTTTGCTTGTGGAATTTCGAGGAAAATCTATTTTGGAATGAGGCTGTAACATAACAATTTGTAATAAAAGTGACGCTCTGAATTGTTTGCGGATGAACTGTGAGCACTGCACACCATAACAATGATAACACTGTTATAAATATTCTGTATTGAGGATGAGGATGGTTCCTCTCAAGGTTTCTTCCCCATGGCATATCAGGGAGGTTTACGTTGTGCCACTGGATCGCTCACTAGAGGATCAACTTACAATTATAAGGAACAAACATACATTCTCTTAGAAGAGCTTAATCTCCGTAAAGCTGCTTTGAGACAATAACTATTGTTAAAAGAGCCCTGCAAATTGAATTTTAAAGTTTCAGGTGTTTCCATGCCTTCACAGGACCTGCATTTAACCTACGGATGTTTGTTGGTTCCTTAACTTTGTATACATGTTGCTCTGTGCAACCATTGATTGAATAATAACTGGAGGAGTGGGAGCTCAGTGGTTAAGGCTCTGGGTTACTGATCAGCAGGTTGTGGCTCAAGCCCCTGTATTGCCAAGATGTCACTCTTGGGCCCTTGAGCATGGCCCTTAACCCTCTGTGATCTAGGGGTGCCGTTTAATAGCTGACCCTGCACTCTGACCCCAGCTTCTGAGCAAGCTGGGATACGCGAAGAACGAATTTCACTGTGCTGTAATGTATATGTGACAAATAAATGCTGTTTTATTCTGAATCAGAATACTTGATTGATCCCATAGGGAAATTGTTGAAGGAAGGAAAGCGTTGTTACATCATAACCCTCGCTTTAGAGGAGATAATTTATTGATACTGTTTATGACCTGGGTAACAAATACTTTGGACACCAAATGAATTCAAAACCAAGCAAAGGTTATCAAGATACCAGGTTTCTGTAGCTTTCACAAGGTCAAATGTAAGACATTTTAAGATCATTACTGATGAAATGTAAGACCTGTATCACAACATCAAACACACACACAAAAATGTTGTTAGCAACTGGTCTTAACTGAGTCATAAAATATATATATATTTTATTTTACATCTGTGGTACGATCTGAGACAGACTCGCTCCATAGACACGAAGCTGATTGGCTGTTGAATGCGGGTCTCCTTTGAAGTCGTGATACAGCGACAATGACAACGACAACAACCACGAAAACGAAATGTGCATGGAAATTAGAGAATTGAGAGCTGTTTAAAATGATTTAGGACCAAGAGCAGGGAATTTAAGACTTTTTAAAGCCTAAAATTTTTTAAAATATAGTTTTGACCTCTTTACATTTTTTTTTAGATTTAAAGCAAAAATCACTGTATATCCAATCAAATGTAAAAAAAAAAAGAAAAAAAAAAAGAAAAATGTATATTATATATATATA
>MU551540.1:511452-564277 GCA_024362625.1 Silurus asotus | reverse complement strand
TTTACTGCCTAGAAATGATATCTGCGTTCAAAGCAAATGACTGCAGTCATAATTGGCTAAGTATAATCTTACATTATAATAGGCAAATACAGTATAACCGGCTAGCTACCATGACTGTTAGCTACAATGATTGTTTAATAGATAAATCGTAGCTCTAAATAAACCACTGCCAAAAAGAAAATCAATACTAGTCACTGATAATAATAAAAAGTAGAAAATAAAACTTTTAATACTAAATAAATCACTGCTTTTATATATATATATATATAAGAGAGAGAGAAAGAGAGAGAGAGAGAGGGGGAGATGTATTCTATAATTGGAGTACAATCACAATCACCTTTAAAACAGTCCCCTTGCACAGCATTACAGCGCCCCCAGCGTTCCGGCACAGGATGCGTGCCCTAGAAATCTTCTTTTCGAAGTGTGTCATGAAGAGCTGCAGTTCTTTTGATTAATCGAACGATTATTTTTCCTCGATTAATCGCATAGAAGAATTGTTGTAAAATTATGTTTTGTTTATTATAACTATATAAAACCCTCATTCAGGGTATTTATGTATAAAAGTGGACTTATAAAATGCCAAATCCACATTTTGAGAGTATCGATCTTTCTTTTAGACATTTGAACGCTTATAGTAGCTGCTTGTTGACGAGTGCATGGGGAATTTTTTGGTTTGCAAATTCACTTATGATGGGTTTTTTTCCTTCTGTAAAAAAACAAAGAAACAGCATTTAGGTATGCAACAGGAAGCAATTTGTCAACATTTGCATTGTATTTTGCAGATAGCAAGTTGACTGCTATGTAAAATAAAAACCTTATATAACATATAACATTGTTTTGACAATTTGGGTTTACAAAATACAGACATTTTGTTCAGTTGTGAATATATAAGCATCTAGAAGATATAATTTAGTTACAAATTAAATGATTGTTAACACTGAAACGATATTTACATAAACTAAATATACAAACATTAAAAACAAGCGTTTGAACGTAGTAACGCCGCAATAAATGATGTCTGAAAATAGAGAAGTTACTGTTGTAGTGGACACATGCTATAAAAAAGAGAATGGAACGGAGAAACGCAGCAAACAGACTTGATAAAAAAAGGATAAAATATACATTGGTGTATAAATACATAATTATTCGCTGAAAACCACAACAATGAGCAAAAATCTGATCATTTACTGCTGCTGTTATTTGCTGTTTATAGATTTTGTGTTTGTTCGCACTGTTTTTTATTGAATCCATCAAGTCGTGAGCGAACTGATTGTACAACCTGGTGCTTGTGAGTCCCACCAGAACAGATCCAGTGCGACTGTCCAGAAGTTACCAAACTGTTTACACAATAGCACTGTAACATTTTCACATCATGAGGATTCTACAGTTGTTGCTTACCGTGCTGATGTTTCGCCTTCATCCGTGACCCACCGTGTTTTCTTTTTACGTACTCGTGCTTCACTTTGGTACTTCCATTCAACACAAGCTCCGCTTTGTATGACTTGCAGGTACAGTTTTCTTTGTTGCGTTTAATATAAAATGCTCCAATGCCTTAGGGACGCACAATTTTTCCTGGTGCCGGTTGACCCTGTACTGTCCGGCATTTTCACAAGAGGTAGTGTTATCTTGCCGTTAAACAAACCTGTAACTTGAGCAGCCAAAATAATCCATAACTGCATTCGTTGACAATTTTATTATCCATTAATATCGATTTTATCGATTAGTTGTTGCAGCTTTAGTGTCAAGCACCTTCTGCAATTCGCACCAGAAAGGTGTAAAATTCCAAGCTGGATCTTCATCTTCAGGAAGAGGGTGAAATCCGCAGAAACCAAATCTTTCGAGTAAAGCGGTTGCAGAAGCAAGATCATGTTGTTTCACGTGTGAGGAGAGCTCGTGACAGGGTGCACACGCGGTCAGAAACGCACCAGTTGCACAGCACCCGATGAACACAAGACAGGAAGCACTGACTTATGAAGGTTGGCGCTCCCTGTGACTGTGCGTGCAGCCCCGTGCTGCCTTCTGTTGGCGTGGTTGCACTTACAAGAAATTTCGGTGACAGAAGCTTCCAGGTGCACTTTTCAAATTTTTTTTTTTTATACTAATAAATACAAAAACACAAGGATAAAAAAGTGTTGCACATAAAATAGTTGCACATTGTTTTTTTGTTTTTTTAATGAAACAAAAAATCTTTTTATTTACATGATCCAGGAAAAATTGTCCTCTCACCCACTTTCAATAAGCACTTTATCCTGGTCAGGGTCGCAGACACGAGGAGAACATGTACAGAACTCGGCACAGACAGTAATCCCCAGATCAGGATCAAATCAGGGATGCTGGAGCTGCGAGTCAGGAAAGTGACCCACTATATCACCGGTTCACCATCAGTAATCTTTTATAATAAAATATGAGAAAAAAAAAATCAAAGCTTTTTTTTTTTTTTTTTTAAACCCAGAAAAAATTCTTATTGCATGTAAAATTGTGCATTCTTGATGTTCAAAAAAAGATGAAATTATCTACAGTGATATTGCAGTAGTGCATTCGTTTATTCAATTCATTTACCACAGAGGCTATAAAGAAATCCCCTTTTATATATATGCAATTGTTTCTCGTCCTTCAGTCTATTTTCAGACTGATTGGGAGAACGGAATATTAAGCCTCTTACAGGATTACAGCAGCTGTCTGGTATTGGGGGAGATGTGAGGAGACATGTGGATGTGACCTCCGAATAAATTAACCTGTTCGCAGGTGTGTGTGTGTGTGTGTGTGTTTACAAGATTAAACAGTTTTTAAACATCAGCAGGTCCAAAGTATAAATCTCCTGAACATCTTTACAAAAAAAGGCATTGAAGGACCGGAAGAATTTACACGTTCACCATCTCCAGGAACTGACATTTCTCAGTGATTACATCAGAAAGATGTTTAAGATGCTAAAGACTAACAGAAGATATCTCAGGAAGAATTTTTCTCCTCAGGCAATCTGGTTACTGAGTGAATACACTTGAGAGAGTTTACACACATATTATTTAAATTTCAACTCCTGATCAAAATCCAACATCTGAACCATTGAACCACGAGTTCTTCCCCAAACACAAATCTGGAGCCACATAATTCTATATAATGCGTTTGCATGAAATTCTCTCTTCACTTGAACTTGGAGAGCCAATTCAATTCTATTCAATTTCAATTCAATTCTATTATGTTAAATTCTATTCTAAACAATGGACATTATCTTAAAGCAGTTTTACCGAATGTACGAATTATACAAACATATTCATTTATATTTAAATTGATGTGTATTTATCCCCAGTGAACAAACCTGGGGCAGCTGTGGTGAGGAAAAACTCTCTTAGATGAAGAAGGTATAAGGAAGAAACCTTGAGAGGAACCAGACTCAAAAGGGGAATCTCATTCTTATTCAATCATTAAAACATCACAAACACCGGAGAGTGAGAAATAGCATGAGCTCCAGAGAGTGTGATTATGACTAATGTCCCTTCTACAGTCTTCTCCAGACAGTTAGAGTTGTGGAACCAGGAGCTCCTAAGCAGCTCAAAATCTGAGATCTTTATATATTCAACACCAACTCTTCCATGCCAGAGCATTTAAATGTTTGATGATGGAGGAACTGCACGTGTAGATGTTTATTTTGATGTTCGATTAAGAAGTTGTTTATCCTCAAAATCCAATGTCTGAAAACTTAATGAAGTGGGATCCAGCTGGAGCTGGTACATCTCTAAATGGCTCTGGATCCTTGTGGGGTCTTCATCTTCTCTTTGAAGGTCAGAAATCTTCATTAAGGTGGGATCAAAATGGTGCTGGCACATCTTTGGATGGTTTGGGATGTTTGTGGAATCAGCATTTTCTTTTTAAGTGTCCAAAATGTCCATGAGATTTGACACAACGGAAGCTGGCGCAACCTCTGGATGCCTCTGGGTGGGTAGAAAAAGAGAAGCAGTTGAGAGAATTGGGAGTGGCTGCTGTTCATAATATCAACAAGTGTGCAACATAGAACACAATATGTTCTCTGGTCGTTGTTGCAGAAACCAATAAAAAAAAAAATCACATGCAGTGAGAAACAAACAACCTCGAACTGCAAGTTCACTCACCTGAGACACAAACAAGCGATTTCTGTATTAGAAAAAAGCTTTGGGTGTGACATAATAATATAATGTCAGTTGGAGGTCATTTTCTCTCAGAAATAATCCTATGTCAAAGTTTTTGTATAAATGAATAGCATGGACCTGCACAGTCACTTTATAAACCTTAAACATCAGGGTTTCTCTCAGGGTTCATTAGATTTAGTAATACACAATAAATGTTAGGCAATTTCAATTCGATGCAAATAACCCTTTCACAATCCAAGGCTTTTTGGTGTTGGTGCAATATGTCGTACGTGCAGCTGCAAAAATCCCCTGTGAGGAAAACAACAGCTCTGTTGCGCAGGGTCTGGGACACCATATGCGCTCAGATTCTCGTTTCACTGATACTCGGCACCTAATTCAATTCAAATCCCATTAGTTCCTGCGCTGAAGTTACTTTAAAACCAGATAATATATAAGGCCTTGTCATACAATACACACATCAAGTGAAGCAGATCAAACTGATTGTCAGCAGCCGAAAGTGACCAAACACCCGTCCTGTGTTTAAGAGTTGGCGTAATGGATTCAGAGTAAGAAATTTAAGTGACGGATCAGTTTGATGTGACATGTAATATGCATGCAGGTCTGTAATGTTTTATGGGTTTGTAATATTTGGTTGGAAGGAAGAAAAAAGGTAAATGAATGTAATGATAGAAATGGAAGGCATCAAGTTTTTACTGCGTCTAAAATGTCAGATTTGGCCCTACAAAATCAACCAAAGAAACTGTTTTTTATAAAGTTTCTAATTATTATTGAATTATTAAATGAAGTAAAATGGTAATACAGTACAGTACCGTATACATAAAATAGCATTTTTGGTTTGGCATCCGTTCATCGCGTTTTTTTGTTTATCACGGGCGGTTTTGGAACGTAACCACCACGATACATGGGGGATTACTGTATATGAGAGTTCTTGGTACTCGTAACCAGGGTGTCACCACACATGCTGGACACCATCTGAGCCAAACAAGTTCTTCAAATTACAAACCTGGAGGCACACAATTGGATTTGATGTTCACTGGTGTGAACAGACACCTGAGACTAAACATGAAGGTCCACTGGGTGATGGGAAACACAGTTTTCACTGTTAACTCAGGGCATAGGATGGAAGTGAAGGCCCCTGGTATAACTGACAGATGTGCTACTTAGCTTGATGAGTTCATGTTTTTCACAATAAATATTTACCATGATTTCAAGTCCACTAATCTCGTCTTTCAAAACTCCTTCAACATCTGTTTGTTATGGCCTAGACAAACACACACACACACACACACACACACACACACACACACACACACACACACACACACGAGAAAGCATTTCGATTATCCCTCAAACCGTTGAATCCACGTGCTCTATCATCTGTGCCGTTGATTGGCATAGCTTATCCATCCCCCCCCTCCCCTCTATTAAAACTAGGCCAGCTGCAAATCTGTCTATCTGCACGTGTTAGCATCTGAGAGACTGTTTACATCGTACAAGCTTAACCGATTCAACACAGATTTGAGACACAACCTCCTCAACAGCCTTCTCTATTAAATGTCTCGGAGCCTTTCAGAGAGATTTTTCCTTTAGGTGTTTGTTTTTTCGTGGTGTTATATTTCTGCACTGGGTCCTGATTTATCAGGCAAAAAAGAATGAGAAAGATTCCACAGAGCAGCTGGATGAAATTCGGTCCGGCCGGGAGAGGCTCGTACGACTGGATGGCAGGATCGTCGACACCGCCTCCTGAGGAAAAACAACTGCAGGTAAAAACACATTGATTTCCAACAATAAACGAAAACAAATTTACAAGAAATAACAGTAAATTAAGACATGGAGATGGAAAACTGCACAATGACCAAATAAGAAATGTAAAAATTGTAAGGAAAAAAAAAGTAAAAAATTAAATTTTGTGTCTTTCAGTGGTTGAGTGTGGATGAAAGGATCGGCTTTTATAAAATGATTGACCAGAGTACAGCTGTGAGTTTTTCTACAGTTAATATTCTGTACTGTAGGTTCTCTGAATTCCATCTTTCTATTTAAACATTAGTTGTTTTATTTTTTTTTTTTGCGAATGTCGGTGCTGTTTAATTAATTTTACGCTACAACGTTCAAAGACGTTTTATTCAACTGTTTGCCTCTAACTTTGTAGTAACATTTTGCTGGGAAAGGTCAGATGTCCCAATACTTTTGTCCATAGAATGTATCTTTAGGCAGTTCCTGTATTTACAGTCATGGCACAACATCCTCAGGCTGTTTCCTGTTCCGAAAACTTTCTGATAGCAAAAAATTGGTTTTTAACAGTTCGCACGTTTGAAAAGTTGAACAGGGTTTCTGTGGCATCTAAAAGTGTAAAAAAAAAAAAGTCAAATATTAAAGAATCTAAATTTTAGGCTTTGAAAAGTCTCCTATTTGGTTTAAGTCTTGAATAATTTGAAACAGGTCTTAATTTTCTGATGTACATGTACCTCTAACGCTCATTGAAATACTCCTACAGCACTTCAGATTGTTTTTGTTTGTTAGTTTTCGTTGTTGTTGTCGTTATTTCTTTCGCTCGTCCAAATATAATTCGCTGTTTTACGACTACAAATGAGACCAACATTCAACAGACAGTCAGATTTCTGCTATTGGAGCGAATCTCTCAGATTGTAGCACAGACGTAAAATGGATTTAATTTTTCAGCTGTGCAGAAGTGCAGAGAAGGTTGGCAATGAATGGCTTGGAAAAAAATGGTCTCTAAGAAGGAATGAGTGCATGACACCTTGGACTAAACTGGTGTTTCTCAATCAATCAATCAATCAATCAATCAATCAATCAACCAATCAATCAATTAATCAATCAATCAATCAATCAATTAATCATTGTTATGATGATCTTAAAAATGTACACTCCCACTCTCAAAATGATGAGGATAAAATATCCTGAAACCACCTGCTCTATTACCTGCTCTCAACAGAGAAGTGTATTTCACTTTAATACACTTTTACTTCATCAACAGGCTCTTGTTTCACATTATTCTTCTTACGTTATCCTGACACATTTAGAGGATTTGGCAGATGCCCCATTATCCAGAGTGGCTTGAGGTCTCCATCAATAAATACTTTGTGACGCTGGTTCATAAGGACACAGATTAAGACCATCATCGGTCTAAAACCCTGTGGGGAATGAAAATAGGTTTTTGTACCCTAAGAGATAAAGGGATAGTAGATGGTAGAGGATGGAGGGATGAGTGGAGCAGTTTTAGAGGATGGAGGGATGACTGGAGCAGTGGTAGAGGATGGAGGGATGACTGGAGCAGTGATAAAGGATGAGTGGAGCAGTGGTAGTGGATGGAGGAATGAGTGGAGCAGTGGTAGTGGATGGGAAGAGAGAGAGAGAGAGAGAGAGAGAGAGAGAGAGAGAGAGAGAGAGAGAGAGAGCATGGTACAGGGGTGAGATAAGAACTGTGAGGTAGCTGTTTGTGACAGTTGCTTTCATGTAATATGGCAGGAAACTGATATTTTAATGAGAGCAGGTGAACCCACTTTTTTAGGAACTGAGAAAATCTAGACTATTTTTTTCCCGGAGATATGCAGAGGTGGAAGATGAGGTGTTGTCCATGGTGCTGAAGAGTCAGGAAACACTTCACTTATAAAAAAGTTTTTTTTTTTTTATGAAATGCGGAATAATATTTGATTTGCATTCCAATCCAACAACAGACCGTATCACAAAGCAGCCTCGTGGTGACGTAAAAACAGAAGCAACAAATTCAGTATAAAAAAAAGCTAAAACACCTTCTAAAAAGAGCAGATAAAGTGTAGAAGGTTGTGATGTCGAAGAATCAAGCTTTATTCCAGCAAAAAAAAAATTCAGGTGGTTTCATGAAAGTGCTCAAAAACACAGTAAATTCACAATCTTTTTGTACCCTTTTATATCTTTTTTTATTTTCCAGTCTTTAACTCTTAAGACATCGTAATCTTAAAATACCTATAATAATTATTATACGTGATCCGCATATTTTATTTGGCACGTTTTACACCGGATGCCCTTCCGAGCGCAACCCTCCTCATTTATCCGGGCATGGGACCGGCACTAAGAGTACACTGGCTTGTGAAGACAAAGAACTATAAAAATAGCAGTCTCCATCCATCTCCATTTTATTTTAAAAGTAATAAATAGTATCAAAAGTAGCATGTAGCTATCCAGGCCTTGGCACGTCCAACGTGGAGTTATTACACTTACAGTACACACCTGCTTTCCCCACACTTTCAATGAATGGATTTATTAACACTCTGTAACCACTTGTTTGGTTATAGATGGAAAGACCACTTGTTTTGGATATACTGATTGCAAAAAAATAAAAAAGTGAAAAGTACAAAAAGGTTCAACCAGTGCAAACAGAAAAAAAAAGAAGCCCAACAGCTTCACAGAATTGAACAAATTAAGAATAAAAATGTAAAATTCAGAAATGTATATCCCTAATGAGCGAGCCAGAGGTGACGGTGGTCAGACAGAACGAGGAAGAAACCTTGAGAGTCACGAGACTCTAAAGGGAACCCATCCTCATCTGGATGGCATCTGGATATCCATTTATTACAGTTACATTATTGTTGAGGTTTTTTAAACCATTCACTCATGGAGAGAGAAAAACAGTGTAAAATTACAGTCCAAATTGATATGTGCTTATTTTTAATCATCTTATTCTACAATTGGGCTTCATTTGCTATTATAAAGAGCACCACTCCTGTTCCACTTGATTTTGTGGAGAGCCATGAAGCCATGAAGCTGTTAGTAAAGTCAGGTACTGATGTAGGTGAGATGAGGTGCTATCTACAGTATATCTACCAATTTTTACTTGGTAAACCCTAACCTTAACCTTAACCCTAGAAACTTAGCAAAGGAAATCACATACTATCATCTCCTGTTTTTCCCGATCTGCCTTATTTGGGCCCCATTTGTCCAGATGCTCTACCTCTGGATGGAGCTCTCTTCAGCTGAAGGCTGTTTGAAGCTGTGGGTGGTTCCACATGAACAGCCTAAAGATCCATGAAGTTACTGATCAAGTTAAGAACATTGAGTTAATATCAACAGTCTACACTGCAATGGCTCAAGACCACATTTCCACTTTTAAGTGCTTATAATCATTGAACTGAATTCCTCATCTATAGTAGGAACTGTAATAAATGGACATTCAGGGATGAGAATGATTTCTTTTTGAGTCTGGTTCCTCTTAAGGTTTACATATGAAGTCTCAGGGAGTTATTCCTCACCACAGTCGCCATTGGGTTACTTATTAGGGACAAACAGTTATAACAAATTATAAATAAAGCTGCTTTGAGACAATGTCCATTTTTGAAAGCGCTTTACAAATAAAAATATAAACCTGCTCAGCTGCAGTTTTGGTTTACTGACCAGTAGGTTGTGCCAGAGAGCCACTCTGAAACCATCAAAGACTTTCTACCCTCAACAGCTCAGCTCTGTGCTCATGTTCATTTCCTGCTTTCCTACAGGTCACTATTAATATTTATGAACTCTCATGCTTTTCTTCTTGGTCTTAAACTTTTGAACTGGTATATAAAAAAATCCCAATTAAACTCCTTTTCCTATATCATTTTTTTCTTTTGGGGTTAAAAAGAAGGGTTACTCGATAGAGATGGGTTCACCAGACAGATTTTAAAGGATTAGAGTCTAATCAAGCTGAAAAGCAGCATTATCTGATTAACATCCATGCAAAGTGAGATATGCCTTGATTGATTCTGGAGGACTGGAAGAGAAATGACTGAATGGGATATTATTTTTGTTTAGTTATTGCTTTTATGTCTGTCTGACCTTTTCTTCTGAATAAATGAATCTTCCTACAGAACCGCTGCAGTGTCTGTTTACTGATTGAGCTGCTTTATGAGTTGCTCAGTAGCTCCTGTTTCCATAACTTCAAATGACTGTATAAAACTGTAGAAAGATCATTACTCATAATCTTACATTCCTGTACTCATGTAAGTTCCCACTCTTCAGTGTTCTGTATCGTTTAAAGACTATAATCAAACTCTTGATTTCACCCAAATAGTTAAGTCAAGTGTCAAGAGGCTTTTATTGTCATTTTTACTATACACAGTGGTACACAGTAAAAACGAAACAACATTCCTCTAAAACCCTGGTGCTACACTAAACAACAAAACAACATAAAGTGCATCGAGTGCAGCCTGGTGCAAACAGTGCAACAAAAGGACAATACAGACAGACAGAGTGCAGACAGACAACACAAGACAAGACAAAAGACAAAAACCAAGTATAGCGCCGACTACTAAACCTACTGTATACTTAAGTATACAGTACTGTGTGAGGAGAAATGTAAAAACTATACCCAGGAAAAAGTACAACAGAACAGAGCAATGTAGTGCAAAAAAAAACAGCAGCGAGGAGGTGCAAAGACCACATGTAAACAAATGTAAACAAATAAGGATGAATTCCCCTTTTGAGTCTGGTTCCTCTCAAGGTTTCTTCCTCATAACATCTAAGGGAGTTTTTCCTGGTTACAGTCACCGCGGCTGCTCATCAGGGATAAATACACACTATTCACCTTCACTGTTGATTTGTGTAAACTGATTTGAGACAATCTCCGTTGTGAAAAGCGCTATAGAAATACACTTCCCTTATTGCTAAATCTGAACCTAAAGCAAAATGTTACCAGATCCTTTACATCCATTTTATACAAAACAGCAAAACATTTCTCGCGACTCTGATTATTCTGAAAATATTACGACATTCTTCTCATAATATTTAGACTTGTTTCTTAAAATATTTTGAATTGTATCTCAAAATAATTTTCCATTTTTTGATTAAAGTAATTTTGAATTTAGTCTTCATTTAATTCTCATAATTTTCTGTTTATTCTCGAAAACTTTCAACTTTATTCTCAAAATATTTAGAATGCATTCTCATTCTCACAGCTTTAATCTTGTAATCTTGGATTTCTTTACACTGAGAAATTAAGACTTTTATCAGAATCGTGAGGAACTCGGAGTCTGTTCATCAATCCATACTGGACTTGTGCAGTATCATACACATGTGCATTCATTTTGGAAAATCAGTGATTTATAATCTCACTTTACTGATTTCTATGCTTGGTTCTGGTTGTGTTAAGTGTAATCATGTTGAGTCCAGTGTTGCTGTGTTTGCTCTAAACCCCAAACTAATTCCTTGTATGGTCACTTGGCCAAAGATTCTGATTCCTAATGATAAAACTTGACCATTTTGGTTTCACATCAACAGTCTAAAGATTCATGAAGTTACTGAGCAACCTTCAGAACTTTGAGACTGGAATCAATATTAAAAGTCTTCAGGACAAAGGCTCAGGACTGCAGGTTGCATTTAGGCCCCATAACAATGATGGAACTGCCATGAATGGACATTCAGTGTTGAGGACAAAGTTCCCTTTTGAGTCTGGTTCCTCTAAAGGTTGCTTCCTCAGGGAGTTTGTCCTCACTTGATCACTCATTAGGGATCAACTTACAATTATAAGGAACTTCTAACATACTACATACATCCTAATAAATACATCCTAAAAGTGCTCTACTAATAGAATTGAATCGATGCAACACTCCAAATCAATAACTCTTTATATCCTTCCATGCAGGGTTACCAGTGGAACGAGCTTTTAAGTGACCAGGATGTGAAGACTGAGCTTGTCCTCTACGTTGTGCTACCGTTGGTCTTGCTCTTCATCTTCTGTCTGACAGCCTTCGTTGTCTACCAGAGGTGCAGCTCACGCAACAAACTCGGTTTGGCCAACATCATCGCTCTGGACCTTCAGGATGCGGACGGCGGCGCCGAGATCCTCGCCTCGCTCACGGCCAACGCCGAGCGCCTGAACAGCACCAGCTCGGACACGTCTGACGGCGTTTTCCTCATGGTCTACCTTCCGCCACCTTTTGAGGAAACCCTTACCAAGATCACCCGCGCCGCCAGCCTGACCAGCGGCAAAGATGTCGAATCCATAAAGATGGAAGATCTCGAGGCCAAACTGTGTCCTGAACTCAAATCCAGAGGGCAGTATGTGTAACGTGTTTCAATAGAGGAAAACACCCGACTCTGAGATGGTGATGATCCAGGAACTTATCCAGGAATAAAAAAAAGTCGTCCTACTGCAAATCACATCTGTGTTACTATCATCATCAGATCATGTTTCTCTGTTATTCTGCTAAAAAAGGAGGCTTTAACTTCTCGCAAAGGGACAAGAAAGACATTTATTTCATACCTCGCCAAACAAGTATCGGCTAAAGATAAAGAGATGCGTGTTTAATTGGTGATTTTTAAAAGTGTGTTAAAGAAGATAAACGTATTGATAAAATTCACATTCAAGGTACATTAACACCAGTGTCTCCTCTGTGCTTGTGTGTGTGTTCTGTGTAATCATCAAATACGATCATGTGGAATTCAAATTAAATGTTGTTTGTGTTGGTTTGTTGATTTTATTGATTTTTTTGTTTTTTGTAAATTAAGTTCTAAAAACATCAGCTCTGATATCATCATTCAGACAAGTGGAATTGTCCCAGTGAGTTATCCTGTCCCCTGAATTTCCACTGATTGTGAAGTCTAATAAATGTTTTTTTTTATGAATCCTAATCTCATGAATTTTCTCAAACTTTCATATCCAAACACCAAAATATTTTTTTGCAAATTTGGACACCTGACCTGTGGTTCTTCCTCAAACTGTTATCAACACGGAGGCACACAATTGTACAGGACAGGGGTCTCCAATCTTTTCCAGAAAGGGCCGGTGTGGGTGCGTGTTTTTATTCCAACCAAGCAAGTCCACACCAAATCCCACCTGTTCAAATCTAATGATCTTCATTTTTTAATGACTAGGTGTGACCATTGATTGGTTGGAATGAAAACCTGCACCCACACTGGCCCTTTCTGGAAAAGATTGGAGACCCCTGGTACAGGACGTCTTTGGTTGCGGGTGCTGGAGGTCGAGCTGATATCCGAGTCGGATATCGTATTTGCCGATAACTGATTAATCAACTGGAAACTGGATTTAAAAAAAACCCATAAAACTCCATGTAAAGTAGCTCTGATCTTATTACAAAAATATATATTTTTAAATAGTTCTGAATCAGGAAAAGGAAATAAAAATGTATATAGTAATTAATAAATATAATTCCATGAATAAATTATATGTAATAAATATAATATTGCGGTCTCTGTGCAGCAAACCGGCAATACTTTCAGTAATCAAATATCGGTGCCGATTAATCGGTCGACCTCTAATTTTCCCTTTCGCTTGAAGTACAAGACCCAAACCTGCTCCTGCATGACAATGCACAAAACCAGCTTCATGAAGATCTGCTTTACATGAGCTGAAACATATGGAAGATCTCCTGCTCTAGTGTTCCAGCCCTATTGGGAAAAACTTTTCACACTGACGGCACCCCAGGCCTCCTCACCTCACCTCCGTCGGCACCTGACTTCACTAACACACTTGTTTTTGAATGAAATCTCACAGAAATCTCCACAGAAATCTAGTGGAACATCTTGTTTAAGTTCAGAGGTTAAAAAAGCAGCACATTGCAATCTTATGGTCAGGTGTTTACAAACCTTATAGTCTATAATTCTGTATTTGTTATTTAAAGAAAAATTGGTTAAAAGACACACATTTAATTTGAGTCTTAAACATTCAATAAAAGCTAAAAACTAAAAGATCATTCACACCGACACTCTTTCAGAGCATCTTCCAGAGGTTTGTAAAGCAGGGTTTTTGCATGTTGCTTGAGGAAGGTCTGTCTTGTTTGTTTGAAGGCAGTCAGTGACTCAGCAGTATGAGGGAAAGTGGTTTCCTCCACCTCCACCAGAGATAATGAAGTAATGCATGCAGACAAACTTTCTATACAAAGCTATATGCTTGGTCCAGGTTATTATTAGTTCATTTATTATTTTTGTGAGACACGTCTGAAATGAATACTCGGTTTTTATTGATTGATTTCCTCACGGATTTATGAACTGAAAAGTATTTGAAGTAAGAAATGAAATGTTTGTGGATAAAAGTAATAAAAGGCCTGAATATGATTTAGAACAAAAAAAAGAATCAATTATTTATCAATGAATACAAATAATTCAATAAATATTATTTGTAAATGGTTTATACAGAACACCGCCTGCAAAAAAGTGTGGAAACACCTCGACTTTTATGGGTTTTGAGACACACAAAAATGTCCCTTCTGTTTCTATGATGTTTCTAAGATGATCTGGTCAAACGAATCTATAAATGTGCAGATGTTCCACTTTATTTTCATTGAAAAATCCTCCATTAGCGTGAATAACAACTTGACACACTCTCAGCATCCGGACACTTCAGCAAATGTCTGCTATTCTGAGTTGAAACCTTTTGATACCACCTCATACACCACCCTAATCTCCTACACTGGGAACTAGAACTAGACCGTGGAGGAATTAAACAAGAAATGAAAGGACAAAAAAGTCTGAGCCATGAAGGCTACACTTCCTACAGAACTTAAAGTATCTGCTGCTTACGTCCAGGCTTTGACAAGTCAGAGCTGTTTTTGGTGGTACAGGGAGGAACTACACAATATTACGGCCGATCAAAAGAACTACATATAATAGCTTTGATAATATTGTGGTTCATATCATGTTTTGTTGCAAACCAACAAATGAATTAAATAAATAAAAAAACCTGATGGTTCACAAACCCCATTGAGAAAACCACTGCTTTAAATAATGCCTCAGTTCCACCCTACAAACAGCACGAGAATCTGGAGTCGATATCATGTTCATGGTGGATTCATCTGGACACAGTTGCAACATGAAAAATATTTCAACCTCACAGCGTTATGTTATTGCGGTAAAGGATTCAGGACCTCATTAAATGCACTTTAGATATAAACGATAAACAGGCAGACGTTGCATTATGTCGGAATCTGAAAGATAATAATGTACAATGGAATACCGAGTGCCACGCCCTAAAAATATATACACATCATCCTCAATTGTAACAAACCTTTAGTGTCTGCGTTTTCCTGAGTTTACAACAAAACGCATGTCGAACAATCGGTTTCAACCTCATGACCTTCCCACTGAACCCTTACTTGATATTCTCTAATAACACGATTTAGGGGGGGGGAAATTATTCGATAATACATTTCAATGTATATATTTATATTTATCATTTCACATTTAATTGTATTTGTATTGTATTTACCACAAGCATTAGTATTTTAAGAGTCATTATTAGTTCTTTTTTTATTCGTTTCAAAATCCAGAAAAAAAAGTGTACCTTCTGAGTGCATGAGTTTTGTTAACTGGGGGGGGGGGGAGGGTTTGGTGGGTTGGAATAATCCTCAAAATTTTAATCTCTATACTTTCTTTTTTTTTTTTTTAGTTCCTACTTACTCAACCTACTCATGATGTTCTTTTCTCTTTCTTGTCTTCTTTCTTTTTTGCATTCTTAATTTTTTGAATCATTCAAGATACTGAATTCTATATAACAAATATAAAAATAAAGAATGCATTTATTTATTTATTAATATTTTCAGTAAATCTTTTAATGATATTGTAAAAATACAAAATATATATATTTCAATTTACTTTTTGCAATTCTAAATTTTTGGATTTTTTATTTTTTTAATGTGCATTAATTTTGATGCTTGAATGTGAGACCCTGTAGCTGTGATTATATACAGATTATCATATATTATCATAATTTATTATTATTATTATTATTATTATTATTATTATTATTATTATTATTATTATTATTATTGTCACATTTCATTTCGGGATCTGGTGTTTTTTTAGTGCACTATTTACTCACATATTGTTCTAATGTTCTTTCATCTGGTGGACAGCAAAAAAATAAAAAGTCAGCACCAAGCAAACAGTGATTATAATAGAACTGGCCATTAAAGACCATGATTCAGGTTGCTTTTATGCATTACACATCAAAATCAGGTTCTGAAAGTCTCTTGTTGTTGGGAACATGATATAAGAGATATCATGTTCCCTGTTGAGCCTCACACACTGAGGGACCACAGTGCAGCATTCATCATGAGGCACGAGATGCCAGCGTCCCATTTAAATTTACAAAAATAATATTAAACCCACATATATTTTATCGTATCAAATTTGTTTTTCCATAGTTTGCTATAAAAGTGTTCATTTTGTCAGTATTATAAATATTTTAGATCTTTAGTCTAAAGAGCCAGTCCACAATCAAGTTCCTCCTATAGGCTGGAATTATAGCTGTGCTCTAAGCTGGTAAAAATAAAAAAACACTCCTCCCCCATTTTTTTTCTTACATCATTTGTATCTATGTATATGCACATTATTGCCAAAAGTATTGGGACATCCGACTTTTCCAGCATGTGGTTCTTCCCGAAACTGGTACACAATGCTGGAGGTATGCAATTGTACAAGACATTTTTTGGATGCAGTAGCACTGGATGAAATTTTCCTTCACGTGAAATAGTAGACCCAAACCTGTTCCAGCATGACACCAATGTGCACAAAGCCAGGTCTATGAAGATATGTGTTACACAGGTTAGAAGATCTGGCAGATCTCCTGCTATAGAGCTCCAACTCTATTGAACAAGAATGTGACCCCAGGCATCTTTACCTCACCAACATTAGTACCTGACTTTATTTACACCCATGTGGCTGAATGAAATCTCACACAAATCTCCACAAAATCTAGTGGAACATCTTCCCAGAAGAGTTGAGCTTATTATATAACAGAAAAACACTAAATGTAGAATGGGATACAAATCTCCATATACATTTGTCTGTATATTGTATGTATTCTGTATATGTTATAGTTTAGATTTAATTCTCCTTTCCTGGTGTGATGAGCTCCAGTCTTCTAAAAAGTCTTCTCCATTAAATTTTTTGTAGATGTGTAGGACTGTAACTGTGGAGATATGTGATCATATACCTACAAGAGCATTAATGAGAGCAGTCACAGATGTTGGATGAGAAGAACCAAGTTCTAGTTTTTACCAAATGTTTTGAGGAGGTCAGGGGTCTGTGTAGAACATTCACGTTCCACCTCTCCAACCTTAACAACAACAATTATGTCTTCATTCCACCTCCAAATTTGTGGAAATAGTTCAGGGAAGGACCACATAGGGGTCTCTGATGTCTATAAACACTGTATCCACATGCCTCAGAGTAAAAAATACATCATAGTATTTATTTTTACCCACATTGTCTTTTATTCAGAAGTTTAAAATGAACCGAATGTGCATCAAATCAAATGTTATGTCACCCACACATTCATACAGAGTTCAAAATGCTTTTTTACGCTCAAAAATGCTCAAAATGCTCAAAATGCTTTTTTACGCTCATACTGAAGAAATGTAAATAGAAATAGAACTAGAATACAAAATTAAATAAATCGAATAACAATATAAAGTATAAAAGTACAAAGTATATAATATAAGCATATAAATTTCTGTTATGAAATACACATTAGAAAATAAAACAAAGGAAAGGGAAGGGGTATGACAGGAGTATTGACAGTAGTCCAGATTTAAAGTGTCACATATATACATGTAAAAATGTCTTTTGTTGCTCCGGGCAGAAGTTCAATCTGCATGTTTTCCATCGAGAAAAATTAACATCTAATTTGCACAACAATCTGAATAATCTGGATCAGTGTAAGTAAGAGAAAGAGCAATACATCGATTATTATATACCTGTAAAATTATTTTCTTTAATTTAATCCATCAAATATTTACTTCACTCGTATCCATAGGACTTTTAAAGTAAACATTCAGTCATATATGACCGTTAACATTTTTTTTCTTTAACACCAACCGATGACATAACATTTCAAATGCACTTTCTTTGCATTCTTCTCTCTCTTTTTTTGCATTTTTTCTATTTCCCTCGTTCCACGCTCCAGTGCAGTGCCCAGGCGTGTTTACTGAGCGCAACACGACACCCTGCTCTGACCATTTGCACACTGTGCAAACATTTGCATTCGCTTTGCACCACAGACTCACGCTCTTCCTTTGCTTGGTGTTTAGACGGCCCTAACACGTGCTCTGTAGGAGGATGAGGAGGGTCAGGATGAAGGCACATTGGTTAGATTCTAGTATTCAAAATGTGAGCGAAATATAAAATGGCAACTTCCACAAATTCTGATTTGATCAAACATATGGACCCCATTCCAATATTATACATTGTGTTACTTCAGTTTTATAATAAATCAAATTTCAATTTTAATTTAATTTTATTTAGACTTTACTGATAAGAAAAAACTTTATTAATCCTGAAGGAAATTATTTTGCCAGAAACTGCAAAATCATATATATATATTATTTATTCCATATATATCATATATTCCATAAATTAATTGAAAAATACAAAAAGCACTAGGGAACGACGGACATATTACACAATATAAAAATGCACATGGTATGGATTTGGTGATCAGGAAGTCTATGGTAACTCAAATAATCATGTTTTAGGACCGTGTTGAGCAGAAAAGCATCTCAGAGCGGACAACACGCCAAGCCCTGAGGTGGATGGTCTACAAGGAGCAAAAGTGTGGAAAGAAAAGCATCTAAAGATGCGCAACATTTCTGAGCTGGACTTCAGAATCCATCCGTGTTCCTGTTTCTGTCTACAATGTGCCCACAATCACTAAACCCGACAGCTGATTTCTTTCTACCATGCAATTTTTGTGGTCTTCTGCTGTTTAAGCTGTTGAAACCCATTCACCTTAATATCTGATATTTGCATGTTGAGATGTTTTTCACCTCACCAGGGTTGTTAAAAGCGATTCTTTGACTCCATCATAGTCGTTCTATTGTTAATTTCATTAACCTGTAGAAAATGTGGTGTGTAAAAAAGCAGCAGGTTCTAAATCAATTATCTTAGTCACTTAAATCCCCTTTTATTTTCTTCAATCTGACTGTTGAACGTCAACATTCTCTGAAACTCCTGACCTGATACTGCATGATCCTGTTCTCTGTGCTGCTGCTGCTGCTCCATGATTATATAACAGGTGGTGGTCGAGATTTCAAAAAAGATCTCGAAAGAACTTCGCTGTAAAGTATAAAACATCTTTGATATACTTCTATATAACTGCAAGGTGAATGTGTAGGAATTTCTGATAATGCATTTCATTGTAATAATAATGATACAATTTCTAATGTACACACTGCACACATCCTGAGCTCCTCAAACACTTTTTAAATCAACTGCCACTTTCGACAGATGCTCTTCCATTTATCTCAGCTATAAGGTCAAGGGCTTCGCTTAGGGGCCCAGTAATGGCATCTTGGTGTGGCTGGGATTTGAACACACGACCTTCTGACTGATCTGGTACTCAGAAACTGCATCGTGCCTGATCTCACTATTTCTCTCGCAGCTAAATAAACACAACACTTCAAAAAATCTAGCTCTGGAAGGAAAAGCTCAGCAAATAGATATAGCAGTGATTAAATAGGTGTCCACGTACTATTGGTCGTACAATGTATGTACTGTACTGAATAAGGCTCAATAAAAAGGAAAATGTCCAATGTGCTCCTAAGTGACTTTGGCCAAACTAGGAGCTGATGTTATAAATTTGGGAATGGAGAAACCCCCCCCAAAAAAAGCTGAAGAAAGTTGAAAAAAAAAATTCAAAGAAGGAACCCTTTTGTTTGGAGAACTAAGTCACACAGAATGCCATTCAAAATCTCCAGACTTTCTTTGTGCATCTTTTCTCTTCTGTTCTGGAGGACGAGTCTGTCCTGTGCAAAGTAGCATGAGATCATCATTTTACACCTTTTTTGCATTGCACATGACCTGGGCGGCCATTGTGAAGCACAGGTGACTCAGGACACGATAAATAGACGCACACGCACTGACTGGCGCATACACACACACACACACACACACACACAGCCTGCAGCATGGCGATCCGTGTCGAATTAGAGATGTTGGCGGTTCTGTTGTTACTGACCCCCATTGTGACTGATGGCCTGGTGATGGACAAGTGTCAGCTGGATGGTCAGCTCCTGTCTGTTTTACCTCCAGATGTGCCTGACCGTGATATCCAGGCGGCAAAGCGTGAGTTTGAGATTCTGTATATCGTTTTTAAAATCTCTGTCTGACCTGTACATGCCAATGAGACACTATAATGAAGAGACTATAATTAGGGTTAGGTTTGTGGGGGGAGTACAGAAAAAAATCTTAATACATTCATAATAAATGAAAAGAAAATGAATTCTTACATTTTTTAAGTTTTCAGTAATATTATGTGCACATTACCAAAACAAGGGGTTCAAAAAGTATTTCACAAATTTATTTGTAATGCAAGTGTTTACTAGGAAGAGGAGGTTTTGATGATAATATTGACACTGGGATACAAGTTGAACTTCCAGTAAGCTGCATAGTCAATCTGCAACGTATAGAAAGACGGAAAATATATATTTACAAAAATGTGTTCTTCAAGCAAAACGTCTTATTCCTTTTAAACTGGAAAAGTATATGTTCACCAAATACAGGACAAATGTCAATGGAAAAGACGTGATTATATTAAAAGTTTGAGGACCTTTCATATGTGGTGGAGTTGAAATGCTGTAATAGAAAACTTGGAAAAGAGGTGATACTGTACATCAATGAGAAATTCTCTGAATTTAGTTTGTTTGTTTGTTGTCCCTGTTGCATGAAATTGAAATGTATATTTCAAATTCAATTAAAGGTTTTAAACAAGACACACACACACACACACACACACACACACACACACACACACACACACACACACACACACACTGCATTGTGGTACCACTGTGGTCAGATGTTTACATATACCTGTAAAGAACACCTGTGTACATTATTCTATGATGTCATACCCATGCATGTCCAAAATACATACTGAAATCAATGAGTTCAAAATGGATAGATAGATAGATAGATAGATAGATAGATAGATAGATAGATAGATAGATAGATAGATAGATAGATAGATTTGTTATTATATCATTAGTAATTACTAAATGATTACAAGAATCCTATAAGAATAAGCGCTAAAGAGAAATAAACAAAGTTGCAGATTTACCCTCGCAAAGAAGACAAAGCGGGAAAACATTTCCTTATGTTGAGAAATGTATATTTCAAATTCAATTAAAGGTTTTAAACAAGACACACACACACACACACACACACACACACACACACACACACACACAAACACACACACACACACTGCATTGTGGTACCACTGTGGTCAGATGTTTACATATACCTGTAAAGAACACCTGTGTACATTATTCTATGATGTCATACCCATGCATGTCCAAAATACAATCAATGAGTTCAAAATAGATAGATAGATAGATAGATAGATAGATAGATAGATAGATAGATAGATAGATAGATATATTTGTTATTATATCATTAGTAATTACTAAATTATTACAAGAATCCTAAAGAATAAGCGCTAAAGAGAAATGAACAAAGTTTATTTTTTATTTTTTTCACACAAAGAAAGTTCTTGAGCAGCAGGTCCTACATTCATAGATTCAAAAGATAGAATTGAGATGAAAATAAGGGAACGGGGGTCTTAATAAACACTTCACGGTCGTTCAAATTGTCATTTTACCTTTCTTTGTACAGTCGTGTGCCATGCTGAACAGACTTCGCAATTTGACACCTCCTTGGTCAAACAAGTCACCGGACAAGAGCTCCCAGGAAATCGCAAGAGAAGAGCTGTTGCCCAAAAGAAGGTCACCCCCAAACCCGTTAAAGTCAACAATGCCACACCTAAACCCAGTGCAGTTGACAATAAGCCACCCCCTAAACCCAGTGCAGTTGACAATAAGCCACCCCCTAAACCCAGTGCAGTTGACAATAAGTCACCCCCTAAACCCAATGCAGTTGACAATAAGTCACCCCCTAAACCCAGTGCAGTTGACAATAAGTCACCCCCTAAACCCAATGCAGCTGACAATAAGTCACCCCCTAAACCCAATGCAGTCAACACTAAGCCACTCCCTCCTAAAATCGGCCAGCCCACCATTCCACCCCCACCTCAAAACACACAGAATCCTAATCCTCAGATAGCAACCGAACCTCCACAGCCTCAAAATCCAGTGATCATCGACCAGTCCAGTGAAGTGAAGCCTCAGAATTCTGTCCCTCTTCCTTCACCACCTGAGTTTACTCTCTACGGAGTGTTCCAGTTGGCTGATCGTGTCGCCTGCGCCTCCGACAAACCCTCCCTCAATGTCTGCAACCTGGACTGCAAGAGTAAGCACTAACCACGGAGTATTCCTAAATTTCATAAATAAACCCAGTGCTTTTTTAAGTACAACATACATTTATTTTCCTACACTGCATCTTTAGTTCAGGAGACTTGATGTAATCTCTCGCTCTTTTTTTTTTAGAGCTGATTGATGATGACATCACTGACGACGTTCAGTGTGTTTTGACCATCTTGAACACAAAGTGAGTTAAGACGCACTATTACATTATAGCACAAAACGTTCACCTTCTCTGGAAGTGGCATGTCTTTATGTCGTTTTGCCATCTGCTTTATATTTTACATATAAAGTGAGTAATAAGGTTTTTGTTCTCACCTCAGGCCAAACCCTGATGTCCAGGATGAGGCTAGCCAGCTCATCAAGACTTTGTAAGTATGGTAGAAAAAAAAGTGATAAGCATATTATTTTTCATTGTTTCATTCTACCAGGCCAATAACAACCTATAAAACACCTTATTGAGCATTGCATCAAAATTCGGATTTGATGTCCACAGGTTTCAGCATCTGGATTCACGCCCGAACTTTTTATATATTATTGCATAAATAAACCACTTTTTGTAACTAAGTAGTCCATCACACACAGTCTGATCATGCTGCTGTTTAGAAGTTTGTATCTTTGTATTTATTACGTTTGTATCTATAACGTGCCAGAAATCTTCAAACACAATCAGATGTAGATTTAAATTTAAAATTGTGATCAAAGTAGATCAAAAATCGATCAAAAATGTATTAAAAATCGACAAAACTGCAGGCTCTGATTGGAAGCAACTTATTTAATATTATATACATAAACTTGTTACTAATCCTAAAACGATTCGTTTAGCTTTAGTAATCCAAATTCCATAATCAACTGAAGCCTTTTACAGAATAATATTCCATGATTATTGATGGTGGCGTGAATTTACTTTTACCCAGTTACTGAACCATTTTTCCTCGAACAAGTGTTTTATTCTTCTTATCCTTAAGTGTTTTTCCAACACAAAAAAACTGCCATAATTAAAAATAAATGTAAAAAAATGATAATTTTGCAGTTACATACAAGGTTGTGGAAAGGTCCTTGAAACAAGTCACGTCCTGTAATTATACAGTACATTATAGCAGCTGTAAACAGTCATTTCCTCATTAAACTTCTTTATTCTCTCCTAATAAACAAATAAGTACTTGAGACCCCTTCCACAGACAAATAGACACAAACTGTCTGTTATACTGTAACGATATTGGCTCCGAATGAGCATCAGTGTTTTAAACCATTATCTAATTTATAAAATTGTAAGCAGCTCTGGATAAAGGCGTCTGCCAAATGCTGTAAATGTAAAATATAAACCTGATCGATCTGATCAGAGATGCTGGTAAATTTTTGAAAATGAAAATGAATCACTTGTTCAAATCAAATTAGTGATTTCATCTCTCTCTCTTTTTTTTATAAAAAAAACAAAAAAACGCATAACTCAAATCCAGAATTACACCGTGTGTGATGACAGGTTTCGTGTTACTGTTATCTCCTGATGACCTTGTGTTTGAGCCCAAATGTAATTTTCTTGTTACAGGAGCGACAGGCTGATGAACTCTTGCCCCAACACTGACTTCACCCAGTACCTTGCTGGGTGTAACATGCAATAGGTGTAATGCGCTACACCTGATCAGACACTCCGCTTTCTTCATTAGCTGGTGTAGGGGCTATTCTGGGTTTCTACTATCTTCTCTAAGTGTCGCTAAAATCCTGTTACAAGTTGAAAGACTTGTTGAATGATTTTAATCGGACAATTGTCCAACTGCAATTTGCAACGTTTTGTCAAAACGTTGATGGTAGATTCAGAACTGAAATACTAAAATACGATTCTTTTTGTTATTATACGAACAGCTACGATTGTTTTAATGCATGTTTGGAAAAAGACTAAAAGAAATTTTAGGTTCCTGCTATCAATATAGATTAATATATGAATCTGTCCTGTATGTATACACACATTTATTCCACAGGGAAATGGATGTCTTTTACTTTGGCTAAACAAAAACTAATAAACAATGCTGAGTAAATATCTAAATACACATCCATCTTGTCGTTCATTTTATTCCTGGTTTGTATTTTTTTAACAATTCGACCACAGCAGAAATCTGACACAAACACCAATCATACCCAATAGAAACGCCTTTTACCAGCCATATGTGCTGCTACACTCAACTGTTCCCACAAAGTTAGTCATACACTTGTATAGATTGTCCATTTATACAGGAGCATTACATTTTCCCTTCACTTGAACCAGGAGACCCAAACCTGTTCCAGCATGACACTACCCCTGTGCACAAATAAAGATATGCATTACACGGGTTGGAGTGGAAGATCTCCTGCTATATAGAGCTATTGAACCAGTTGGAATAAATGTGAATGCTGAATGCACCCCCAGGCCTCCTCATTTCATCTAATGTACATCAGTACTTTACTAACAACCATGAAGCTGAATGAGCACAAATGTCCACAAGCACACTCCAAAATCCAGTGGAACATCTTCCCAGAAGAGCAAATGGGGACCAAACAAAAAGAGCCTGTCCTGGTTTTTGTTTGCAGGTCGAAGTACTAAAATGACTCCAATCTAAAATGAAACAAAAAACTAACTAATGGAATACTAACCATTATATATATCAGGTATTAATACAATAAAAATAACCCCATTGATATGCTCCTATTTTGGCGTGATAATTTGCCGCCAAAAGAGTAGGCGACATTTTGATTTTATTGGCTGATTACTTTCACAGGACGCCATTACAGCATGTATTCTGTTCTAGCGCCATCTTCCTGACATTTTGAGTCAGTGAACTCTGTTGGAGGCAGTTTTTAAAGTGGTTTTGTGTGTAAAAATGTATTTAAAGTGTTTATACCAGTGGCATGCTGTGCATTTGGTACCCGACTTAATCCACTTCTTAATACCACCACTATCAAGTCGCAGTTATAGAAAACATCGAAAGAATACAAAAACGCAATATAACAACACGTGGCATTACAGAGAGAGAGAGAGGCATTTTACATATGGAGGGTGAATACCATTTTACTAAAGCAACAAACCCAGTTGAGACTCCAATCCTCTATACTACAACCACAACTGTGCACCTACAACATCTGGAGCAGTTCAGAACCAATATTTCTCGAATAGCATGACAAAAACATTAAAAATCTAAAAAAAAAAAAATACAACCTACTTACCAGAGATGCAGACTCACCATTTGCACTGCTTATCAGAGGCTGTAATCCAGTGGTAACGCTCGTATTCACTGGTCTGGAGGTGGTGAACAAACCCTTTCCCGGGCTGAGACTTTTCTTGAAAATGCATTTTTAAGTATTTCCAAAACCAAATCATTGTGAGTTAACTCAGATGTGTGCAGAGCTACAGACGTGTTTTGCCAGTTGAACTTGGCTGTAACAGTTTCCCTCTGACCAACTAATCAGAAGATGAAAAACCTGCTGACGCTATTTTGGGCCAGCTAGCTGCCCTGTGAGGAGAATATGAAATCTGATTGATTAAAGAAACAGACCTATTGCTAATATAGTTTAAGGTACATTAGCCAGCACGACTAAGCGTGAAGGCCCTGGGCAGATTAGATTGAAATCTGAATGGACAAATAAATCTGGCGTCCACATACACGTACTGGAAGCAGTGAAGCCAAAGAAACAAATATTAAAATTTAGGTTGTAAATGGAGGTCAGTGCTTCTGATAGTTTATAGGTGAGCGGAGAAGGCTAATACTAAGGCCCACTACTGGCTAATACTGTATAGTTATTATCTTGTTAACCCTGTTAAAAAAAAATCTAATTTTAATAACTAGCAGCTGTAAATCATTTCTTAATTATGCACACATGTGGTTGTAGAGTTCAGCAATAAAAAAGAGCAGCAATATACAGTGGTCTTAGAATGTAACCCCCACGAGTTCAGAAAATCCGCTAATCTTGGACGCACCCCCCGCAGCACCTTGGTGAATTCTCCTAGACATTGTCACTTTAATACAATAATGCACTGAAAACAGAGTTTAAAATGTTATTCCTAACGTTCCTGAACATTCGGATTCTCGCGAATATTAGGATAATCCGCATCTTGCTGTTAGTTAAAGTTCCAAATGAGAACCAGCTAATTTTCCGAGCTGCGAGTTCCGAACCACGGATTATCGGGGGTTGACTGTATAGCGAAGATATTATTGCATATGTTGGAATAATGAGCTGAATATTTTTATATAATTGATCTGTGCAAAGGTTTTTCCAACAACTAAATAGCAGCCAAGAAGGTTTTGTCGGATGATTCAAAACTGCAAGAATTAATAATGAATTATTCATAAATAATTACCTGTCTTTTTCAAAATAGAATAGGATCAGCAGCTCGCAAAGAATGAAAGTTTAAATTTGCAATAATGTTAGTAGATAATAAAACGTATAAAATTATTTACCTTGTAATGTCATCGAGATACATTCTTGTGACGAGAGAGTGAGAACTTGAACATTGGTTGCTTTACATTAGACAAAGGAAATAAATAAATATGGAGACACTGCAGGGACTGGTTCTAAATGGGCCACTTGTACATTCTTTTGGCATCATTTATCATTTGAAACAAAGGAATTAATCTGGTGAGCAAGACTGTAGAATACACTACATTTATTTGTGTGGTTGTTTGTTTATTTGTAATGAGGATGACATCCTGATCTGATTACTTCACTGCATTGTTCTGTGGAAGGCTAATTATATAAGAGAGGATATTTGATTTGCAATATAAAGCACACACTCCACAGCAACAGTCATTTCAGGCTTTATATCAAAACGATTTCAGCCTGTAAAGTAGCTCAGTCCCCAGCAGAAACATCTGTATCTTACAAGAGGAATAACATGGTATAAGCAAATGCAAAAGAAAATCAAAAGGTTGGTAAACGAAACAAAGGGCATGATCGATTTTTTTTTATTCCGACTGCAGATAACCTGGGGGCTCTGAAACATTGGAAACTGCACCTTACTACTTCAAGGAAGTGACTGGAAGGAAGTCCACAAGAACCTGAGCAGCTTCAGTACTTTTTGCAAGCAATTCAAATACATTAAAAACTAAACAACTTAAAAATAATGAATAGAATTAGTTAAAGGTTCAACCTAAATGACAAACCCAACAGTTTCAAATAGAAATAAAGATTTCATAGCAAAACACACTTTTCCATCACAATGGAGAGACAGAACAGGAACTAAATCAACATAAAAAAAATCGTGTTGCTCCACAAGCACAGCTGGCAGATAATCTCAGTGCAGTTCAATGCAATTTCAAAGTGTCCCCTTCTAAAGTTTGCCCTCAGTCCCATCAGGGGGAGTCAAAGGGCTGAAGCGGAGCAACGGAAGGTCGTGGGCTCCACCAGACAGGCGAAGTGGTGGGGGAGGAGGTGGAGATCTGGAGGTACGTCCATCAGCGCCACTTCCTGGGTTGGGATTGTTGTTGATGTCGTCGTCCATGAAGTTGCTGCTGTTGTGCGTTGGGCAGCGAGGTAGGAACCTCCCACGGTGCGAACGCCGATACGTCAAACCCAAAGCCACCATCAGCAGCAGGATGAGGAAGCAGAGCAGGAAACACACAGCATAGAGGAGCGTGGGGACTGAAGACCTGCCGCAGTCTAGATCCAGAGAAATCAAGAGACTTATTCTATGTAACATGAAGAAATTGAAGGTGGAATACAGTGTACATGCAGAGAAATTTTGGGAATCAAAGAGGCCTTCAAAACAAAAAAAGCGCGTCCAGGAAAAGAGTAATAAATCAAACAAAATATATATTTGTCACAATCCTTTTTTTACATTTTTTATTGAAAAAATTTATTTTTTTTTATTACATTTACATTAAATTACTACAGGTAAAAAAAATTATCAAAAACTATCTATATAGGTATATAAAAAAATTATATAAGTATGAATGTATAAAGGTGCAGGTTTGTGCAGTGGAAAAGTGGGCAGTTACGTAATCTTACTTTCTTCATGGACATTTTCTGTAATAGCTAGTATTTTATTTTATTTTCAGATTATAATTTGTCAAAAACCTACTATAATAACCAGAATGACTATATAGTATCGAGCTAAATATTGCTAAAACACAATGATTATATGCATGCTATTTGAAAAACAATTATTTATTTTTATTGATTTTCATACTTATTAATTTAATTGTATTTTCTCTAAACTGGTTCACAGTACTGATTGGGGTTTTTGCTAACAGGTGTATTATTAGCAGTGGTGTAGAGTATTTGAGTAAATGCGCTTGTTACTGTACTTGAGTAATTTCTTTCCCTACTTTCCAGTTTTATTGAGTTTAAAAAGTTTACTACATTTATGAGTCAATAAATGTACTTTGTACTTCACTATATTTTAATTGACAGTTGAGTGTTACCCATTACTTTTTGCACCTCTGTTGATGAGGTCATAAAAGCTCAACACTCCCCTGCTCATAGCTGCTGCCTGGGAGTGACATTTTAGCAAAGCTGGTCTCGTTTTCAGTCCATAAAGAGCTCGAATAAATTCCAAAATCTTTTGGAAGCTTTTGTTGAAGTTGAAAAAAAAATTAAATATCACCTCTGTCTGAGACTGAGAGCTGCAGCAGATAACAGTCAGCTTTTTGATTTTTACGTCATCTAAAATAGTTTTATTTTATTTGGCCTTTGAACACTGACGGTTCTCCTCTTTTGTGACACTCATTTTATTTATTAATTTATTATTTATTAATACTTTTTGAGAGATCGCTGTACTGATCTTTGTTTCATTCTGGCATGTTGAAAAGGCTGTTGTCAGTTAATGCAGTTTTCAGGTGTACAATTTTATTTGTAATTAGGAAACAAGACCTCAAATATCAAGTATCGAGGATTAGTGCATCTCTGAGCCTGGGTTCAAAAGGAGACAAAATTACTCATTTTTTTAAATCAGATACTCAAACACTTTTACTCAAGTAATATTGGAATTGGTGACTTTTAGCTTGTAATGGAATACGTTTTGCAGAAAGATATTTACACTTAGTGTAATTTTCAGCTACTTTTTACATCTCTGACTGTAAACATAAGACAGCCAACACCATTATTATGCTGTAAATGGAGGAAAAACCCGGGGTTGAGTTTAATAAAACGATAATGGAGGCTAATGATTGAAGAGCTATACATAATCTAGATAGAGTGGAGATATAAAAAAAATCTTATATCAAAGTCCGAATTCACTCGCTGTACCTTCCCATATAGTTACTCAGTCACGCACTGGATAGGGATCAGTGAAGGAGGAAATGGATGATTATTTTAGACAGCATGTGATTTGTACAGTTTTTTATTGAATTTAAAAGAAAGTCTACTTCTTTGGCACCATGCACAACCCTGGACTTCCAGTTCAGTACAGTTTGGAAATGTATTTCAAATTGACTAAAATGCAAAATGTCTTGATGTTACCATTACACATTCATTCTAAAGATCGGATCATTTTACTGACTTGGTTCTTTTAATTTTGGTTAAATCAATATAAACAAATCTTTTTTGGGAGTCATTTTGTTCATTGCGTTAATTTTAATCATAAATAAAAATGTTACATTTTCAATAAGCAGATCCTCCAACACGTCCACATACAGAAAATTAGTTCCAATCATTTATTTTTGGTTTGGTTATTTTTATTTAAATTGTTATTTAAATATTTTATATAATATATAATTATATACATATATACACACACATTATGCACCACATACAGTATGTACAGTATATGGGAGTCACGTGATTAAAAATAACGAATGACTGGCTAGAAGAGTCGAGAGATGAACTACTCAAATCTGTTTTCTGTACATACAGAGATTTTGAATTAATGCTTTGCTCCTGCACGTCCAGTAGAACATGTATAAATCACTCTTTGAGACGGCTCGTTCTTCTGAGTCACATTAAAAACTCGTTCAAAATTAACAAACCGTTAATGGACTACTTCTCTATAAAACATATGGAAGACAGTACTGTACAGCCGCCTCAGGTTAAGGACTATTTCAGACAAATGGAATCACTGAACCTGCACACAGTCTTTAATAAACAGGGGGAAAAAAGTGGTTTGATGCAACACTCACCCCCTGGAGAAGGTGGAGGTTCAGTAACCAGTCTGAGGTTTTGGACTGGAAGAGGTTTCCCTGTGTAGGAGCAAACAAAGTCTTTAGAAGGTTGAAGATGAATGGCTGAACAACCCACCAGTAACTAGTTTGAAACAGCTTATCTTTGCCACAGTCTTTTTAGAGAATCGTGCTGCACGTGTTTCGGATTCGTCCGATCTGTAATACTTTGTAATCACGTCCATTATTAACTTATATACTTGTTTATTTTTTTTACTTATTTATTGGTAGATCATACCAATAGTTTTTCTGGGTTGCATCTGTTGCTGGAGAACGTCCGCTGTCATTACGAGAGCAGCCTCTAGAGGTGACACCATGAATCACAGACACCATATGCTGTTTGTTTTAACTCGTGACTTCGCTGCACGAAGAGCGCTATATACTATGGATTCATTCAAATGTATTAAACGAATTATATTTGTAAATTAATGCATTCATTTATTTCATTTAGTATTTCATGATTAAGTACTTTATTTTTGTAATAAATTCAGTAAAAAAAAATGTTTTTGTTGTTTTTTTTCCCAGTAAGCCATCGGTTGATCCAATCTCACTATCGGTAACATCCAACACCAATACGAAATTCCAAGAAGAGTGGTAGGTTACTATAACTGCCAATGGGGACTCAAAGTGGAATGGAATCCTCAATCCCATGGTCAACAAACTAGAAAACTAGAAACAGTTCCTAAAAATATAAAAGGAAAAACATTCTGAAAAACACCCTAGTTCACATTTCTCATTCATTTTTACATTTACATTTGCGGCATTTAGCAGACGCCCTTATCCAGAGCGACGTACAAAAGTGCTTTAAATCTCTAGTAGTGAATAAATCTTACACTGGTACGAAAGAATACAAACTCAATATAAATATAACTCGAATTCTACAAACTTGGAAAGTGCTAATTTAAGTGAAACATGAAAACATACGAGAAAGATGTGGAGTACCTTTATTTCCATGAGATTGCTTTATCTTTTTGGAATTTGTCTTGTTCTTTGCAAGACCTCCAGCATGCTCTTCATAATCCAGCATCTCTTTTGAAACGGCACGAATATCTTCAATTGATGGGGTTGGGGTCTTGGTTACCTTGGGCACATCAGGAGTGGCCAAATGACTGAAGTTTATCACATCAGTTTTGTTCATGGAAGCCATTGTGGTAGACAGTTTTCTTTTTGGTGCTCTTGTTCTGGTGGATTGCTTCGTAGTGGATGTGGAGGTCGACTGGGTGGTGGAAGCTTGTGGTTCATGATCAAACAACTGCTTGACAGTTATCCAGTTTGGGATTCCTGTTGGCACTGAAACCAACTGATTTTCAACTTCATCTTCATCATCCTGAAGTAAAGTACTATGAAAGGGTTCTTGGTCCTTGGTTTCACCTCTGATCTTCCGGATCTCTTTGAAAGATCCAGTAGTGACTGTAAGAATCTCGTTCAGGGGTGGGCTGATGTCACTGACTTCCACATGCTTAGTGTAAACACCAACATTTTCCTCTAGTTCATTTGAGAAGCTTTTTTCTTTAGGGATCTTCGTCGCTGAATCTTTGTCTTCAGTCTCTTTATTTTTGAGGTCTGGTGAAATGTCTTCGTTTATATCTGAAACACGGAACAGAAAAAAAAAGGACAATAAATTTGGAGAACAAACTGTCCAACAAAACACCCGGTAGGGGGGTACCAGTGTGGTGGACCCCAGTCCCACCACGATGATCTGCTCTAATGCAAAACCACATACAAAAATCTAAACACTCAACAAAAGCTCATAGTTTAGGTTTGTAAAATTCTTCATTTGTTACAACAGCCAGATTTTTTTTATTACTGTTGATTGACAGCTCATCTAGAACATATTGTATATATTCTCCTGATGTCCTCTGTGGTCTCAACTTATTCATTCCTTGTTTCTGTGGTGGCGTCCTTCTGTTACGTTAGTTTACCATCTTTTGCTCGGATTTAAAAGATTTACTTGAAATGTCAAATGTATTGAAAAAGCTTGAATTTGGAAAGTTGTGATCATTGGTCAAATTCTGGTTTACAGGGTGGTGCAGGGAAAGAGGAAATTATGGAACTAGGAGTTGGCAATTTTGGGGCATTCGACAGTAGTTTGGAACCAGTGCCAGCTCGTTTTAAAGCCATTGCCTTTAGATATAATTGAGCAGTATAATGATAAAAGGTTTGAAACGAGCTCACGCTGATTCCAATCACGATCCTCAGGGTCACCAACTCTCAGTTCCAAAATTTCACGGTTTCCTGTTTAAGAGGTTCATTCTGGGTAAATCATTGGGTTTTGTCAGAATTTGAGGCCATAGTGATTACAAATTAAACACACACACACAAAAAAAGAACCAGAAGAGAGTCCAGAATACGAACGTAACGCTTTTCATTACACGTTTTTCTCGCATAGATCAATGTGAGCTTAATGTGGTTGATGCGATAATACAACATTTTTAAAAGACCAACTTCAACCGCTGGTCTGAACACAATACGCTTTATTATTATTGATGTGTTTATAAAAGTTATATATTTTTTTTTTTTTTTTTAAAACACTGTCTGTTCGCATTAAGCCACATTAAGTGTTTTCATGTTAAGCATTTTCAAATGTCCCTAAAGCATACTGCATTAGAAATGAAAGTTCCCAAAGTGCTCCTCACAGTTAACACCTTCATCTACATCCTCACCTGGAGTCTTTGGCAGACCAAACGCCTGGTACGCCCCGTAAAACCCCCGGTGTGGAGGGTTGTGGTTCGGGCGGATGAGCTGCACCACGTGCACCGTGTTCGAGAACGACGTGTAAATGCTGCTTCTCCAGCAGCGCTCCAGGATACTGCTCTCTCCAGCTGACAACGGAGACTCGTCCAGGTGGATCTGATCGGTCTTCATGTGGCACGCCTGCTCTGGAGTCAGGTCCTCTAGGTAGATCTGCACACGTTTTCCAGGGGGCACCTGGATGGTCCAGTTGCACCAGAGCGCCGGGTTTGAACACAGGTAGTCTGGGGAAAAGAATTCGCCACTGTCGCCGTGAAGGACCTGGTGGCAGCTTCGCAAGGCGTAGAAGGCGATTCGATCAGGAGATCCTTTTACAGGGATGAAGGGCAGGGAGCATTGAAAGGAACAGGAAAATACAAGAAATACAGTGGGGTCACAATATTTTAAATCCAATGTCCATCATCATATAAATAATATAGTCATTCTTTTCCTTTCAAAAAGAGAAAAACTTTAGTACAGGGGTAATAATTTATTGCCCCAGAGAACACAAATGATGTACTCAGTGTCAGTGGTAATAGATTATAACCCTAGTGTGGTGTCAGGGGTTATAAATTATAGTCCTGGTGAACACAAAAGAGCATTCATGGTGTAAGGGCTAATAAATTATAGCACTTGTGAGCACAAATAATGCATATATGGTGTCAGGGGTAATAAATTATAGACCTTTTAATAAAAAAATAATGCAATCACGGTGTCAGGGGTAATAAATGATAGTCCTAGTGAACCCAAACAATGCATTCATGGTGTCAGGGGTATATACACTATTGCCCTAGTGAATACACTGCATTCATATGGCTCAAACATAATGCATACAGTAAAACAGAGTGTGTAGTTAAAGATTATTGCCCCATAAAGGCATATTTACCTGCAGAAAGAAGGCTGCCATGTTCACTCATCTACAAAAGAGAAAAAGAAAGTTGTGAGAAGTAAAAAAACAGTAATCTCTTGATGACATTATAATCAGCCCCAGTGTAGAATTTACCCCTTGGCATTGCCCCACATCCTCAATGTGGAATATTACTACCAGGGCACAGAGTTTGCACACAAATCCCCCTTGATGCATTTTTGTTTCCAGACAGATCTTAGTGGTGTTAACTGTAATAATAATAAACCAGACAAACACACATGTATATGACAGTTTAGTTTCACGCAAACGCCATTCACCTGAAATCACCTGCCATTTATTGCCAATTAGTGCCCGGCGCATGCGCACATCCGGCGCTACGGTCAGCAGAGGGCACTGCACGCAAGAAGGAGTGTGATGCAGGCAGCTTTCTGCTCGGGTTTCTCTCATCTTATTCCTAGCTTTGTTTGGCAGATGGCTTTATCCAGCTTTGAGGTATCTATCAATAAAAATATTTTGTTGCTGGGTTATTAGAATACAGATTAGTAATTATGATCCGTCAATAAACTCTGTTGAAAGAGAAAATATATAGAAATAGACTTGGAGGATGAAGGGATGGTGGTAAAGGAGAGGAGAGAATGGTAAAGTGGTGGTAAAGAAGCACTGGTTGAGGATGGAAAGATGATTGAAGCAAGTGTTAGAGGATGAAAGGATGAATTAGCAGTGGTAAAGGATGAAGAGATAAGTGGAGCAGGGTAAAGGATGAAGAGATAGGTGAAGCAGGGTAAAGGATGAAGAGATAAGTGGAGCAGTGGTAGCAAGGGAAGAAGGAAGCAGTCGAGCAGCGAAAAAGGATGAACGGTTTATTAGAGCAGTGGTAAAGGATGAAGAGATGAGTGAAGCAGTGGTAAATGGATGGAGGGATAAATGGAGCAGTGGTGGAGAATGGAAAGATAAGTGGAGCAAGTGATAGAAGATTGAGGGATGAATGTAGCAGTGGTAGAGGATGGAGGGGTGAATGGAGCAATGGTAAAAAGTGGAGAGATGAGTGGAGCAGCGGTAGAGAAGGAAGGAATCGGTGGAGCAGTGGTAAAGGATGGAGAGATGAGTGGAGCAGTGGTAGAGGATGCAGAGGTGAGTGGAGCAGTGGTAGAGGATGGAGGGATCGGTGGAGCAGTGGTAGAAGATGGAGCGATAAGTGGAGCAGTGATAGAGGATGGAGGGATCGGTGGAGCAGTGGTAGAAGATGGAACAATAAGTGGAGCAGTGGTAGAGGATGGAGGGATCGGTGGAGCAGTGGTAGATGTATGGAAAAATAAGTGGAGCAGTGGTAGAGGATGGAGGGATGAGTGGAGCAGTGGTAGAGGATGGAGGGATCGGTGGAGCAGTGGTAGAGGATGGAAAAATAAGTGGAGCAGGGGTAGAGGATGGAAAGATGAGTGGAGCAGTGGTAGAAAATGGAGGGATCAGTGGCGCAGTGGCAATAGATTAAGGTATTAGTGGTGCAGTGGTTGAGAATAGAGAGATGAGTGGTGCAGTGGTAGAGGATGAAGAGATGAGTGGAGCAGTGGTAGAGGATGGAGAGATGTGTGGAGCAGTGGTAGAGGATGGAGAGATGTGTGGAGCAGTGGTAGAGGATGGAGGGATTAGTGTAACTCTCTCATGGAGGGGTGTTTTCACTATGGTTCACAATTTTTTTCTCTCTAGCATTATTAAGTGCGAGACATATCAGGTTGCGTCTGTTTACTCACCTGTCCACTAAAGGGCAATAATAAACGAATAATATTCGTTTATACACACTCACTTTCTCGCTTTTTTTTCAATATTGTGTCACTATTCCACTTACCAGAAATCCCAGAGGAACACCCTCTCTTTTTTTCTCTCTAACTGTAAAAAAATCCCTCTAGCTTTTAATCCTGTTATCAATAGGACAATAATAGGGGTTACGTTCTGCTATTTTTAATGCTAGACTAATATAATCACAAACACAAATACACAGTGGATTAAAAACAGGGAATCATGTGTGAACTAAAAGAGAAGACAAAAAGACCTTAGTTATGCACTGATGTGCAATTTACTGCTGAAAAACAGTTTCAATGAACATGAAAAGACAACATCCATACAGTGACTGTCAAAAGTGTGGAAACCTCATAATGTTTTATGGTTTCTGAGAGACACATGAATGTTCCTTTAGTTTCTATACAACAAACTCAGTAATGTAACGGTTGATTTCCTTTGACCAAACAAATCTATAAATGTCCAGATGTTCCACCGTTATTTTCAAAGTAAAAATTCTCCCTTAGCATGAAGAACAGCTTTGCACACTCTCAGTTCGTTTCTCCAAACATTCAGCTGACATACTTTGGTGTGTTTTTGTAAAACTTTGCCAAACTTGTTCTTCACTGGTTGGTGCTTTCTTTATGATCCACTTCATCCCAGAGCAGTTCAACAGGATTTAAGTGCAGTTACTTCCATGATGGACGTCACTCCAGACGACTGTTTGCTCACTAAATACTCTAGAGTCCAGATGGAATTGTATGATGTTGAAGTATGGAATGGAAGCCATGTTGGTTCCCTTCACCTTCTACTCTTCAACTTTCCCTGCTACTGGTGAAAACACTCCAGTTTCGATGTTTCTGGCTTTTACCCTGGTTGTTGCATATAAATACTGTGTCTCAAAAACCATAAAAAAAACCTAGGTGTTTCTTTACAAATAAAATAATAATGACATATTACAATTGTAAATATCATAAAAAAGCCGAATTGTCTCACTTATTATTATAAATGTAAAAAATTGCAATAAAAATAAAATCTCGAACATAAAACCAATTTCGGAGATTTTTCTCTTCAGAACTGATCATAAAGTTTGAAACATTCTTGTTCGACTAACAAATGATGTTTGAAGCATGTCTGAAAGGAGCGAAATAAAACCCGTCAACACAAAAAGCAAATAAAAACCAGTAGAATTCCTGAATATAATGTAAAATAATGTTAATATTTTATATGATTTTTTTAGTTTATGTGCAGGTTGACTAAAAAAAAAAAAACCTATCATGAAATACTCTTATTTCCTACAGTTGTGCAGATGATACTGGAATATACAGTAGAGATTATGATGATTTCGATAATCTTAGCTCAGTGGTTAAGATGTGCGAGTTCCCATCATCAGGTGGTGAGTTTGAATCCCGGCACTGCCGAGCTGCACTGCAGGATCCCCAGTGCAGTTATTTAAATAGGTGTAATTCACCCCTTCATAAGGGCAAATGTCATTAAATGTCAATGCAGTTTGTTGAAGAGCAACAGATTCTCTCTCACACACACACCTGAATAGCTTTCATAAAAATGCATAAATACAACAATATTAAAAAATATATACTTCATCTTTTTCACACACACACACAGTATATAAATTATAGTTAAACAGTTTGTTCCACACTTCCAGTGCTACATGAATATAGTATGTAGGGCGATTATAGCTTTGGTTCCTTATGCGATGGATTTGATCGGCCTAAATCCAGGGCTAGTTTGAGTCCAGTCTTAGCTACATTATAAAACTAAAAGTATTGGGACATCACAAAAATTGTATAGAACGTCTTTAGATGTTGTAGCATTAGCATTCCCGTCACCTGACTTCACTAGGAGACCCAAACCCGTTTCAGCATGACAATGCTTCTGTTCACAAAGAAAGCTCCATAAACAAATAGGTTGGAGAGGAAGATCTCCTTTTATAGAGCTCCAAACCCTATTAAACACCTTTGGGATAAATCTTTCAGCTTATTTTAACAGCTAAATGTGCTACGCTCAGGTCTCCACAAACATTTGTTTATATACTATATGTCAAGCGAAACGGCAACTTTATTTCTTTAACACCCTGACGAGAGATTTTTGCAGTCAAGGTCACGTACAGTAAAAAACCAAACACCTAAAACTGTCCACAGAAATATCATAAGAGTTTCCACACACCAATCACTAATGAGGTAATCTCTGGGTCCAAAGTCCCATTCAAGTCAACATAGTTTGCGATTATAGCACACCGTTTGCCAAACGTTGACAAATGCACTGATCCCTATTTTGAACCAAACATCTATCTTTATAAGTAAAATTGAAGTAAAAACAGAATTTAGATACAATCCCCCATTTCAAACTAATGTCTTTAATGTAGAGTTATTTGCACTGGAGGAACAAAGCTACAGTAACTCACATAACCCAGGCAGACCAAACTTATTTTCCTTCCTGTTGTCTTTAAACAAAATAAAACTTCATAGTGTGGCTATGGAATGTAATGGAGGCGGCCATTTTGGATTCACAATTCTTTGTGCCCAGTAAACTTAAACGCTAAGCATTCCTAGTCTAATATTGTAGGATATTAGCTAATTACAAGGCCAGTTGGCTAGTTAGCTATTTAGCTACAACGTTGTGGTTGAAAATAAATCATTTTGAAGAGCAGTTAGCTAGCTAGTTGTGTTCAAATTCATTTACTTACTGTCAGTGACAGTCTTTGGTTGTAGCATTGTCACTAGCTGTTTTTTTTATTTTTTATCATTAAATCATAAATGAGGTAAATTTCTATAGCTTGAGCTCCACACAATATATATATAGTTTGATTTAAAAAATATAAAAGATACAGTACAGCCCTTTTGCAAGGCAGATACAAGGTCATATATTTTGCCAGGTGACTAGCAGATGTATAAGAATTATGAGTACAAGCTACGATCCCTAAGATCACAGAAACATCAAAGAAATTCTACTGGGAAAATAAAATACACAAAAAAGGCAAGCGTGTGAGAAGGTCCTGAATTCACATGGAATAACCATTGAAGCCATCAATAGAACTGAAGTATGATGTACAGAAGTATGGGAAGGTCGGAATTTCCACAATATTTCAAGACAGGTCTACAATACTTACTATTTGAAGTACAACTGCAAAGAAGTAGTTCATTGACAAAAAATCTTAAAAAAAAAAAATAGTTTGATGGTATTTTAAGGTGTATAAAATATACTTAACACTGAAAATCCAGGAAATACATTTGTAAAAGTGCCATGGTTTGTTAGTGATATTTCTTTAAATATGATTTAGAAAACGGTATAAAAAAAGTAGATTGTTGGAACTGTTAAGAGATGAGATTTACTTTGCAAGGCTGACTTGATAGCTGTTAGAAGTGCACAATGTGCTCATCTCCCACTTTTACTCAAATAGAATACCTCATGAATGACAAGACTGTAGGAATCGTGTCCTGGACTCATCTGATGTTCAGTTGTGGGTCAGAGACTGGAGACTTTCAGAACCACCATAAATTCAGAGGCTTTATGAATTTAGTCAGAATAGTGCAAGAACAGAAATTCCAAAGATCAGGATCTAATCAGTATCAGAGGATCCAGAATTAGACATTTCCAAACCCAAATTGATGTCACTGGCAGTTCAGCCCAGGGTCACTAATCCAACTCCAGATTTGAATCATCTCCTGCGGACTTCTAGGATGGACCAGCATTAACCCTTGGTAGGTGCAGGGGTTCTCTCTGTACTTTGTCTCTATGTTAAAAGTCCTAAAGCCTTGGTGCTTCTCTGGGACAAGGCCCAGTTTCTGCAGGCACATGCCGATGTAAACATCATCGATGGGGAACAGTGAGACATACTGAGAGATGTTTCTCAACCGGAGCCCCACATCAGCAGAGTACAGATAACCTCCTCCTCCGGCATATGGTGGATACGATCCAACAAAAACACTCTCAGGGATGTAGTACTTCAGCTTCTTGTCCCGGTGTGGCCCGGCATTACTGATTACGTCTCCAACAAATAAATCTCGCTCCTTGGTCGCCGAAAGGCCACCAAGGAAATTCAGGATGCTCCGGGTATTCACGAAGACATCATCATCCCCCTTGAAGATGAACCGTGCCGAGGGGCAGTTCTCAGCGATCCAGTCATGGAACAGCACATCTTTCAGCGTGAGGTTGAAGAAGGTGTCTCGGTAGTCCCACTGAAGCAGGTCGCCGTGCAGCGACGCCTCGAAACGGAGCATCTCTGAAACATTCGGGAAGTAATCGCTTTCTGTTGTCTTGCCCAGGAGGAAGACGGTGACCACGCGATGGTTGGTCAGGATTCCGGCGTGTCCCCAGGACTCCCGGATTGCCTGTCGGCGGTCGAAATGAAGCGTCAGAGACTTCACGGCAAGCAGCAGGAAAGGCGTTTCTGAACACACATAAGGAGCATCTATAAGTATCGGGTACGACCTACACTGCATGAACAACAGGAAATCTTTAAAGCGCTGAGGAAGGGAATTGTAATCTTTAATCTGGGTGGTTATCGCAAAGTCTGGTTTGCAGTGCTTTGCCTTGGTGGAGTGGTTCGGCTGATCGGTTGTCTGCGACGTCTCATCGACGGGCGCGCTGCTCGCGTGAACGGTGCTGGAAACGATCAGGGGGTTACGAACATAGTCGAGATGCTGCTGCTTGCGGTTCCAATAGGCCTCGCTGAGTTCGGGCTTTTTCCAAAATTCCTTCGAGGGCATGTGTGGCTTCGTGGGGTCCGATCTTCCGTAACTGCGCGTCACCTCTACCAGAATGTAAATCAGGAAGTTGACCATCATCATCACTCCCAACAACTTGGTTTTATTCACGCTGCCAAACATCCTGGGTCGACGTTTTCCACCTAGAAAAAGTATAGAGAAAATGTAGATAATACAGATATAAGTACATTCCCTTCATTTTAATATCAGACACCTTCAAAACAATAACAAAAACAATGGCTTTATGACACAATCTTCTGTTTAAAAGTCTTTGCAGAGTCATCGCAGGATGTACTTTATGAACATCCCATTTCACATCGAGTCTCCAAGGGAAATTTAGTTAGATAAATATATAGATAGACTTGTCTTCTATAAGGAATTGTGTTTTTTCTTTCATTTAAACTACATACAATATATTTGATGACATTTATTATGGACATTATAAACTGCTCACTGTGGTCACTATTATCCTTACACATGACACCAAATTATTATTATCAATGCACAACACATGAATCTGTTTCTGTTGGGCGTGAAACCGCAATGAGTTTACCCTCGACATGCCTGGCATTACTCACAGCTGGCGCTGAAGCAGGAGCAGGGGTGGGAGCAGGGTGGCCCAATGCTGAGCTCCATGAGCGAGCCGGAGATTCTCCAATTGGTACCAAAGCGCTGGAGTTCGGGCCACGAGGGCATGACGGGCTGCATGACTTCTCATTCCTGATCTCTCCGTCCCATGTCTCATAAATATCTGACGTTTTCTTTATGGTCACATATCCTGTCCTGTGACTTTAGGTGGCAAATTTTTTCTTATCTTTTGGCTTCAGGTTCTTCCTCTCATATGCCCACATTCTCTCTCTCTCTCGCTCTCTTTCTCTGTCTCACAGCACAACGGTGTCATGTGTCCTTGATTATTGTGGCCTCATGATACCAATTACGGCTTTGCCCTCTCAAACTCTGACTCAGATACAGAAAGCCATGAAGGTCACAGATATTACCACAGGAAATGCTCTGCAGTACATGCACTGTGTGCCATCTACATTCTCACACATACATTACTTTTAGAACAATTATTTATTTTCAATGCATCAGATCTTTTATTTGTATCTGTCTATCCATCTATAGTGTTTATGAAAAGTGTGGAAACACACTTTTGTACACTTTTAGGCTGTATGTTGAGATATTTCCAGAGGACAGTAAATATTTACTGATATACAAGATGCACATTGATACTCTAAAATATATCTGAGTTTCATTTTCACTTTTGTGAGACATGTTCACCTAATACTTTTAAACACTGATCACTGATTAAAAAAAAAGTCAATCCGTCCCCGGTATGTTGTCCTTAACAAATATATTAATTCGAAATTGCTTCTAATTGTTGTATGTGATCCGGATTCGGATCATTAAGTGAAACAAATAATAATGAACACAATTGAGCCATTCAAAATCAATGGTATTTTTAGTGCAGCTTTTCCGTCTCACAGGTTTAAAAAAAAGGCTCTTGTTCAGTTGTGATTGCATCACTTCGTCTGAAATATAGCAGAGCATGTGATTTTCTGCACACGCACGCACACACACACACACACACACACACACACACACACACGCACACACCATTTCTTCATCTTTTTTTGACACTGAATATTTAGAAATATCTGCTGTGTAACACAACATGACATAATGATGAACATATATGCTCCTTATCCATGCTGAAGTGTGTTTGTGCTTCTTTCTTACACACACATATGAATAAAACAATAAAGTTCATATATGTGTGTCTATATGTCACATACAGACATACACACATAGACATACACAAACACAGACACACACACACATACATATAGACACACACAAACAAACATAAACACATAGACAGACAAAAACACATACACACACACTCAAAGACAGACAGAAACAAAAGGGCACAGACACACACAGAGACAGGGACAGACACACTTACAGAGAGACACACATGTATAGACATAGAAATAAACATAGAGAAACACACATATACACAGTAAGAAACACAGACACTAAGTGACACAGATACATATACACAGACACACACAATTAAACACAGAGACACATGTAGAGACAATAAGAGAGAAAGACAGACAGACCAACAGACAGACAGGTACAAAGAAAGACAGACACATTTAGAGACACAGAAATACGCAAAAAGAGAAACACACACAAACACTGAAAGACACATATCAAAGAGACACTTACTGAGACACAGTGGACACAGAGGAAGGCAAACAAATACGGAGACACACACAGACAGACATTTACACTAAGACACACAATGAGACACAAAAAAAGACACACATTTAACCAAATATTTGAGACAACTGTAAACACCTTCATTTCAATTTCTGTCATTTGATTGTTGAATGTGTGTTTAAACACTTTCGCTTCCCCCCAATACCGTGATTCAATTTCACACACTGCTGACGGACATATATGTAAAAATATTCCCAAAGTGAGAAAGTCTGACTCGACCTTCACTGATGATTCAGCCCCGGCTTCCCCTTAGACTTCTTCATCTGTTACGAAGTTTAAAAATAATCCACCAAACGAGAGAAAAGAGAAAACCAGTTACTCTTGTCAGGGAAAGGTTGGGCTCAGGTCCATGTCTACCAACAGTTACTTACCTTGTATGTTTGTCCTTTGTACTACTTGTATTATAGACAGGGGCTTTAGCGGGACTGATCATCCAGGGGCTGAGCTCATGTTCTTTTCCATTTTTTCAAATAAAATAAATTTGCTTACGCAATCCAGAAACTCAAATGCCTCATATACATACACTGTCAACAGGCTGATTTATGGTTTCTGAGACACATGAATGTTCCTTTAATTTTTATGCAACAAACACAGTAAAAAAGGCAAATACACACAAGAATTGGACAGTAAATGAGTGGAAGAAAGTTCAAATAGGTCATTTTTGTCTCCAACTGAAAACTTGACAGTGAACAGGAGAGAAGATGTGATCACATTGTCTCACCTCCACAATCAAACATGGAGGTGGAAGCTTAATGGTTTGGGGTTGTTTTGGAGCAGGAAAGGTTCTGGTAAATGAAAGGAACCAACATGGCAACCATTCCATAATTCAACAAAATTAAAAAAAAACACCGTCTGGACTGCGGTTTATTGGAATCGGCTTCATTGTACAACAAGACAATGAGCCGAATCGACAAATACGTCTGAACTCTGTAAGAGTTATTTAGAGAGCAAACAGTCGTCTGGAGTGACATCTATCATGGAATCACCTGCCCACTCACCGCACCTAAATCTTCAACTAGTGAAGAACATTTTTGGCGAGTTTTACAAAAAACACACCAAAGTATTTCAGCTGAATGTTTGGAGATACGAAGTGTCCAGATGTTGAGCTGCTCTTCATGCTAAAAGAGGATTTTTCATCTGGACATTTGTACCGTTACATTGCCGAGTTTGTTGCATTGAAACTAAAGGAACATGCAAATGTCTCTTTAAAACAATAAAAGCCTGGGAGTTACCACACACGTACTGTACTGCCATTATTTCCAGGCCTCCATGATGCAAAATTATGGATATAAAAAGCTATCAAACACAAGACTGGGGTAGTTTAGTGAAGATAGTGAAGTACCCACGTTCATTACACTTTGCTTTTATCATGTTCATGTAGCTTAGAACGTAGACATTTACATACGGTTTCAGATTTAAACTTTTTTACATTTTAAAGTTTTCAGTTTCATTGTTTTAACCAGTGGAGCATGAAGTACACAAACCATGTATTTGAGTTAAAGTAGAAATACAGCAGGTAAAATGTGACTCCAGTAAAAGTAAAAGTGTCCCTTTAAACATTCACTTGAGTAAAAGTACAAACGTTTTTGCCTTCAAATGTACAAAAGTATCCAAAGTACTATGATTTATTATAACTTTAATGTTCCTGTTATCATTTTTATCGCAAAACTATTGCTCAACTCAGTTCATGTGAAAAGACTCGAATGTGACTCTCAGCACACTGATCTATTAATAAATCTGATATTAATAACTCAAACACTGATTGATTTCTATTACAATTATCATGAACCCAAAACCTTCTTTTTAACTACATAAAAAAATCGTGTAAATGAGGTCACGTGTGTTGTGGCGAGTTCGAGTCTTGAGTTTATTCCTCTTTAAATGTTCTGCTTGATGTTGAACTGATGCTGAACTGTATGTTAATGACCTGTAGATACACCAAGCGTCAATCAGAACACGTTTAAAACAGAGCGTGCGCTCGACCCTGATTGGTGACTCGCTGCGTGTTTGACCAGTTACGTTTTTATCCTCATGATTAAAAAGGAACGACTGATTTCACAAAATGAGGTTGAGTAAAAAGGAACAAATTTGACTTGTGGTCGAAATGTTGTGAAGTTACAGTAAAAGTCTCTCCAACACACCACAGAGTAAAACATCTGGAAATAAGGTACTAACGAGGATTTTTAAAAAGCTATCTCTTCTTTTTGTCTTTTGACATACATACATGTTCATACAGGCTTCACTTGTTGGGTTCCATTCACCACAAAGCCAAATGTTCTGGGAAACCTGACTTTTCCAACCATATGCGTTTCCTTTCTAAACTTTTCCCACAAATGTTTGGATGTGTAGCATAAAACTTTTCCTCCACTTGACTTCAATAGACCCAAACCTGTTCTAACATGAACATGCTCCTGTGCACAAAGCCAGCTCCATGTGGATATGCTTTCCATGGTTTGGAAGGTGTAGAAGATCTCCTGTTATTGACTGCACCTCAGGTCTCCTCACCTCACCTACTGTACATCAGTACCTGACTTTACTAACACCCTGGTGGCTGAATGGGATCTCACACAAATCTCCACATCTAGCGAAACGTCTTTCCATACGAGTGGAGCTCATTATAACAGCAAATATGGACACATAAGCTCGCAATGAGAAACTCATCAGAAGGCTGTTCTCCTCTCGATCTTAAAAAATAGACTGAATTTAGTGTTGGACATTTATCTTCTGGATTATTCAGCAGGGTACGATGTGTACGTTTCTGTCTTCCTCCAGCTCACAGTCTGGTCATTTTGACATTTCAATAAAATACACCTGTTCAGTGACTCAGTGACTTCAATCGTGACAAGCTGCCAGTTTCCTGAGATTTACCCACACACACACACACACACACACACACACACACAATTATTTAAAAAAAACACCCAAATCAAATAGCCACAACCGTGGTGAGCAGAAAAGCATCTCAAAACACACGACACATTAAAAGACAAGAACAGTAATCCAAACCTAACCTTTTATCTCTCAAAAAACCCAAACAAATTAATAAACAGTTAAAGTTTCACCAGGCATATCATCTACTGTGGGTCAATAATTTGCTACAATTTCTAAGTACACAGGAGAACAACCGAGACACAGGACACCAGTGAGACAGATGCAAACTGAAGCGTGTAAAAAATAACAACTCTATACATTGCACACACACACACACACACACACACACACACACACACACATATATATATATATATATAATTTTTACTGTTATGGATGGACCAGGGGACTTTTAGAGAGAATATTATGCAATCAGAAGTCCAACATGAACCTCAAAAATTAGTTCATACTCACCTTATGAAGTATCTCCGGTCACAGTGGCATTTCTCTTCCAAGTCTCCTTTCCTGCACCATTGCCTTCAGCAACTCAATTAGATTTTATTTCTTGAAACATTAATTATTATTATTATTACATTTTCTATTTATTATAATGGTTCCTTGTAGTTTAAACGCATGAACTCGTTTCCAGGATGTGACTTAGAAAGTTTAGCTGAAAGAAGAAAAAGAAAAAGAAAGAGAGGAGGAAGCTCGATTATGAATCCTATGAGCGCTGGTTGTGATCGTGAGACTCCACACTACCGCACGAAACTGTCAAAGCGGGTCATGGAGCGGCAGTGGGCGGGGCTTTGTGCTCACGTGCTCATGTTTAACCACGCCCACCACACATCTGGGGCGGAAGTGCTGATCAATGAGATGAAACCAGGCATGAGGAGCAGAAATGAGGCAACAACAACAATAATAATAATAATGATAATAATAAAAATTAATAATAATAATAATAATAATAATAATAATAATAATAATATAAAGGAGTGTAAAATGATCCACTATAACAATCCAATAATACATTAGGGTATATCAAATACTAAAGTAAATAAAACATATAATAAACAATACAAGAAGAATAAACAATTCTTTAAACAACTATTTACCTAATTAATGTTTACATTTATGGCATTTATACAACTCTGTGGCTATGGGGTTAAGGGCCTTGCTCAGGGGCCCAGGTGTGGCATCTTGTTGTGGCTGGGATTTGAACATATGACCTTTGAATCCAAAGTCCAACACCTTAACCACTAATCTAGCACCTCCACTAATTTAGCACCTCCACACACCCCATATTATTATACGTCAGTTTCCTAGTTTTGTCAGATCCACTTTGTGTTTAATTTAACAAACAGCATGTCATTATAGAGTTTAAAAAGCTTCAAAAGAACTTAAAATATATGAAACTGTCGGTATTTCGATGTTTTAAAACATTTAACAAGAAGCTAAGATTTTATTACTTATAAATCTTCTAGCATTATCACCCTATAAGTGAGAATCATATATATATATATATATATATATATATATACAAATATATATATTTATGTGTGTGCGTGTGTGTGTGTGTGTGTGTGTGTGTATGTTTGATTTTACCAAATACTTATATCTTTATTTTTTTGTGGGTAGAGATGCAATACTACCAGCTAGGTTATGCTAGGTATCTATCACATTAGCAGGCTAATCTGTATGTCAGCATATAGTTATTATTAGAATATTTTTTTTTTTTTTACTATTAGCAAACACCCGACTCGTTTTTGTGGCTTTTAAATCACACACATTGTTCATGCTCCATTTACTCGAATGACGGTTGATACACTGATTAGCATGTTTGTGTGCCTGATTATACACACAGATTGTTCTACTTAGCATTTGCCCTGGCTCGCTCTCCACAACTCTTAATGTGTTTAATATTAACGTATTAATGACATTATTATTAATAGTATGTAATTAATCTAAAAGTGGACTGAGAGCAACATGACTTACTTTTGAAATCTTCTATCTTTCGTTCTATTTATAAATACGGTTTATCAAGTTGCTTTTAACAAAACGACGGCTTACTGTTTAGCAGAAACTTTTATACTAGTTTATTATGCATTTTGAATCTTTTTCATCAGTTCATTTCTTGAAACAGGCCGTGAACGGAGCGGTGAACTAGTCGAACACGACAGCGAGAACACCGTCGGGCCTTTTGTGTTACTGGAGCCTGACAGTCCATTCACTGAGGCAACGGTTCTGCTGAATATTTGATGAAGTTGATGTTTGAGGCCGTTCGCCTGTTTGTTCTTAGCACATGCGGGTATTAAATATTTATATTACAGCAAATGACTGCTTTTTTCATTCACCTAGATCTCTAATAATAATAATAATAATAATAATAATAATAATAATAATAATAATAATAATTCAAAGATATGTATTATATTATACACACAAACACACACACACACACACACACACAAACACACAGGAAAACTGTGCAGGAGATAGAGACCATTAATGGAATACATTTCCCCATAGAAACAGACGTGCCCACTGCCTGGTGTCTCTGAGGAACAGATGGAAAAACTGAAGATGCAGACAGCACCCTCAGGGTGGAGAAGGTGCACATGTTCTTCTGTTCCATAAACCCAGTGGAAAAACATCCTAATGAACATGACCTGAATCACAGACCTGTTCCTTTTGTCCTTATAATATATTTACAGGTGGGTGAAGAGTAACTAAGCAATATTTATTGGTTATAGACCTTGTTGTCCTTATCTTCATGCAGGAGCATGCAAAATGCACCACATTTTGCTCTTACTATGGGTGTGTGTGTGTGTGTGTGTGTGTGTGTGTGTGTGTGTTTACCAGCATTCAACACAGTTGGCTGTAATCATGCAGACCTCAGGAATTGCCTCAAGGAAGTCCAGCTCTTACTTAATGTGATGTTTTTTCCTGTAGGGCTACACAAAGGAGGCGGTGAACAGGATAAAGCCTCGCACACTGGAGGACTTGGAGGCACAGAACGGATTCAGGAGGTTCTCAGAAATATCTGGTTGACGCCACCAGTGCCTACATTGCTCAACTTAACATACAGACATTATTGTCTAAATACCTGGCAACATAAGTTCATTTACAGCCTAAAGAAACATCAAAACTGTGTCCAAAGAGTCAATATTCTGTGTGAGCACATTGATATCCAGCACTGCCTCAATCCTCCTGGGTGTGGAATTCACCAGAGCTGCACAGGTTGTTGCTGGGATCCTCTTCAACTAAATAATGACATCACAGAGCTGCTGGATGTTAAACACATGGCGCTTCACCACCTTCCACTTGAGGATGCACCACAGGTGCTTAATATGGTTCGGGTTTGGAGAAATACTTGGCCACTCAATTGCCTTCACCTTCAGTAAGGCAGTTGTTATCTTAGCGGTGTGTTTGGGGTCATTATGTTGGAAAACTTCCATTCGGCCCAGTTTCTGAATCGAGGGCATCATGTTCTGCACTCATGCAGCCCCAGACCATGATGCTATCACCACCAAGCAACACACAATGTTCTTGCTACATTTTTACAAGGGCGTTGCCTCACATGCATTCACAAGTTTATCTTAGTCTCACCAGACCACAGGGCATGTTTCCAGCAAATCATGCTCTTGGACATGACGTCTTTAGCAAACCGACTTTTTTCTAAAAAATGCAGTCCATGTTGAACATCCAGTGGTCAGTATGAGAGAATCGTCCTCAAAGCACCACATTTTATCTGCTCTGACACAAGATACACATATTTGTATGGTCCTGACAACAGACAAAAATATAAACATGGTGAACAGGACATGTGGCTTCACACGATTACATCACATACAGCTGTTAGGGTGTACTCACTTTTGTTGGCAGTTATTTAGACATTAACCGCCACATGTTCAGTTATTTTCAGCTGCAAGCCGCACATTGATACTCTCAAATATAGCCAAGTTTCATTTCTACAGTATAATATAATATTTTACAATATAATAAAAAGAGGGAGGGATAGAGAGGTTTAAATTTTATTTTTACAAAAACCATACATGCATGAAAAATCAGTGTAAGAACATGCAGTAATTACTAAAGACAAAGTGCATAACCACACACACACACACACCAACACATACACACACACACACATACACAGGTTCTCATTCTAGCTGTGGTGCACAATGCCATCTATGCTTTCTTGGATTTCTGTCATCTTCTTCAACATCTGGTTAATCTTCATTTCATCAAACTCCAAGCACACAAACTCCGAGTCCTGAGAGAGCGACAGAGGGGGTAGGGGGGTCGGGGTTGGTGAGAGAGAGAGAAAAACAACGAGAGAGCAAATAGAGGTGTTAATGGTGGAGAGCAGACATGCTCCTGATCTTCAACTTTTGATTTGGTTTTAATATGATGCATCATTCCTGCGACACATGCGCATGTCCAGCAACGGCACCCCACACCTTCATCACTGTTCACTGTTTCATTTTATTCTTCTTGGCTACTCATTTATTTATTAACTTTTAAGCGTTTTGTAGACTACAATTCTCCATTTTTTTTTTATCCTGAAGCTTTGACAATATTCTAAACAATCTAGGCAAGAAAGGGACTTTGTCCTTTATGTAGACCCTACATAGTGTCCATCATAGCATAGCATATTTATATATGACAAAATGAGAAAAGAAAATCCAACAAATCACATTGTCTGATTTTTTAAGAATGTATTTGCAAATTATGGCAGGGAAATAGGTATTTGGTCACCTACACAAACCTGTAACAACTTCTTTAAGAGGCTCCTCTGTCCTCCACTTGTTACCTGTATTAATGGCACCTGTCTGAACTCGTTATCAGTATAAAAGACATCTGTCCACAACCTCAAACAGTCTCAAACAGACTCCAAACTCCACTACGGCCAACACCAAAGAGCTGTCAAAGGACACCAGAAACAAACTGTAGACCTGCACCAGGCTGGGAAGACTGAAACTGCAATAGGTAAGCTGCTTGGTGTGAAGGCATCAACTGTAGGAACAATTATTAGAAAATGGAAGACTTACAAGAGCACTGATAATCTCCCTTAATCTGGGGCTCCATGCAAGATCTCACCCTGTGGGGGTCAAAATGATCACAAGAACGGTGAGCAAAAATCCCAGAAGCACACGGGGGGACCTAGTGAATGACCCGAGAGAGCTGGGACCAAAGTAACAAAAGGCTACCATCAGTAACACACTACACCGCCAGGGACTTAAATCCTGCAGTGCCAGACGTGTCCCCTTGCTTAAGCCAGTACACGTCCGGGCCTGTCTGAAGTTTGCTAGAGAGCATTTGGATGATCCAGAAGAGGATTGGGAGAATGTTATATGGTCAGATGAAACCAAAATAGAACTTTTTGGTACAAACTCAACTTGGAGGAGAAAGAATGATGAGTTGCATCCAAAGAACAGCTTACCTACTGTGAAGCATGGGGGTGGAAACATCATGCTTTTATTCGTGTATAGGAAAGAATGAATGGGGCCATGTATTGTGGGATTTTAAATGAAAACCTTCTTCTATCAGCAAGGGTATTGAAGATGAGACGTGGCTGGGTCTTTCAGCATGACAATAATCCCAAACACACCACCCCAGCAGCGAAGGAGTGGCTTTGTAAGAAGCATTTCAAGGTCCTGGAGTGGCCTAGCCAGTCGCCAGATCTCAACCCCATAAAACATCTTTGGAGGGAGTTGAAAATCCGTGTTGCCCAGCGACCGCCCCAAAACATCACTGCTCTAAAGGAGATCTGCATGGAGGAATGGGCCAAACTACCAGCAACAGTGTGTAAAAACCTTGTGGAGACTTACAGAAAACTTTTGATCTCTGTCATTGCCAACTTTCAGTCCTTTCTATAGACCCTACATAGCGTCCACCGTAACATATGATTATAGAGAAAGAAAGAGCGTGAGAGAGAGTGTTTTTCACACCCCTTTATTTCAACCCATTTTTTTTTTTTCTTTAAGAAACGAGTGTTTACGCCCTACACCCAGACCGGCCCTAACGAGTGCTGCAGATGTCGACTCGGTGAGATCACGCTGCTGATGAGACGCTTCTAATTCGCAGATAAGAAAAACGTTTACGTGGAAATAAAAGCTCAAACCCTCGATGGGTGCGAACGCTGCCACTAATGCATCCGAGTTTCCTGTAAACCGCTCCATCAGCGTTACAGAGGAAAAACGCTACGAGGGCCAGAAACATTATCATCGTCCGCAAACTCATCACCACAGATGTGGCTAGATCTGACTTGTGGGTGTGTCTGGGGTCTGACACACAGGAAAAACATCAACATGATAAGAATTAGTGTCTGATTAACTTCATTAACTTTAACAAAGAGAAATGGGGAAAGTGAAGATACAAGAAAGGAACTAGAGGCGACATGAAACGTGAACCCGTTTGGACAAAAAGTACACGTAGATACAGTTTTAACGCTCTTGAGCAACGTTAGCAACCAGTGCACGTAACCTTTATATACACACTTACGCCTGCGTAATCAAATATTCTGCATTTCAACATAAAGTAAAGAGCATTCGCTGCAGAAACACACACACACACACACACACACACACACACACACAGCAGAGACAGGAAGATGTGTGTGAAAAAAAAAAGAGAAGTCTATGAGCTCAAAACCCCAGATGTCTAGATACCGAAATAAACCCGAAAACTATTTCAGCAGCATCTCAGCACAAGAAACCAGGAGCTTGACCATTTTTTTTTTCTTCGTCAGGATAAAGAACCAGGAAAATGTTACAACACGATATCGGAGTAATCACTTATACATTTTGTGCTTAAGGCTCTGGGTAACTGATCAGAAGGCCCCGGAATCGCCATGCTGCCGATCTTGGGGGCCCTTGAGTAAGGCCCCTAATTATTAGTATTCCAGGGGGTGCTGTAACATGGCTGATTCTGTGCTCTGAGCCCAGTTTCTGTAAATGTACGTGCGAAAAGTAAAAAACCCCTTTATATATATATATATATATATATATATATATATGTTGTTGTTTTTTTTTTTTTACAATGGTGGGTATATGTATATATGTATATATGTATATAT
>MU551540.1:476274-511039 GCA_024362625.1 Silurus asotus | reverse complement strand
GGGGGGGGGGTTGGAGAGGAAGCTCCGGGGGGGCGAGGAGGTGGGCTACGCTTCCTGAGTGCGATTACCGAGAAGTCTGGAGGTTTTAGGTCACACGCAACGCTGCAGGTTTCGTTACTGCTGAACTATTTGTGATTGATCTTCAAGTACTGCAGAAATTACACAGATATATTTGAGAGTATATGCAGTAAGATAACAACATGCGGAGGTTAACGTCTAAATACCTGGCAACAAAAGTGCGAAACCACACGTCCTGTTCGCCACGTTCATGTTTTTGTCCGTTTCTCAGGACCATACAAATGTGTGTATCTTGTATTAGAGCTGATGAAATTTGGTGCTTGGGGTCGATTTCCTCATACTGACCACTGGATGTTCAACATGGAACCTCATGGTAAAGAACTCTCTGAAGATTTGAGAGAATTGTTGTTCTCCACAAAGATGGCGAGACTATGAGAAGATCAGTATCGCCCTGAGGTACAGTACAGTGGTCAGAGTCATACACAGGTTTTCCACTCAGACCTCGTAATTGTCAATCAAAGAGAAAGCTGTTTAAAAAAAAAAAAAAAAAGGAAGCTGTTTAAAAAAAAAAAAAAGGAAACAGACGCATGAGTGCTGCAGCATTGCGTAGAAGGTCGCATGTCAGTGCTCAGACCACACGTTGCACACTGAGGTTTGCAGGCCGTCGTCCGAGAAAGCACCATGACAAGCACATCTCAGCAGGGCTCCAGTGTGTACCAAGAGAAGGAACCAAGGAAGAATTTCAAGGAATTAAATACAATGGAGGACGTACCCTAGTTTCCTCGTGATGGATCGTTTAAGGTCACCTTCGTCGCTCCCTGTTATCAGTTCGAACCACATGTTCGTTACAGATTCTGAATTTCTGCACACTTTGTCTTTCCTGATGTCTCCTCAGCCAATCACAGTCCACAAATGTGCCAAACAAAAGTATTGGGACACTAGACTTTTCCCGACATTGTTACCACAAAGCTGAAGGTTTGATCGTAGGACATTTACGAGATCCTCGTCACCTCACCTCCATCATTTATTAACACCCTGAAAGTCTCCAGAAAATCTAGTGGAACATTTTTCCAGAAGAGTGGAGTTTATTCTAAGAGTAAATGAAGACTAAATGGGAATGGGATGTTCTAGTGGAAGAACAGAATACACAAATTATAAAGTTTTTTTTTTTTTGAGTTGTTCCTATTTTTAAAACACCAGCACACCATGACAAATTCCTCGTACATGAAACCCATGATGCTGGACAATAAAGATGATTCTGAGCCATACGAATCAAAAGATCAATCATTACGAATGAATAATAAACTCTCACCTGTCCGTTTCTCCCCAGCTCGAGCTCCACCAGAGCCACGGGGCTGTTAGACATCTGCCCCCTGCTGGTAGCGGTCTGCAGGTCCACCCTCCAGTTCAGTCCTCTCAGTGCAGGCTCCCAGCGGCTCTGTGACACCAGGCTCTCTCGCACCCGGGAACGGTGTCCCTTCCAGAACCTCGCCAGAGCCGCCGTCTGCTCCGGGGTCGTACCTCCACCACCATGCTTACGCGACTGAGCTGTCAGAAACGCCTCCAGCTGGGCCTGGTCCATATCCGCCACGGCCACGGACTGAGCACAGGGACAGAGGGAGAGGAGAGGAGGAGAGGAAAGGGGAAGAAAGGAGAGTAGAGCAAAACAGTGGAGAGGAAAGTAGAGGAGAGGAAATGAGGAGAGAAGATGAAAGGAAAGGAAAGCAGAGGAAAAGAGAGGGGAGAAGATTATATGAAGTACTGCTGAGACATTAACATTCGTACTTCTTTTCTTTCTTTGTATCGCTCCATCTTTCTTTTGGTTTACTTTTTTTTTTTATTTGTTATATCATTTTCAGCCTCATTTCTTCTTTACATCTGCCCCCCCCTCTCTTTTACCATCCCTCTCTCTCTCTGTTTATTTTTCTTCTTTATATCCATTTATCTTTCCTTTTTTTACTCCTTTTCTTACCCTTATTTATCACTCCTTTTTTCTTTTTCATTTCTCCTTTTCCTTCTTTATTGTTAACTTGCTCATTTCGATTCCCTTTTCCTATATATTTCTTTCCACCTCTTTCCATCCATCCATCCCTCCATCAATCCATCCATCCATCCATCCATCCTTCTAATCTATATGTGGGATTACATAAAACTAAACACTGCCACCTAGAGGCCAGTATTTTATGGTTTTTAAGAGACACGCATGTTTCTATGTAAGGTAACTGTATTAAGATTTACTTTAACCAAACAAATCTATAAATGTCCAGATGTTCCACTTTATTTCCATAAAAATCCTCCCTTCACACACACTCTCAGCATCCAGACACTTCATTTCTCCAAACATTCATCTAAAATATTTTGCTGTGTCTCTTCTAAAACTCTATAAAGATGTTCTTCACTAGATGGCGATTTCTTTGTGATCCACTTCATCCCAGAGCAGTTTAGTAGGATTTAGAAGCAGTAACTGGGCAGATGATTCCATGATAGACGTCACTCTGTTAATCACATTCTTCACAGGACGACTACAGAGTTTATGTAGTGTATAAACACTGATTTTTTTGTATTGAATGGAGGCACAGCAGAAGAGGAACATAAACACGCTTCCAGATTAATAATGAGTCGAATCCTGCCATAAGAACCAACAGATGAAATGATCTGCCCCACCCCTGGGTTTCCTCTGGGTTCTCCAGTTTCCTCCTGAAAACTTTGCAGGAGGAGATTCGGTTTCTCAAATTGTCAACCAAAAGTTGGAGGGAATGAATAGGAGTGTGTGTGTGTGTGTGTGTGTGTGTATTATTCCTTTTTTGTGTTGCCCTGTAATTAACTTGTGTCCTGTCCCCCAGGGTGTATCCATATACAGTTTAGGTATAAAATGATTGGTGAATGAATGAATGAGTGAATGAGTGAGTGAGTGGATGGATGGATAAATGGATGAGTGAGTGGATGGATGGGTGAGTGAGTGTGTGAGGGATGGATGGATGGATGAGTGAGTGAGTAAATGAGTGAGTGGATGGATGAGTGAGTGAGTGGATGGATGGATAAATAGATGGATGGATGAGTGAGTAAATGAGTGAGTGGATGGATGGGTGAGTGTGTGAGTGGATAGATGGATGGATGGATAGATGGTGTACCTGGACATCATTCTCAGCAGAATGGATTAAACAGGAGTGCACTGTATGTTTATCACTACAGTCTGGATTGAGATTCAGTGTATTCAGTGTTTTGGAGTCTTGATCTCGCTTTTTCTCAGTGCATTCTGAATACTGTAATAAGTAAAAACTGCTCAGTGTCTAAACCCCATGTGACTGCAGAAGATACTGCAGAAGATACTGGACACAACTCCAGTGTTCTTCACCCTGCGGCTAAATCGCTTAGCTTAATAACGCACTTTATACCTTTAAATGGCCCCGCATTTTGTCATACAGAGCCCGAAACTCGTCCTGAGACACGGCGGGGTAAAGCTCATCCTTCAGCAGCTCCTCCGTGATCTCCGAGTTCCCGTAATAAACTCTCTGCGCGATTCCGTTCAGCAGACCGCACAGCGCCTTCACCGCCTCCACCTCCGTCTCCGCCATGTTGACTGCTGACCGGGCAGTCATGTGACCCGCGAGCTCACGTGACCTACAGGCGCGTTCACGATGCCTCGTGATCTGATTGGACAGCGGCTTATCGCGCTGAATGTATGAGTTTTCTTTCTTTCTTTCTTTCTTTCTTTCTTTCTTTCTTTCTTTCTTTCTTTCTTTCTTTCTTTCTTTCCTTTTATTGACATCTCCCATTAACTTTTTTTCTTTCTTTCTTTCTTTCTTTCTATTGACATCTCCCATTGACTTTCTTTCTTTTCTTTCTTTCTTTCTTTCTTTCTTTCTTTCTTTCTTTTCTTTCTTTCTTTCTTTCTTTCTTTCTTTCTTTTTTTCTTTCTTTCTTTCTATTGACATCTCCCATTAACTTTCTTTCTTTCTTTCTTTCTTTCTTTCTTTCTTTCTATTGACATCTCCCATTGACTTTCTTTCTTTCTTTCTTTCTTTCTTTCTTTCTTTCTTTCTTTCTTTCTTTCTTGCTTTCTTTCTTTCTATTGACATCTCCCATTGACTTTCTTTCTTTCTTTCTTTTTTTTCTTTCTTTCTTTCTTACTATTTACATTTCTTACGTTTTTTTATTTTCTTTCTTTCTTTTTTCTTTCTTTCTTTCTATTTACATTTCTTATGTTTCTTACTTTTCTTTCTTTCTTTCTTTCTTTCTTTCCTTCTTTCTTTCTTTCTACTTTCTTTCTTTCTTTTTTCTTTCTTTCTTTCTTTCTTTCTTTCAATTTTTCTTTCTTCCTCTTTCTTTATGTTGATCTTTTCATCTTTATATCTCTCTATGATTTTCTTCTTTGCATCTCTACATGCTTCTTTGTCCTTATTTTCTGATTTAATATGTTCTTTTGTCTGATTTATTGCTACAGATTTTTTTTTCTATACTTATTTTCATTCTTTATATTTTTCCTTTTTTTCTAATTTATGTTTTCTTCTTAATTTCTATTAATTTTCTTTTCCTATTCCCTAATTTTCTATTTATCCCTGGATTATTGGGATGTTGAGGAGATAAAACACATTTAATTTTTCCAGAATGATCTGTGATTATGTTTTAAATAAATAAAAGGGACATTTTGAAAAGGAATCAACACAAGTGGTGTGTGTCCCCTGATGATGACATCATAAACATAGACTGAAAATAATCTGTTTTTAATCTGTAATGAATAAATGTGTCACTGCAGTAAGTAATAGTTCATCAGTCCATAAACTACATGTCTAAATATAACCTCATAAAAGTTCAACCTGAACTATAGATTATGGTAGAAGTGAATCAGTTGATTAGAATTGAATATTTATGAGTTATTAATGAGTTTGTGTACACTAGTCCACAATTAGGTTAGAGATTAGTATGGGCTTCTTCACATTCCACATTTGGTCTTTATTTGCTGTTATAATAAACTCCATACTTCTCTGAAGATGTTCCACTAGATTTAGATTTAGATTGGATTTTTAACCATGAGGGTGTTATTAAAGTCAGGTACTGATGTGGGTGAGAAGGTGAGGAGGCCTGGGGTCCACTCAGTGTTCACATTCAGCCAATTCAGGGTTGGAGCTCTTTAGCAGGAGATCTTCCACATTTTCCAACCCAGGTAAAGCAGATCTTCATAGAGCTGGCTTTGTGCACAGGGGTATTGTAATGCTGGAACAGGTTTGGGTCTCCTAATGAAGGCAGGTGAAAGTTTGGTGAAGAACCACATATGGCTGGAAAAGCCAGGTGTCCCAATACTTATGTCATATAACTCTGCTGTTTGAATTCTCCCTTGATGACATGATACATTGTGTAGCTGTAAACGTATAAAAAGCAAATATGACATAACACCTTGAGACCATAATTGGGAAATAATCATGGTTGCCGCGGTAACCGGGGCTCCTTTTTATGACGCCGTTGATTATTTTCCTGTAGCAGCATAATAATTGGGTTTCAAGTCTCTAAAACACACACATGAAAGAGGTATATACTGTAAAAAGAAAACATTCATTGGGCTTTAAGACCTTTGAACCTGTCGTACAGTCATTACAGTTTATGAGGTAGAAATAAAGATAAAGAGATAAAGTGTGTGTGTGTGTGTGTGTGTGTGTGTGTTTCTGAGACAACACAAATTGCTGTTCCAACCTTGTATTTGGAAGTGTGAGTTTGACTGGACACGTACTGGGACGTGCGGGTGGACGAGATGAATTTATTCCGCTCTGAACTTCTTCTCATTCTGGCCTGCGTGTGTGTTCATGCCGTACAGGCCGCCATCGGTAAGTGTTTCTTTACTACAATGCAGACAATGTTACCGTGTGATTCAGCATCCAACAGGAACAGGGTTTTGCTAAGGGGCCCAGCAGTAGTAGCTTGGTGGTGCTGGGATTGGATCTCAAGACCTCATGATCTATGTTCCAACATCTTACTCATTGATCTACCACGTCCCTTCGTGAAGATGTATAAATTCATCGAATTACACAGGAATCACGTTTTATTTACTAAATAACAGAACATCCTGAAGGCCTCCTGTCTTCTGTCTTCCTTTGTGAACACCTCGGACTCGACGTCAGGAACGCACACTTTTACACAACCATCCAAAAGAAAAAAAAGGTAGATTAAAAGAACAGTATTTTTATAGATGTGTAACGATTTACCTTGAGGGACTCAACACACAGATTATTGTTTGGCCAAAAGTATCAGGACACCCAACTTTTTTTTTTTTGCTGTATGTGGTTCTTCACAGCGGTGGACAGTAACGAACTAAAATGTAATTAGTTCCTGTACTTAAGTAGCTGTTTTGTGTATCTGTACTTTTCCATTGTTGAGACTGTAACTTCACTACATTTCAAAGTCAAATTTCTAGCTTTTTACTCAACTACATTTTGTAAAATCAGTCCTTTTTAATCATGAGGATAAAAACGTTAATGGTGAAACACGCAGCGAGTCACCAATCAGGGTCGAGCGCACGCTCTGTTTTAAACGTGTTCTGATTGGCGCTTGGTGTATCTACTGATCACCAACATACAGTTCAGCATCAGTTCAACATCAAGCAGAACATTTAGAGAGGAATAAATGATGAAGAAACTCCAGACTCGAACTCACCACCACACAAGTGACCTCATTTACACCAATTTTTTTTTAAGTAGTTTAAAAGAAGGCTTTGGGCTCATGATTATTATAATAGAAATCAATCAGTGTTTGAGTTATTAATATCATTCTATTAATAGATCAGTGTGCTGAGAGTCACATTTGAGTCTTTTCATATAAACTAAGTTGATAAAGTAAAGAGTCTGTGATAAAAATGATAATAGGAACATTTATAGCCATAATAAATCACAGTGTTTTCAATGCTTAAGTTCATTTTAGGGCAAAAACTTTTGTACTTTTACTCAAGTAAAAGTTTAAAGGGACACTTTTACTTTTACTGGAGTCACATTTTACCTGCTGTATCTCTACTTTAACTCAAATACATGGTTTGTGTACTTCGTACACCACTGGTCCACCAACTTGGAAACACCCAATTGTATTGGACGACTTTGGATGAAATTATTCCCTCACCCAAATCTGTTTCAGCAGGACAATGTCCCTGTGCACAAAGCCTCATTCAGTATCGTTATCATCTTTAAACTTTAACAATGCTCATTCAAGTGATAGATGAATATTATCTCTTTTTTGATCAGAGATAAAGCTTGTTTTTCGCGTTCTGATGCAGAGTATATGGTTAATGCCTCATATGACAGTGGACTTTTAGGGATTTAAAAAAAAAATTTTTTTCAGGAAAAAATTGGCTAAAAAATAAGGCTGGGTGTGCTGCCATTTTACCTCTGTCTATCTCTGGTGTTATTTCACCATCACGTGTTTCCCTGGCAAAACGCTCACACCCCTCCCATTTCCCCTCACCCTTCTCCCCAACACCTAAAAGTCAAGTCAAGTTTATTTCTATAGCGATTTTCACAACAGACATTGTCTCAAAGCAGCTTTACAGAATTTAACAGTGAAGGTGAACGATGTGTATTTATCCCTGGTGATCAGCTGTGCCGACTGTGGCAAGGAAAAACTCCCTTAGATGTTATGAGGAAGAAACCTTGAGAGGAACCAGACTCAAAAGGGAAACTATCCTCATTTGGGTGACATCAAGTGTGATTATAGTCTTTAATCAATACAGAACACTGGAGAATGAGAACTAACATGAGCACTGGAGTGTAAGATTATAAGTAATGTTCTTTTACAGTCTTATACAGTCATTTGAGTTTATGGAACCAGGAGCTGCTGAGCAACTCATAAAATATCTTAACATTTGAGATCATCATAAATCTAACACCAGCTTTCCCATGCCAGAGCCTTTAAACACTCCAGGAGTTCCAATGTTCAAACTACATCAGGTGGAATCCCGCTGGCACTGTTACGTCTCTAGATAGTTCGGGATGTTTGCGAGGTCGGCCTCTACTTCTTTAAAGGTCCACAATCTTCATGAGGTGGGACACAACTGGAGCTGGTGCAACCTCAGAATCCCTCGGGATGGGGAGAGAAAGAGAAGCAGTGGAGAGGAATAAGCGTAGCTGCTGTTCATGATATTAACAGCACAAGTTGATGATGTGCATGTGATCAGATGTTCTGGAGCACAAGGTTATGATGTGATGTGTGTTATGTGTAGGCTTTGCTAAAAAGATATGTTTTTAATCTACACTTAAACTGGGAGAGTGTGTCTGAGCCCCGAACACCGTCAGGAAGACACTTCCAGAGTTTAGGAGCTTAATGTGAGAATATTTTACCACCTTTCGTGGACTTTGCTATTCTAGGAACTACTAGAAGCCCAGAGTTTTGAGATCTCAGGGAGCATGACGGATTGTAGCGTGTTAGAAGACTGGATAGATACATGGGAGCCAAACTATTTAATGTTTTGTAGGTAAGAAGCAGTAGTTTGTAGTTGATTTGAAACTTAACAGGAAGCCAGTGTAGGGACGATAAGATTGGGGTTATATGATCATATTTTCTTGACCTTGTGAGAACACTGGCTGCTGCATTCTGGACAAACTGTAGCTTGTTTATTAATGACGCAGGACAACCACCTAGTAACGCATTTCAATAGTCCAGTCTGGAGGTCATGAACGCATGGACGAGCTTCTCTGCATCAGATATAGATAACATGTTTCTTAGCTTGGAAATATTTCTAAAACTGATTCATGCTACTTAACATACATAAACCCAACACTGTCCTGACTAATCCTAATACAGTCTTATATTGTTTAAAAATCTGCATCTTTCTCCCCCTCTTTTTCTCACTTGGAAACATATGTACATGTTTAATGTATTGTCTTTCCACCTCCACAGGTACCTCAGAGATAAACTGTGCAAGTGGAAATAATCAGAACGTCGGTTCTACCTCAGAGGGCTTTGAAGGTATAGAAGATACACAAGACATGTCATACTGTACCTCAGAGAAGCCTTATAGCGTTCCTGTTTTCCACTGATATCAAAATATCAGTCAAAAATATCGAAATATGTACAACCTCAATTCCCAAAAGCTGGGACGTTGTGTAAAATGTAAATAAAAACAGAATGCAATGAATTGCAAATCTCATAAATTCCATATTTCATTCACAATAACAAGTGTTTAAAATAAGAATATATACCAGGTAAAAATAAGGTCATTTGAAATTTGATGGCTGCAACACGTCTCAAAAACGTTGGAACAGGAAAATGTTTACCACAATGTAGCATCAGGTCTTCTGTCCAAATACATCTGGGAACTGAGGAGACCAGTTGCTGAGGTTTTGGGAGAGGAATGTTGTCCCATATGTGTCAGATAAAGGATTCTAGCTGCTCAACAGTTCTGGGTGTGCTTTGTTGTGTTTTTTTTATTTCATAATGGACCAAATGTTTTCATATGGTGAAAGGTCTAGACTGCAGACAGGCCCGTTCAGCACCCAGACTCTTTTACCTTCAAATTCATGCTATTGTAATAGATTCAGTATGCAGTTAGCATTATCTTGCTAAATTTGAAAAGCCTTCCCTAAAAAAAGAAATTTTCTGGCTCTAAAAACTGTATATAGACAGGCAATAATGCACTCCCATACCATCAGAGATGCAGCTTATTAAACTAAGGGCTGATAACAAGCCAGATGGTCCCTTTCCTCTTTAGTCCAGAGGACCATGGTTTCCAAAATGAAATAAAAATGTTGATTAATCTGAACAGTTTTTCACTTTGCCTCAGTTCATTTTAAATGATCTTTGGCCCAGAGAGGATGTCAGTGTTTCTGGATCATGTTCACGCATGCCTCCTTCTTCGCATGATAGAAACTGTTTTTATAGACAATGATTTTTGGAGGTGTTAATAAACCAATACAGTAATTTCTATTACAGAATCATGACTGTTTTAAATGCAGTGCCACCTTAGGGCCCAAAGATCACGGGCATCCCAGGCCTCCTCACCTCACCTACATCAGTACCTGACTTTACTAATGCCCTGAAATAGAATAAACACAAATCTCCACAAGCACACACTCCAAAATCTAGTGGAACATCTTCCCAGAAGAGTGAAGGTTATTATAAAAGCGATTGGGGACTAAATGTGGAAAAGAATGTTAAAAAATAATACACATAGCAATCTTATGCTCAGGTGTCCACAATCATTTATCTTTCATAATGTATTTTATCTCATATAAATATTTTTTTGCTTAATAGTTATTTAAGAAAAGACTTATGTGCTCGTATGTACAGGTATGTATAAATCCCTGGTGATAATCTGCGCTGCTTGCTGAACCATCACTAATTACCATATGTTAAAAGTTAAAACAACATATACACAGCAGTGAAGGAGTGAAAATGTACCTGCATGACAGTCTGATATGAGATTGGTGTGAAATGTCCCACAGGAGATGTAGAGAGTCTGACTAACATCAGCCCTGGTGATTCGCTGCAGTTAGAGGGTTACCCCTTCCCCATCGGCAAGGACTTTCTGGAACTGGTTCACGTTCCTGGAGAAACGACTGGCACCATCAGAACCACAAAACCTCTGGATGCTGATGCTCTGACTGAGGTCTCCACTTGTACTACACTCACTATCGACAGACAAACAGACAGACAGATAGAAGGCTAGATAGCTGGATAGATGGATTAATAGATAAACAGATACAGATAGATAGATAGATAGATAGATAGATAGATAGATAGATAGATAGATAGATAGATAGATAGATAGATAGAGATGTTTACATGTAATAAAATGTTTAATATGTAAAGGAAAACTGTTTAACTCATCGTTTTCTACTGCATACTAATCAGTTTAGTTCTTATGGATACTTATAATCTATGTTTTAAAAACTAATGCCTTATTTTTGAAGGCACCTCCATGTACATTTTGGTTGTATTTTATATAAAACATGAACAGATACAGTAAAAATGCTTTTTTCTCCCTCTAGACTGATGGAACGCTGTACTATTCGGTGACCTGCAGTACTTCAGGAGTACGTTTAACCAAATGATATACATTATTTCAAAAATAATAATGATAAAATAATAACAGGGTTTTTCCCCCCATAATAGATCAGAAACCGCAGGACCCTCGTGATCTACGACATCAATGACAACGCACCAGTGTTTGAGCAGAAAGTGTACACAGCTACCGTGTCTGAGGTGAATTATAGTCTTCGTATTTTAGATTAAGGCACAATCAGAGTACATGCTGTAGTGGTATTAAAGTTAAATCCGAATAAATAAGTATAATGGTCAGAACAATGGTCAAGAAAATGGATAACCTAGACTTGACTTGACTTAAAGTATAATGGTGCAGTAGGGTATGATGCATGCAAGTCCTATACAACTCTGTGCCTCCAGGTTTGTGCTAACAGTTAAAGGAAGAAACACCACCATCTATGGTTGTGTAAAAAAAAGTTATGTATAGGTTTAATCCATGACCGATATCATTTTTATCATTAGCATTTCATTCCCATCCCAGCAAGACTGTGTTTACCGCTAACCCTGACTTCACTGGATCAGAAATGAATTAGCGTGTTTGTTGTTGTTGTTGTTTGTGTGTTCAGATTGAAAGAGTGCAATTCCAGGTGCTGAAGGTGCGAGCGGTTGATGCTGATGTGTCACCGGAAAACAACAGAGTGACTTATTCCATACTGGTGAGTTTTAATAGATGCTTTTATAGAAAACACCATAAGACATCACTCTGTATTTCAAACAAACAAACAAACAATTTTTTTTTTTAAGATAATTGTAAAAAGATATGTTTTTTTTTGTAATGTACAGGTATGAAATATACAAATACACTAAATGTATTAACAATTTTTTTTTTTAATGAAATACATTTTTTATGAAACAAAATACACCAATAAAATAAACACCTCACCTTCTGCACAGCAATCATGTAATATCATCGAAAAATTGTTAACCACAACGATGAATGATAAATGTAAGTAAATGTATCTAATAAAGAAATAAAAAAGAGAGAAAGAGAACAGCGGTAAGACGTCAAGAAAAGGTGTCCAAATACAGTTAAAGTTTGTGGGTTTTTGCCCAACGGAGTAAAGTATTTTTTTAGGAGTTCTATTGGACACACCAGATCATTAATCTGGTGTTTTCTTTCTAGGGGGTTTTGTTTTTCAGCTTTTAAGTATCATTTTTTTGGTATTTAAAAAAAATACTTTTCATGATGAGTTCCATGAAGTGAGGTAACATCACCCAGTATCCAAACTTTAGGCTCAAAGTCAATATGTGTCCTTGATATTTCAGAGAATATTGTCATTGCATCCTTCTAAGATTGGACAGCTCCAGGGCATGTCCAGTAAAGAAGAGTCCCAGTAGACGTCTTTATGTCTTTGACACATGTAATCTATAGGGGCTATAATATGTTCTGTGTAAAAGGTTAGATCGAATTTGTGTTTTTGGTGGATATCAGTACAGTTTGTGAATCTAGACGTGTATCCCAATCAATATTATCATAAGAACATTCCAAATCCGATTCCCATTTTTGGGTTATTGGACATTTATAGTAGGCTGGAAGATTATTAAAAGAAAAGCTGTATATGGAAGATGTTAGGCCTTTCGCCGAAGTATGTCTGCTATCAAGCGAGCGATTTCTAACAGAAAAATTCCCAGATGTATTTGGGAATGATCCAATCGAATGACATCTAATCCAATCTCTTATTTGTAAGTACTTAAAATAGTTATGCTTTGGCTTTTCCGAAATCATTTAATTACCTAATCGTCAAAATAATGTGAGGTTTACTGTGAAAAAATGCATTTGGAGTCAGTGGGTTACAGATAGGAATATATTTATATATTTATAAATAAAAATAAATATAATAAATATACAAAAATATATATTTTATAATATAATAAATAAATATATATATATTACAATTTGGGTCTAACAAATGTAAATAATTGAATAAAATATTTCCATTTCTAAAATTGTATTTAATCAATTTAATTTGTACCAATTTATTCGATTACTCAATTTAATCAATATAATAAAAACGTGTATTGCATTAATTGTAATTATACCTATGTTCTCTGAATCCCAAGCTGGATACCACCTTATTGTTAAATAATATATATATATATTCTCTTCTATTCTCTTAATTATTTTCTTTCCTCATATTGTTTTATATTTTATATAAATACCTTTTATATAATTTATATAGACCTTTTACACGAGCACAGTTTTTCATTTAACTGAAAGCTGTATTCTATTTTATGCTGAATAAAAATCTTCAGATAGGCACTCCTGGAGCAGAGAGGTTCGAGGGCCTTAAAGGCCCAAACATGGCAGCCTGAACCGTTAAGCCACCACTCACCACTACCCTCAAGTGTTTTATTCTTTATTAAATAATTGATTAAAACAATTATCCCAAGTACTGTATTGTCAGTGAGATTATCATTGTTGGTTAAACTCACGATTAAACAGAGATAGTCAATTCTAACTCTGTGTGTGTGTGTGTGTGTGTCTGTGTGTGTGTGTGTGTGTGTGTGTGTGTGTGTTATCCAGGATCCAGCTCCAGCGGAGTTCGAGGTGTGGAATGATGGGACGGTCAGACTACGCAGTCGACTGAACTACAACACTGCCAGTTTCTACAACTTCACCGTGAAAGCTGTGGTAAACATAAACCCTGTGAACCAGTTCTCAACCCCATATCACTAAATCAATCCTTCCCAGTAGCTGTAACAGGAAGTCAGACAAAAGTACACCAAGATCATGTGAGAACAATTTTAATCATGTGTACAGGTTTATGTTTATGTAAATATAGAACAAAAAACTAAACACGATTGTCCTAAATCTGACATTGGGCCAGTTTTGTTTAATAAACAACAACATTTTTGTTTTTTGTTTTTCTTGACAAAAAAATGTTGGGACATTTGTTTGGCTTCTTTAAGCTTTATTTTATTTATACATGAACGTGACCCAGGGCTTGTCCTTTTACTTGGAAGTTAACCATTGACTCATCTGTCTTTACTGGACACTTGACCATAGACATGTCTTTTTATTGGACACTTGACCTTGGACTCATCTGTCTATACTGGACACATGGACTCATCTCTTTCTACTTTAGATTTGACCATAAACTTATGTATCTTTACTTGACACTTGACCTTGGACTCATCTGTCTTTACTTCAGGACCATATCCATCATTTTTAGGGACTTGACACACACTTTTCTGTTATTACTTGAGGTCTGAAGCTGGTTTTGTCTTTCTTGGGTAAGGACTTGATTGTCAAGACTGTGGATGAATTTGTTTTTTTCAAAAGATAATTACTTTATTTTTACGTTTGTTGTCTTCCTTTACAAAAACTCAGTTCATGATTTGGACATTTGTCTTATTTATTTCTCTGCAGGATGTTGGGAACCTGTATGACACAGCCACTGTCACCATCAACGTGCAAGACTTCGACAACCTGAACCCGTACTTCGATCACGCTCTCTACCAGGCATTTATTCCTGAGAATCAGGTAAAACCCAATCAAAATGAACGGATTTTGTGGTTTAAAATACAGCAACCTGAAGCAGATCACTAACAGCTCTTCAGATCTAAGTAATAGTAGTTTTCCCATGGACCAAACGATGTGGAGACTAAAGAAATCAAATACTTTTTTCCATTAGAAATTTTGGGTCTTTTTGATCGAATGTACACAAAATTTCAGCCCTGAATTCTCTTTATTATGTCATTTCCAGATGTTTTACCCTATGGTTTGTTTGGATTTTCCTTATCATACAATATAAAGTATTTCCTGAACTCTGCTCTCAGGTCGGACCCTTCAGAGCCGTCATGCCAGAGAATATAAAAGCTCAAGACGGAGACATGGGAATCAACCAGACTGTAGTTTACAATAAAATCACAGGTACAGCGTCTCAAACTCCTCTTCCTCTCCACTCTCTGTTCTCACTTATCTCACAATCTACCACCTTTTACAAGGAAGCACATTTATATTGAGTACAGGGTTTGGATTCGGCTTTGTGTTTCTGAGAGGACCACTCGAATCTGAAATGTATTTGTGTACAATCCCGAGCAAACGACGAGGAAGGAAACGTTTTAAATGACTGACGAGGACATTAAAATGGTATCAAATCTAAATATATAAAATCGAAAAGAATTAAAGAGTTTTTATTTTGAACACTTGAATAATATTTCATTTGATAAAAAAAAAGTAAAAATTCAAGAAATAAAATGTTTTAATGTATGAATTTAATTAATAAAAAAAGAATAAATTTAAATTCAAACGTTAAATAAATAAGAAAAAAAACATAGAGAATTTGAAATGCTTTATAACTTGAACTTTGAAACCCAAACCTGTTCCAGCATGACAATGCCCCTGTGCACAAAACTCCAGATCCATGAAGATCTGCTGAGAAGATGTAAAAGCTCCAACTCTATTTACCACCTTTTTTTTAAACCCTGACTGCACCCCAGGCCTTCTTACCTCACACACAGCAGTCCCTGAATTTCCTGAATGAAATCTGACTAAAATCTCACACCAATGTCCACAAATTCTAGTGGAACATCTTCCCAGAAGAGTAGAGGTTCTGATCACAGGAAATAGAGGCTAACTGTGAAACTATATATTTAAAAAGCAAATAAACGTATAGTGTATGTACATGGGAAACAATTTCCTGAAAGGATTCAGATCATTTAATATGCAGCTGATTTGATTACTTTCATTTGTTGAATTGAATCCCTGAATATCTTCAAGCGACGACTGAAGACCTACCTCTTCCTGAAACACTGAAATTAGCACTTTCCAAGTTTGTAGAATTCTAGGGTTATATTGATATTAAGTTTGTAATCTGGTTACCAGTGTAGATTTATTCATTACTAGAGATTTAAAGCACTTTTGTACGTCACTCTGGATAAGGGTGTCTGCTAAATACCGCAAATGTAAATGTAAATGTACATTACTTCAGGTTTGATGGTTTAATGGTTTCATTTCAATGTCCTGTGTGTGTGTTTTCTCGCTCTTATCAGTCACTCCAAATAAATATCAGCCCAACTTCAGTATAGACGAGAACAACGGAATCATCTCTGTGACCCCGGCGCTGGACAGGGAGGAAATAGAATCCATCACACTCCTAATACAGGTGCTTATGTTTCTCCAAATTATGCATTATTAATCATACACAAGTGAGTGTAAAAGTTTTTACTGACGTCGATGGAGTTCGATGGAGTTCGAGTCTATATCCTATAAGAACAGGAATATCAGCTTAGGTTCTCTTCAAACATTTGGATCATTCACATGAGGAAAAGAATTCCCATGAAAGTGTCAAAAAGTTCCCTTTTCTGGTTCCTGAGGTTAATAAAGGGCATAAGTTAGTTCCTACTAAGCCGTGTGTGTGTGTGTATGGTGTGTGTGTGTGGTTCAGGCAGCTCAGCAGGATGACAGCGCTAAAATCGCCAATGCTATCGTGTTGGTCACCGTTGAAGACGTGGATGACAATGCTCCGGAGTTTGACCAGAGCAACTACACTGCGGTTATACCAGAGAATTCCCCTCGAGACCACTTCATTCTTCAGGCCAAAGTCACAGACCAGGATCAGGTTTGTGTGGCTTTTTATGAGAGACAATTTTTCTGTGACACCACTATAAGTTGCGTAGAAACATCTGGCATTGATATAATTACACAACTGGACATTTAAATTCAGTGAAAAAAATGCTCTGATGTTTATATACATAAACACATATAGATACATATATATACTATATATATAATGGTCTTAATAGTAATATATAATGGCTATAATGGTTTCTTTTTATTATTATATATCCCTATGTGTCCTGATGTTTCTATTAAACATTATAGAATGGTTTCCATTAAACATTTTATTATGTTGTATAAGGGTTTCCCCTCAGACATCACTGTAAGCATTTATATAATTACACAACTAGACATTTAGATTCAATAAAAAAATTGCTCTGATGTTTAGGGAGGTTTTGTGGGAACACTAAGGCTTGTTCCAGACACAGTTCCTTTCTCCATCGATCCGGACGGAGCCATCAGGGTAAAGACGTCCTCCGAGCTGGACAGAGAGACCATCCAAGAGTTTGCTTTTACGGTAACATAAGCCAAAAATCAAGTGTGATGATGATTCGTTTGATCCAACATGGATTTTCATTACAGCAATAAAGAACTCAATAATCAGTAAATATATAAAGGATGTAATTAATGCTTAAAAGTTGTAAAAATTTGGAAGAGAACAGATGGAAAGATGGAGAGAAGTTGCAAACCATCAATTACTTTACCACCTGTTTTTCATTGTGAAACAGATCGAAGCGAGAGAGAAACCTCCCTCTAACCACAGCACCATGGCCAGTGTGAACATCATGCTCTCGGATGAGAACGATAACAGCCCAGTGTTTGGAAGTGCCAAGTATGAGGGCAAAGTTTCCACGGATCAAACTGTTGGCATGCTGGTTGTCAAGGTGATGCCTCGTTGTTTGTGTCATCTGATTATGTTTTTCAGCAGAGGAACCATTCGCTTATCTCACAGGCTTGTTTATAACCCCATAATCATTTCTGAACTGTAACACCATTACACAGCACGGGGGTGTGTGTGTGTGTGTGTGTGTGCGTGTGGGTGTGTTTGTATTAAAGTACATAATAACAAGTGTTCAAACTGATTTTTAAACTTACTGTTCCTTGGGTTTGTCTTGTGCTGCTACAAAAATTCCCACCTAGTAAGAAAAGGTCTAATGGTTTCCATTCAAAATTATATAATGCTCCTAATGGTTTCCATTAAACAGTATGCACTGATCATTATGTAACAGTATATAATGGTTCTAATAGTTTCATTTAACATTATATAATAGTCCTAATGATTTTTATAAAAACAATTATATAATATTCTTAATGGTTTCCACTAAACATAATATCATTGTCCAAATAGTTTCTATTAAACATTATATATTGATCCTAATAGTTTTGTTTAAACATGATTGTTCTAATTGGTTCCTTTAATCATAATATCATTTTTCTAATGGTTTCCACTAAACATTATGTAATGGTATTAATTGTTTCTTTTAAACATTTATATAATGTCCAATGGTTTCCATCACCAGTGTGGTTTTGTATGCACACCTTCTAACCAATCAGAACTGAGTATTTAGACAGACCATGATATCAATTATTGCAGTTTTATACTTGATTTTCTGTTGCTTTTATGGATCCGTGTCTATAATCCTGCCTTGTCTAAATGAACTGATAAACCCTCATAACATCCGTCTTTTTTCCTGTTCTTCCTTATTTGTAAGTGTGGTATCTTGTTTGTTTAATCAATTTAATCATATCTCTATTTTGTTTTCATGTATTCACGTCTCTTTTCAGGCACATCACTCAATCCCCACTACCACAACAAAGATTTGCTTTTATTGTTCATTAGTATTAAACTTTCTTCTGACACAACTATTTCTTTACCATATAGGTTGGAGCGACGGATCTAGATGAGGGGCTGAATGGGCAAATCAGATACTTCATTGAGTTCGGGAATGACGAGGGCTATTTCAGCATAAACGAAAACACAGGCGAGATAACGTTAAACAAGACCATCCCACTTCTGGAGAACACGATCCTCCAGTTTTTGTTGTTTGTGACTGCGATAGACGGTAAGGCGGGTGGGTTTTTTGTTGTTGTTGTTTCTTGGTTCTCTGTAAATGGTTGAAGAATTCCAGACATTAAGTCTTTCCTTCTGTTCCATCCCTATAGGGGGCAGCGTGAGCCAATCCGCCTCTGCTCTCGTGGACATTAAGGCACCTGGAGACTCTCGTCCTCAGTTCCTTCAAAAATCATACGAAGGAAAAGTTGAGGAGGAGCAAGAAGCTGGGGCAGAAATAGTCAAGGTGACCTTTTTAGACTCCATACTGCACACACAGGCTTTAGCCAGAGATGACATGATAACCGTAAATTAAAAAAAAAGCCACCACAGGCCAATTTTGGCCCAAAGGCCCTAATTTGGGCATCTCTGCTGTAGACCTTTGGAACTCAAAGCCTTAACCCATAATCTACCAATATGGCTAAAAATGTTACACACAACACAAATGATAATGTATTAAGAATTAATATAATAATTGCAAATGACAAAAATAGGCAATAAAATACAGTTTTAGTTCCAAAAACATTTTTTTTGTGCAGGCAAGTTGGCGATAGAGGGACGTTGCTGATTGTTTGGAACCAGTGTGGGATTGTTTTGAACCCCTTTGCCATTAAGAATGGTGATAGTGTGAGTGCTGCACAAAGGGAATGTCATTAGCAGTTAGGACGTCCTGATTGTGTCCCTTCTGCTCATGGGGGAGTCATTTAGAAGAAACAGCTCGTCACAGTGATGATGAAGTGTGTTGTGGAATGGAGCAGTGAGGGCTCCCCACGATGGCAGCTCAAACAGCTTCAGTGTTCTTTGGTGTGCAGGCCGTTCAACACTGCCTGGGGAATTTAATCCGAAACTGGTAATGATATCGAACAATCCAAACAATCACTGACTCCCTCAGGGTCACCACTTCCAGGTTCCAAATTTTCAGGTGCCACCCTGTATTTCTTGGTGTCACCCAAATGCGTATGGGTTCCAAGGTTTTTTCTTCATACCATCTAAAAGAGTTTTTCCTAACCACATTCTCCTCAGGCTTGCTCATTTCGAATAAATTCACATAGTTCACTTCATATTTTTTTAATTCCGTAAAGCCGATTTAAGACAATATCCATTGTGAAAAGCACTATAGAAATAAACTTGAATTGAATCACTTCCACACATTAGACATAAGAGCAACTGCTACACATTTGCTTTGATTATGTCCTTATATTGTTGTCTGAAGTCTGAACAGAAGTGGCAAAAGTACACACACATCCTTCCGAGTAGAAGTACGGATACTCATGTTTAGAAATACTCTGGTAAAAGTAAAATGTTACTACCTGTTTTAGTGTCACGCTGGTAACTGAACCTCACGTCATATATTAATACAAAAGAACTTCAAATGTTGTTCTCTAATGAATGTATTCAGATTCAATTAAACAACAGATTAAAATTAAAGTAACGAGTCTGTGTTAAAAATGTAAGAAGTAGAAAGTACAGATATTTGTGCAAAAAATGTGAAATAGTAACAAAGTATTTCCACTTCATTACTTTCCATCACTGCCTGATAACAATTCTGTTTATCATCTCAACCTTGAACATGAAATCTGTCTGGCTTGTAGCCAATTTTTTTTTTGTTTACTGATAAAGATCAATGTGATTGTAGGTTTGCGGTTTGTTCATGAAACATGATACCGAATCATTTACGAGATCAGTTTCGATTACTGGATAAAGTTTACATGACAACGTTAATGTTTTGATCTCCAGGTGACCTTCCTGTCTGTGTCCCCTGCCACTCCTGTCATCCTAACCGTTGAGACGGAAGCAGACAAGTTCTCTGTGGACCAGCTGACCGGAACGCTTACAACAAAAGTTAAACTAGACCACGAGGTCCAGAAGAACTACACCGTCCTGGTGTCCATTTCAGATGGTGTTAATCGTGATGAAGCGACGGTTTACGTCGACGTTTTAGACATTAACGACAACAGTCCCAAATTTCCCTCCAGCTCATTCTCCGTCATCATTCCAGAGGACGCAGGGATTGGCTCCAGTGTGACCAATGTAGAAGCCACAGACGCAGATTCGGGATTAAATGCTGAAATACGGTACAGTCTTGAGGGCACAGCTGGGATGTTCGCCGTGAACCCAGAAACGGGGTTCATCGTAGTCACAGCAGAACTTGACAGAGAAACCAAACACGAGTACAACCTTACCATGGTGGCCCAAGATCAAGGTCGTCCATCTCTCTCTGCAACAGCGTCCGTGGTGGTCACGGTAACCGACGTCAATGATAACCCCCCAATCTTTTCCAAACAGCGGTATGAGGCCAGCGTGTTCGAAAACGCCACTGGAGGTACCCACCTTATTGTCGTCAATGCCACCGACAAAGACGAAGGTCCAAACGCTGAAGTGTCCTATCACATTGCCAAGCAGGAGCCACCTTCTTCACCTGCAGCCTTTTCTATAGACGCGACATTAGGGATAATAAGTGTGGCTCAAAAGCTGGACTACAGCAAGGTGAAGAAATACAGCCTGGAGGTGGAAGCCAGGGATGGAGGAAGTCTGTCTCTTACGGGCAGTGCAGTGGTGGTTGTGTTGGTTGAAGACGTGAATGATAAACCACCAAAGTTCAGCAAGGATCAATATGACGTGGCTGTGTATGAAAATATAGCTCCTGGATCTCCACTTGTGTCGCTCGAGGTCACAGATGAGAATGAGGTAAGATACAGGGAGTAAAGTAAAAGTAAAGACATGTTAAAACCTCAGCATGTTCACACATTCGAATCTAGATGATGGTGCAACTATGATCATAATGAGACCTGAGGGATCTTTTCTCTGGAGAAAGTGATGGCAGTTTTTGTCAGTCTCTCTCCCTGGTATAGTTGAGCAAGCTGGAAGGTGGATTGGCATCCTCAGGTGACCAAATTAGAGAGTCTAATTGTTTGCGCTTTTTGTGCCAGTAAGCGTTTTTATAAATTTGACCGAACAATGCAAACAAGATCTCCTGAAAAAAATGAATGGGTTACAGGTTAAATTCCATAACATTTTGCTACTGTATCCTACAATTTTTCTCAGTTGCTTTAGAGCGTTTTCTCCAGAACGAAATTCTCGAAACTCCTAAACATCATGTCATCACTTGTGGGAAAAACTGTGCATGTTTAGTACATTCATTTACAATCCTTAATATTTGCAAACCAGTAAGTGCATTTCTCAAAACAATTTGTACAAACAGAACAGCAACATTAGATTTCTTGCAAAATAATGTATTTTCTTGAAATCTTTAGTTCATCTCTCTAAAGTAAATATTTGTGTGAATGAACATCTCATTACCATCTGAAGTCATTTTGTGATTGTTCACAAACAACATCGCTACAATGTTTAGTCATGTTGTCAGTATGACGGTGCGCAGTTTCAGTATCTCGTGATGTAAACTACGGTTTGGATTATAATGAATGAAAATGCACACGGCTGAATTTCTTCTGTTTGGCATCTATGAATTTCAACAGCACAAATGTACACATTACTGTATGTGGGATATTGATTGATTGACCCAAATATTCATATTTAAATTGATCAATATAAATCAAATATACAATCAAATAAATACATTTGTGCTTTTGAACTTCATAGCTGCCGTACAGCAGAAATTTAGGCTTGAACATTTTCTATCATTGTAATCCAAACTTTAGGTAATGATTCAAAGCAACTGAGAAAAAGTGTATATGAATCAAGCAATAGTATTAATATTAGCAGTCATGTTTTAAAAAAAACCCAAATATTTTATTCTCCTGTTTCCTTCCTCTGAAGGGCGGATTCTCAAACGGGCACTTTCTTTTGACCAGTGATGATTTCAGCATTAACAACGAAGGCGTGGTCCATCTGAGAAGTAACTCTAGCCTTGACAGAGAGACCAGAGACAATTACATTGTAGAGGTACGTTCTCACAACTGGATACCGATAGCTAGGTTGGATCGGACTTTCTGATAACTTGATCAAAATCTATACTTTTTAATGGATTCTGAATTAAAAAAAAACTAACAAACATAAAACTCCATGGAAAATAGTAATGAACTTTATTACAAAAAACACAGAACTGAATCATAAAAATGTGTCAAATGAAATAAATATAAATATATGAATTAATAATGCTTTCCGTAGCGCACAGTCTCAAGTGTAAAAACAAACAGGACATTGCGTCAGTGATTCGTCTCTAGAGGCCACTCTCTTACTGTAAAATGCAACCCGGAAAAACTATTGGAATGGATTTTTGCTGATAGATGATAGTTCCAGCAATCAACTATCGGTGCTGATTAATCAACCTCTACTCAGAACTCTGTATTTTGCTGAACTTCTTAACCCTCCCTGTTTTTCTCATTGCCTCTGCAGGTGGTGGCTGTAGATCAGCCGGTCAGTGGCTTGAGTGCCACTGCCCAGATCAACATAACGGTCCTGGATGTCAACGACAACAACCCACAGTTTTCAAAGTTCCAGAATCCTATAACGATCCCTGAAGACAAAACAGGTGAAGTGGTGAAAATCGAAGTGAGTGATCTGGACATCGGTTTGAATGGAGAGACCACTTTTACCACATATTCACACAATGATTCCTTTGGCTTCCTTGTGGTGAGGGCAGTTATCACCGTTTTAAACCAATTTTTTTTCTGATATGTTCTTATTTTATACGAAATATAACCTTAGATTCAGTGTAAGCTTTTCTCTCTGTCAGGATGGGACTTTGATAGTGATTGGGACACTGGATCGTGAGAAACAAGAGGTTTATTCGTTGGTACTTGTGGCTAGTGATTATGGCACACCACAAAGACATGTAAGTCATTTTATTTAGTCTTTAAAAAACAGGGGTTCCCAAACTCGTTTCTTTGTTAACCAACTTGATTTGATTTCGGTTCCCTTCAGAACATCACTACGTTGAAGGTTATTGTGACTGACGTTAATGACAATGCCCCGGTCTTCAGTCAGCCATCATACTCGACACGTGTTCTGGCGAAAGACGTCAAAAAAGGAGATCTGGTGTTAACGGTGTCTGCTACAGATCAAGATGTCGGGAACAACTCTCTTATCACCTACAGGTCAGCGTGGAAATACATATAATGCTGATGCAAACCTTTGTCAAACAATCAACAAAGTTATAGCAGCTAGAAACAATACCTGAGACCCAGAAAACACCATCTTCTTAAAAAAGCACTACCACCAGAGAGTCCATTCAATAACCTGACCTAAACTGTTTGTTTGTGGTTGCTTCGAGTATATGAACATTATTTTTAATAGAGAAAATCATAAATGAATATTAATGAGAACAAAAAATTATATAAATACTGTCTTTCTTTGCGCACCACCTGTCAAGTCTTTATTTCCCACTAGAGGGCAGCGAACAACACTTTGAGAACCACTAGTTTAAAGTAAGATTCGATTTGTAACACAACTGAAGTTAACAAATGCTGTAGAAGTATTGTTTATTGTTTGTTCATTTCAACATTTACTAATACATTTTCACATTTTCATTTAATCAGTTCACTTTAGTTAATGCACTGTAAACGAACACGAATAAGGTGCAGCGTGCAATCTCACGTGTCAAAACAAACAGCACGTAGCATTGTCAGTGATTCGCCTCTAGTGGCCGCTATCGTACTGTTTAATGACAGCTGACTTTCTCAGGCTCTCCAGCGCAAACGCGACCCGGTAAAACTATCAGTATGGAGCTATCAGTATCAGTATTTCAGCAATAAACTATCGGGAAAAAAAAGAGAAAACGGTTAATCATGATATCCTAATTGGTAACTGCTAAATCACAGACTCTCCAAGGTTGCCAACTCCTTCCCTTTTCCCTGCACCACTCTGTATATAATCAATGATATTCACCATGTAAATACTTTTATCTCCAGGTTGTCTAAAGACTCGGACATTGTGGATTTGAATCCTGTAACAGGAGCCATGACGTGGACCAGTGACCTCACTCACCTCACTGAGGACACACTTATAGATCTTATCATTATAGCCGAAGACCATGGAACGCCATCACTAAACGATACAGGTGATTTGTGTTCCGAGTGTAAACCACGCCTACTTGCAACTAGACACAAAATTTAAAACAAATGTCGATGGAACGGTTGTAAATCACGTCTCTGTTTCCCCCACGATAGCGACTGTCACGATCGACGTGAGAGGCATCCATCTGATGGATACCATCTTTTTCGAGAACGCCACCTACGTGTTCTCAGTAAAGGAGAACGAGCCGGCTGAAACAAACGTGGGCGGGGTCAGGGCACTAACAGGAAACCAGCTGATACAGGTCACTTATAGTCTGATGTCACACACAGAGCTGTTCAGTGTGGACAAAAGTGGAGCGATCAAGACGCTCAAGTCGCTGAATAAGGAGGAAAAGGAAACGTACATCATTAACGTGGAAGCCATTGACTCCAGGACGCCTCCCAACACAGCAAAAACCACGGTACCACCAGCCCTATCTGCTAATCCAAGCAATGTTCAGTAGGCAGGTCATGACTTTAACTTCTGATTATTTGCCTCCCAATAGGTGGTAATTGAGGTAGAAGATGTGAACGAGACTCCTGTCTTTGAACAAGAAAGGTACACAGCAGAAATCTACAGCATCGCCCCGTTCAGATATCCAGTAGTGACTGTGAAGGTAGGAGACCATGGCGAGTTTGTGAGCTAGCTATAACTAGTGTATAAAGAAGACATGCCAAATTTTGTATAAGACCGACGTACACTGAGGCCACGCCTCTTTTACTGGGGCTGTCCCAGGAACTCTAAATGGAATTTGGACTAATCCCTGATGTACTTCTTTGTAGGCACTGGACCCTGATGTCTGGGACAGCGAGGGGCTCCAGTACTCCCTGGAGGATTCCAGTTCACTGCTGGGAATCGAGAGCAACTCTGGTCAGGTTTATGTGCTGGATTTAGCAGGAACGGGCGGTAAAACAATAACCGCTCATGTTAAAGCCACGGATAAACACGGACTCTCTGCAAGCGCTGAGATACAGGCAAGTCTCAAAGAACAAACATTTTCAGCTCAGGTGATGTTTCTCAAAGTCAGCAGTGTTTCTTTATTGATCTTTCATTTAAAAACTCTAAAGGAAGACAAAAAGAGCACTTGAACACTAGTTGAACCATACAACACTAGATGACCACTACTAGAATAACACTAGATTAACAGTAGAACACTAGATGTTTACTAGAAGAACAGATGACAACCACTAGAAAAGCACTAGATTAAGACTATATGAGCACTAGACATGCAATAGATAATCACTAGAACACTAGATAAAGACTAGAAGTAAACAAGGAAAGCTTTAAAAGAATAAAGCTGGTGGTCTAGTGGTTAAGATGCAGCGCTCTCACGGCTGTGACCCCGGTTCGGTTCCTGGTCAGGGAACCATCCCCAGCCACTCTCAGTGCCGGTCCCAAGCCCGGATAGATTGGGGAGGGTTGCGTTAGAAAAGGCGAAAACCAGGGAACACTATATGAACAATAGAATTAAAATAGTGTTCTAAATAACCCCCAAAACACTATGTGCTCCAGAAGAACACTAGATGAACTCTAAATAAATCCCAGAACACTATATGTGCTCTAGAACACTAGATGTGCATTAGATGTGCACTCGAAGGACATTGGATGAACCCTACAACACTAGATGTGCAGTAGAACACTAGAAAATGAACTCTAGATAAACCCTAGAACAATAGATGTGCACTAGAACACGATGTGAATTACAAAAACACTAGATAAATCCTAAAAGAACATTAGATAAACTCTACATGAATCCCAGAACAATAGATGTGCACTAGAACAGTAGATAAACGATAGATGAGAACTAGAAAAAAACTTTGTAAGCTTTAGGTGAACACTAGCCCATGAAGAAGACTAAAAGTAAATAAGTTAAGCTTTAGATGAACACTAGATGAACCTTGGAACATTAGATGAGCAATAGAAAATCAGATTTATTCTTGTTTATATTATTTCATGTTATTTTACTAAAATATATCAACCAACATGATAAAACCATGTGACCCCAATGCATGATTTCCAGATCCAGGTGAAAGACAGCACCAGCGAGAACATTGTGGTGATCACGCTGAACCAGCCTGCTCACACGGTCCAGATGAAGATGACAGAAACTCAGAAGTGAGAATGTTTTCTGTGGAAAAAGAGTCGAATTTGCAGTCAGAAATATCCTAACCTTATCAAAGCTCAATCTCTCTCCATCTTTCTCTCAGGTCTCTAGAGAAAGTGCTCGGCTGGAGCGTGCACGTCCTCAGTGTACGAGAAGAGCACGGGAACGAGATGCGTTCACGTGTGTCGAAAATAAAAACGAAGACGTACATCAGCTTCATCGCAGTGGACGCGGCTGGAGAGACCATCAGTGCCAAGAAAGTCCACGAGTAAGTTACGCAAACAGCTCGCCATAGTCACCAATTTATTCAGTATCCATGGCAACAGTCAGTCTACATCTTCATTAAACTCATAATTAGTGGGTTTTTTGTTCATATTAACCCCATATAAGATCATAAGAATAGTGCACTATATGGCCAAACCTGAAATAAAAATTTCCAAACCTGAAATAGAGAACTACAGTAACACTAACTGGACAAACACAAAACGAAACAAATCCAATTTCCAATTAAGCAAAACTTTGTGTTGTAACTTGTCCAGGAAGCTGCAGAGTGAAAGCGAGAGTGTGAAGGTTGAACTGGAGAAAGTGTTCGGTTCTAATGTGGAACTGGAAGGAGTGGAGCAAGAATCCAAAAAACAGGAGAACCAGGACGAGACGGCTGTTATTGTGCTCGGGGTCATGCTGGCGCTCAGCCTCGTCGCACTCATCACACTGACAGTGGTGGCTGGAATTAAGTGAGTTTAGATCCATTCAATTGTTTTTTTTATTTTAATTCCAGTCCAAATCTATTCTCTTGAGTTCCAAGTTCTTGAGTTGCTCTGTAATTTTGTGGAACCTTCCCCAAGTCTCCAAGTTCTTTGGTTCAAGATAATTAGACAACAACCATCATAAAGTTTCTGAAATGTTTTTGTTTCTGTCTCAGGTACAAGAAGATGAAAAAAAACGATTCAGACCAAGAAAGCTTTAACATAGGGAAGCCGGAGAGCTGTAGTGTGTAAGTATTCCCAAAATGATGCAATATAAAGTTTGTAGGACTTCAAATCATGTTGCAGATCTTTAACCATTGGCTTCGATGTCTTCCGCAGCTTCACTAATGCGGAATTATTAAGAGATCAACAAGAGGTAAGTGAGCAGTCAGGCTAAATATTTGAGAAATGCTAATGTTGCCATTGTAACAGAATAAAAAAAATTCTACTCAAGTAAAAGTTACTGTTAAGTCTAAAGTTCTAAAAAAAATAAATAAATCAAGTCAAAGTAAAAATTTACTTTTTTTCTTCAGCGAGGATGGGTCTCTACTATAGTTCAAAAAGGACTAAGATATTAATCTCAAACTACTTATATTTAAATGAAGGTACACCTTTACAAATGAAATAATAACAATAAATAAATAAAAAAACACTACAATCCATAACTCGAGTCTAATGCAAGTTCAGCAATTTTGCAGCAGACAAAAAATAAACAACCTTTTATTATGTCATTTATGATAATGAGAGAAATTGCAAATGCAGATTCAGAACTCAGACACTTCTGGTTGCTCCCTCTAGAGGTCCCCACAGCAGATTGTCTTCTTACCCGCCTGTCCTCTACATAAGGCTCTTTAAAACCCACTACCTGCATGTCTTCCTTTCCCACCCCCATAAATCCTCATTGGCCTTCCTCTTTTTCTCCTTCCTGGTGGCTCCATCCTCTGATGTACCCCACTTCCCTCCAGTCCCTCAGTGCAGTCCCTCTAATGAACTTGTTTATAATCATGTCCATCCTCGTCACTCCCAACAAACATCTCAACATCTTCAGCTCATTCATTTCCTATGATTCTTAAATCGTGACACTGAAAACAGCTTCATTGTGCAGTGACAATTTCCCCCCAAGTCCCCTTTAAAATCCCATGCTGTTGCCAACCAACATTGACAATTTCACGCAACGAACAATGCAACGTGATGCAATGCAACAGTACAACAATCATGGAATCTAAAGATAAAGTATTATTTACTGACCTCAACAAGCTTGTGTTTGTGCAGGTTTGATGTCAAGTTTTAAACTGCGTACACTGCATTATAAAGCTGTTGTCTTTCTTGCATTTGAAGTCAAAGTAGTCCTTTAAACTAGGCCTAAGGTTTGTTTCATAAGAATTCGACAGCATTTCACCCTCAGCTGGTTCTGACTCAGCGACGTCGGTTTTGTCCGTTTCCACATTTCTTTCTCATTAGTCTTAATTGCGTTTGTTCTCCACCCACCATGTAATCAGCACAGTAGTTTCCAGGGTGCGATTTCTTTCCTCTTTGCTTTATTTATTTATTTATTTATTTATATATATTTTACTCAGTAACGGATATAATTTAAAATGTAGATAAATACAACACTTCAAACAGAACATACTGAAGTCAAAGTAAAATTAAAAGTAGAAATGCATAAAATGCTACTCAATTACAGTAACGTGAGTAAGAGGAATTTGTTTCCACCTCGGGGTAACCGTCATTCAAAAAGGGCGTTACAGGTTGCCCCTGTTTTTAGGTCCCTTCTTAGCAGTCGGTTCAGTAGCTAGTTAAAAATCTGATTAAACTCAAGGAACATGGAGATTTGACTGACTAATCTGAGCAACCAATGATAATTTCCTGTAAACTGCTTTTTCTTCTTCTTTTTTTGAAGTGAGTTAATAATTTGGTTTCAGATGAAAGAAATTCATTGTGGCCAGAAAAGTGTACATAAACATATCACAGACTAGAAATTGGCGAAACCAAGAGCAAATTTTTGACCTCATATTTTAGTGAAGATTTTTTTTAATGTTGAAATTTGTTTCAGCGTTTGTTAACTAGCTGCTTGTGTTCACACTACATTAAGGTAAAACCAAGAATCCTTTGAGTATCAACAACACAAACTCCAAATGCCACTGACCTCAATTGCGATTCATCAACCAAGAAACAGTCACTGTTGGTGTTATGTGTAGGTGATGAGAGTTTCTGCCTCAAACTACATCCAGGTCTAGAGTCAGGACTTCTTTTATCGAGAAACAGGAACAAAATGTCACCATGTTGCAGTTTGTTGCAGTGACTTGGACAAACAGGATTGCTTTTTTTATCTTTATCCTCAACCCTCCTTATGTTTGGAGGTTGAATGGAAATCGAGGCAGAGACGATGCTAATGATAATAAAGCAGTGTGTGTAGATCAGGGCAGGTTTTGACGGACTTCCTCAGCGTTCGCTTTATTTGCTTTGTGGATAAAGGAAAGCAGCAAAAGTCAGACAACGAGCATGGACTAGATAATGGCATGGACCAAATTTACCCAGAAACCACTTCCATTTCAGTGTGACTGTGTTTCAAAATCCACTTTGTACCACAGCGTTCCTGATTGTTCCGGTTCGTTTTCGGAACCAGCAGTTCTGACTATAGGCGTTTCTAACGATTTTTACTACAAATAACATTTTAAACCACCACGTGTTAAAGGTTACCAGATGGTTTTCCATTACGCTTTCGTAAATCATTAAAATCAAACCAAAGTAACCCTTGTAAACATTTATTGGAATCAGGATGTCGTCATGGTCCCTAATGGTGTCCTGTAGATACCAACAGCAACATGTGTTTTACAAACTGCAAAAAAAAAAGGAAAAAGTTTTTCTATTGGTAGAGACCATAGCAGTGTCTATATAAAGCCAATACAATTCTCATTAAATCCATTATAAAATGTTTTTTATTAGAGCTGCAACAACTAATCGAGCTTTAAAACGTCTAAAGATCGTTAAACTCAATATGCAGCTTTTGAATGTTTAAATACACTTTTACACATTATAAACCCTACTTCAGGGTATATTAGTTATAATAAGCAAAACATCGAAATTGATTTAAAAAAAAAACCCAGAATAATCGAAACAATAATAAACGTCCGATCAAAATGGCCGCAAGTTGCAGCTGCAGTTTTTATATTATTCAGCATTTTCCCACCATTCTTCAGAAGTCTTCCGGATTTCCTGTGGACATTCCACAACAATAAATTGCAGCTATAAATGGTTCAAAACAAAACTTCACAGCAATAAAACACTAACACAGGAAGTTGATTAGTTTAGTAACAGCATGACACCCCCCCAATCCCCCCCATCCATTCATCCATCTCTTTCTGCTTGTGTTTAAGGATCTGCAGAACTGGAACAGCAGCAGGAAAGCATCAGAAGCATCTCAAAAGAGAAGCGTGGCCGTGCCGTCTTCAGACAACGACCCCGACCCCGACCCCACCACCAACTTCACCTCGGAGATCTAACAACCAGCTATGTGTCCAAAAAACAAACAAACAAAAACACACACCTTCTGTATAAACAAAAAAAAAAAAGTGACATTTTCATTTCAGGGACAAAATCTATTATTATTTTTCTAAAGTGGGATGAGCTTAGACTTCAAAACAGGCATTTATATTGTGTGTAAATGATATTGCTGTGACTGCATATTTTATAGTCCCTAACACACTTTGTGCACAGTGTTAGCAGTTTTGCTAATTGCACTACTCCAAGAAATACTTGAGGGTTAAAGTCTAGCATCATCGTAGCTCCTGTAAATGAAGTGAATGTCATTTAGTATTTAAATCCTTTTTTTTTTTTTTATAAAAGATAATGGGCATGTAGACTTTTTTTTAATCAGGGATGAAATAGATTTAAAACTGAAAACTATCATCCTGAAAAAAAAGAGCTAAACAGAACTAGCATGAAATTCTCAATCATACACATTTACATTGATCTACAGAGCCTGGCAAAAGTGTGGAGTCTTTATGGTTTTTCAGACACATTTATGTCCCTTTTGTTAAACAAACTGTCAAAAAGAAAAGCAATCAAATTTAGTGGAACATCTGGATTTTTAGATTTGTTTGGTTCAAAGTCAATCCTCATGAAGTTACATTACCGAGTTTGATGTGTAGGAACTAAAGGATAATGTAGGAGTCTCTCAAAAACTTCATTCAAACTTTTGACATACTCTAATTATATATATATTTATTTATATCAAATTCCTGTATTTAGAACTCTCTTGTTGTGATGATAAACAGCTACTTGATAGCATTTCCACTTTCAGACACTTACCTGAAACATCACTCTTCACACGAGCAGGATAAATAAGCGATGAATCTTATACGATATGATGCTGTACGATGTATCAGTGTTAAAGTAATCTAAGAACAATCTCAAATCATTATAGCAAGTTAACTATATAAACTTGCTCACTTTTTACAAATTATTAAAATTTTTACAACACAATAGTCATTTGTTCATTTTTGATGGTTTATAATGAATAAATTCTTAATGTTACCACCTCATTCCGTTCCATGAACTGTGTGTGGGTTGAGCACAATGTTTTTCGCCTGTAAAAAAATGTAATTAAAGCTAATTTCCCATGCGCCTACATTACATTTATTGAGCCCAACATATAGACCATTTGGAAAGTATTCGCTTTTTTTTATGTTGTTACGTTGCAGCCCGTTACTACAATCATCCAATTATTACTTTTCCATTAATGACAAAGTGAAAACAGAATTCAAGAAATACTGAAATATGACGATAAGTATTGAGATGATTTACTTTTTGTCTTCACACACCTGGAGTGCAGGATTTTCTGACATTCTTAAAGTCAAATCTTCTCAAGCTGGGGCAGGTTGGAGAGGGAGCCTCGGCGTACGGACACGTTCAGGTCTCTCCAGAGATGTTTAACAGAGTTAAAATCAGGGCTCCACCTGGGCCACTCGAAAACATTCAGAGAGTTGTTCCTCAACTTCCTCATGTAGGAAGGTGAACTTTTGGCCCAAACTGATGTCCATGGAAGAGGTGTTGATTGAATATATCATCTCTCAGCCCCCACCACCATGCTTCACTTTTGGTATTGTTTTGGCCAGGTAATAAGGGGTGGCTGATATCCTACAGAATTAAGGCTGAGCAGTTCAATCTTGGTTTCATCAGACCAGATATTCTTGTTCCTAACAGTCAGAGTGTCCTTCAGGTGCTTCCATGGGTTCACTGTCATTATGGGGTACGGAATGATTAGTAGATTAATAATATATATATATTTTTTAAAAACAGAAAATGGAAAAACGTGAAGGGGGACATTGAATACTTTCCGAACGCACCGTACACACACACACACACACACACACACACACACACAAGATCAGGTCAGTGGACTGTCGGAAAATTGTGCAACAAGATGCGAATCAAAGAAATCTCAGTCGGTCGCGGTGACTCGGTTCATAATTAAATCATATTAAAATTTTATTAAGTTATCCTATATTAAAATAAATCAAGAAGGCAAAAATAATAATAAAACAGGAACAAGAAAACCAGAGGAGGAGGAAGAAGAAAAAAAAAAAAGCAAGAATGACAGATAGATTGTGGAATGTATCTCAGTAAATAAAATATAGCTCCAACAGTTCCATCAGGTGTGCTTTATTCAAGCAACACATCCTCTGTGTGTGTGATTAAAGCACCATAAAGTCTATATACATATACAGCATATGTATATACACAGTAGATTCATAAGTGTGTGTATGTGTGTGTGTGTGTATATATATATAAATACATATATACATATATACACACACACACACATACACACACATATACACACACACATACACAGTATATATGAGCTTTACACTTTTATATATACTGTATACATATATCTTACATATATATTTAACTTTTTCAATCTTCTCATTTACAAGGCCCAGGAAACAACTAGAGGATTCTTTACAGAATCAAATTGTGGTTCTTAAATTTTTTTTTTCTCCCCCCATTCATTCGTTCTTTCAATGTACAGGTAAACGTAGATTCGATATCAACCACAGGAACGAAAAAAAAAAACAAAAACAAAACAACAACAACAAGGTGGCGCTGATCGCACGACTTGCTTCGATAAGTACAAAACTGGCACGTTAGACAATAATAATAACACGATGATTTAAAAACGCAAATTAAATTAGAAACAGAAGGGACTAAAACTCTGTAAACCTTTCCCCTGTCTCGTTACAGCAACCGCAAAAAAAAAAAAAAATCAATCAATAAAATAACCACAAAAAAAAAGGGGAAAGAAAGAAAAATTGCCCTTGTAGCTGCTATTCGCTGCAATTCAACTCATTCAGAAGCGACTATTAACACTGTTGTCAGCGTGTCAGAATGAAGAAAGAAAAAAAAAGTGACATCACGAGGCAGAGGGGCGTGAACCTGCTTTCGCCCCGCTGGAGAGTTTGGTAACGACGGCGATGGCGGCTTCAACAGTGCGCTGAAGAACGTCCAGAATGTCGGGTCCGGAACTTGCCGCTCCCTGTGAGGGGGAGTGGCCGACCATCCCTGACTCCGCCTCCTGAAGAGTGCAGCCCCGCCCCTCGTCAGCGTCCTGGAGGTTGGAGAGCAGGAGCACGGCGGAGTCGTCTGCAGAGGAGGAGGAGGAAGAGGAGAAAGTCTTATTAGAGGCGCTCTCTCTCTCGCGCTCCTTCGCATCTTTGCGTTCTTCCTCTCCGTCTTCTTCGTCGACCCCTGTCGACGGCCCCGGCCTCGGCTCCGTCCTCCCAAACACTTCGGGCAGCGACGATGATGAAGAGGAGGAGGAGGAGGATGACGACGTAGATGCCTCCATTTTCTCCTCTTTCGTGGAGGTGCTGTCTGGAGATGGAGGGTCCTGCTCGGTTCCCGGGTCGATGAGTGATGAGTCTCGGGTTTCTGTGTCCGAGGTGCTGTTGGGCGTTAACGCCTCGGCAGGCTCCGCCTTCTGGTCCGAGCAGGGGACCAATGAGGAAGAGGTGGATGCGGGACAAATTCCGCTCACCCCGGCACTGCTGCTGCTCTCTGCTGGACGATCGACATCACCGCTGACACGCCGCCGCTTTACTGGGGTCGCCCCTTCCTCTTCCACTGAGAGAGAGAGAGAGGGGGAGGGAGAGGGAGGGAGCGGGGAAGAGAAGGGCAGGCAGAGATTTACTCATACTTGAATTATATTTAAGTGTGTGCATGTGTATGCGTGTGTGTGTGTGTGT